>JARHVA010005923.1:25000-385000 GCA_037957365.1 Torreya grandis
TTTATAATTATGTATATCATTTTTTGGGATAAATTATAGGTATAAATATATATATATATATATATATATATATATATATATATATATATATATATCAATCTAACACAAAATTAACTACACTACTACTAACTTTTAGGACTTTGAGAGCCTCTACTTCTAATATAAAGATGGATGGATGTTGCATTTATCAAATAGTAAAAATAATGTGATAATCATTGATGTTATTGGGAATCAATTAAGATGTATTATCCATGACATCATCATGTTGATTATATTTTTGAGGTATACTTTGTATTGAAAAATACTTGAAGTGTGTTTGTAATTATGATACCATCTCTTTATATGGAATTAAATTTTCTTCCTTTATTTGGTAGATGTATGAAACCTGATTTACCACTAGCTAAGAATCCCCATATACCCAAAATTATTTTATCTTTAATGTGAATTTTTTATAACACAAGTATCAATTCCTCATATTCTACTCTTTTATTTATACATGGAAAAACCAAACATTATGAAAATGACATAGGTTGGCCTTGAGGTGAAATAACGAATATACTAGAACTAGAACCTGTATCAAGTTTAAACACATTAAGTTAAATGGTAAAAATATCATCATATATGTGATATGAATTAAAATCATTAGGAAAATCATCTTTAATTGGAGGTGTGTCGATCAATGGAGATTTAGTAGTTATCTATACTAATTGTCCTTTTACTAATTTTTGAGAAACAAAATTTAAATCAAATTTCATGAGTAGAATAACCCATATAGCTATGTATCTTGAATATTATGTCTCTCATATAAGGATTTTGATTGGATCAACCTTTGTGATAACCTATGTCTCATTATTGAGCATGCAGTCTCATGATTGAAAATAACAAAAATAAGAGATAGACATTGATTTTCGATGGTATTGAAATTTTTATCATAATTGAAAATTTTATGACTAAAATAATATCATCATTGTATGGTTATAATATATCCCATACAATAATATTTGTTGTCAATATGTATACTAGTAAATGTCTATCAAGTGTTGGAGGTATTAGATAGGTGGATTAAGTAGATATTATGTGATTGCAATGAAACTATGTTGAAATTTTGTATTCAATTTAAACAAATTATCCTTATTAGATATTCATGTTAGGGGTTGTGTCTTATCAGCTAATTAAGCCACAAAATGTCTTATTGTTTGGTTTTTTATTATAATGATCATAGTTATGATAGGCCTTTTGTGAGTCATGTATATAATAAATTTTAAATTTTTGGGATTTATCTCAAGAATTATATGAAATATGATGTACCCTAATAATTTCCATAAAGAAACCCAAAATAACCTATATATTAGTGATACACATTTATCTGGATTTGAGTGCACATTATATTTTCATAACCACTCACAAAAAATTGTAAATCCTAAGCAATGATAATATCACTATCTTAAATTTTTGAATTGATTATTAACATAGTCTTCCATTGCTTCATGTATGCTATCATGAAATATATGGGTCATGGTTTGATAATAACTATCCACATCATTTTTAAATCCATAATGTGTTATTACATAACAAATTGTTCCTCTAGGTGTTATAGTAAATGAATTTTTCTTTTGATCAACTAGATTGATATTGATTTTGTTGTGTTTTAAGAACCCATCCATGAATGATAAAATATAATAGATAATTGTATATTTTGAAATCATATCAATGTTTGGCAATGGAAATTTATCTTTAGTATAAGTTTTATTTGAGTGCTGATAATATGTACATCATTAAATCTACCCATTAGGATTTGTAACTACTTTTATATTAGAAACCCACATAGGATAATCAATGGATTGAATGAATATTGCATCTAGTAATCTCTATATTTATTTATTTACCAATAGTACTACACTTGGATTTATTTTAGGAATATTTTGTTATATTAGCATGGTATCTGGATAAGCTATAATATTATGTAATGTGAGTTAAGGATCAATTCCTCCCATCTTTGAGTAATCCCATGTGAATATGTATGGGTATCCATGAAAAAATTATTGAAGTTTTTTTACTACATATTTATATAACACATTTTATACTAGTACTGGGATAGGATCCTTATCTATTCCATAACAAATTTTTATTTTCTCTTCATTAATTAGAGTTGATGTATGTTTTGTATATGGTATTTAATTTTTTTTGGTTTCTTGCAATTTGGGGCCATTCTCATGAGACTTGTAGACAATTAAGAAATCTTGTTATGGATTTTATCCCTAGTCTTAACTTTGCCTAGGAATCCATCATACATAAAAATCAACATACTTAAGACATAACACTTACATCTCATGAAACTCAAACTAAAAATCAAATTTTAAATCAATATAATGCTCATTTAGCTATCTTCTATAATCACCAAGACAAAATTTAAATTATTATATACCTAAACATGAATATTGAAAATGTGGTTAATATGAATAATATGAGAAGAGTAGTTACTTATATTTATTCAAACCCAACACTTCACCATCACACCTCTTCAATATTTTGCATTATTCAAGACACTTCCCCATCCCATATCATAGAATTGGGGCATGAGGTACCACCACACATGCAAGCACCACCCATAATAATAAAAATTGAACATACCTTTAATACCATTGATATAAATTATACTCTTTTCCCAAATTCCATAACACAAGAAAACATCCCTCAAATTTAAAATAGTATTTCTTTTACTCAACCACAAGAAATACCTCAAAAAACAACCACATTACCTAAGGTCAACTAACCTAGTTGAAACAAGCTTAAACCAACTATCCCTTATTAACATAAGTTTAATTACACATCCAACCCCCTTCAAAGGGTATATGACAAAACTATGCACCTCTATCTAACAATCCTCTCATGGGTTATGATGAATAGTATCCTATTACAAAACATTCCCATCTCCCATCTCAAATCCTTATCTTATAGCTTATGGGAACTTCTCCCCACCATCATAATCAACTAATGTAATTATTGTTTGAATTAAACATCCTTCATCTTCCTCCTATATGTCAATAAGCTCCCTTATCTAGATCTTAAGACATCATACTTAGGGTTCACTTTAAGAATCCATGATTGAAACCCCCCAAGTTTGTTTAGGTGAATCAGATTTGCTCCCTTAGTGAACCAGATTGTATAGAGAAGGTGGAAAATCACCTTGTTTATTTTATAAGATATTATACTATCATGTGATTACACATTATCGAGTGAATCAAGATTTTAGGTATCATTATGCCATCAAAAATCATAATATTGATGGGTAGAATTATACTACACAACATCATTATCCTACCTGTCAACACTATGCCATTAGGTGGCACAATGATGTCATAATAACATGCTATCATGCAACAAAATTCTATCACATGACATAATACTATTGTGCAATAATATGATGTCGAATGAAAATATGCTATCACAAAAAAATATGTTATGTGATAATAAATTATCATGTAGTACCATGTGGTAACATAATATCACATGACACCATACTATCATGTGGTGCCATGCTATTATGTAACACCATGTTACCACACAACACCATGCTACCACACAACATAATGGTATCACATGGCATCATGCTATCATGTGGTAATATTCTACTGCATGGCATCATGCTATCATGTGGCATCATGATCTCACATGGAATCACACTACCCCACATATCACCAATCACTAGTCATGCCAACTGATTGGTTTGATTCACCTCCTTACTTATAAATACCATTATATTTACCTCATTTTCACACTTTAATTTAAAAAAAATCTCATCCTACCTCCTCCTAACTCAACCTACCTACATCCAACTCAACCTACCTACTTACAACTCAAATTTTTAGGCATTTAATGGCTTCCACATCTATGAAAACTTATAATCAATTGAGGGGATTTAGAACTATGTTTTTAAAATCTATTATATCTATATTTCTTCCAAATGTTAGAGAAGCCTAAATCCCATGTTGACTAGATTGATCAATGCTATCTTAGAGGCCTGGTGTATATGCCTCAATATGAAATGACTATCAACAATAACCTACTATGATCTCTAGTTGGCTATTTTAACCATAGTGAGATCCATTTCTTCATATAGTTTAATAATAAAACAATATCCTTTGGCACCTCTCCATGAGATACCCATAATTTAATAGGTCTTCCACATTGCATTGCAACTCTTGTTAGCACCAAGGTTGTCTTATCTGACATTGATAAAAATTATGCAGAATCAATTTACAAAGTGTCCATTGACTTCACTAGTAAGTTATGAATTTATTAATGAAATTAACATTTCTTAATTATTCTTAATCATTTATTATAAATATTTTTGTATCCTAATTCAATTGCATGTTTTACTTTTCTATTTTCATTACAGATATTCAAAATCAAAAGGGGATCCCCATTAAAAAAATCACCAATCCATTTCTCAAATTTATTGTCCATTTATTTCAAGAAAGAATTATTTTACATGGAAGACCATACAACATTCCCTTTTGGGTAATTTAGCATATTATTCATTCTCTCTCTCGAGTGTTGTATGTAACTGGTGCATAGTTATATCCAACAAGACTAGGTTGGAGTTTAATTTTACTTTCTTGAAGGACACTTGCACTATTTCATCTTCCAACTACATTATAGCCTTTTATTTTAAGGCCTTATTTTAAATATAGATAACTAAAATTTTGACTACCCTCCATCAAAATATGAAAGCTAATGCTTTGTATATCAAGGAACAAGAGGTGAGTTTAGTTTTCCCAAGTCTCATTTTTTGTGTTATATATATTTCAAAATTTAATTTTGTTTAGATTTTTGTTTATTACAGGTGAGAATGTGTGTTTATGGAAAAATAAAATAGGTGGATAGTAAAGGTCAGCATGCTTCATAGGGCTCTAGTGATACCTAGTCCACAGAGTCTTCCTTTAATTCATTTCAAATTGTGAAATACCCAATAATTGATTCTATTTCATCTCTGCTTCTAGGTTCCCCAAAATTTCCTTTAATATCGTTTTCTTATTTTATTAAATGGAAAAAATAATATTCATATTGGTTTTTATTTATTTTCTAGTAGTTTACTCTCAAAATGTTGTCATTGAGAATTCTTCCACACAACACAATCAATTTTTGCCATTACAACTTTCTTTTTTATTTGAAGTTTGTTAGAATTTTCTAGTTAATTAACTAGATAATTCCTCATTTGGTAGTCATAGGTGAAACCACCATGTACCTCCCACAAGCAAAATGAGATGGCAAGAGCCAATGCCCACAAGGACACCAAGAGGGGAAGAGATAATTTTGGCAAGGACAATCAAAATGGATGAGGTAGTCACCCCAACAGGTAATAAAATTAACAAATTTAATAAGAATTTAATTTAATTTTATGTTTTTGAACTTACCATTTTTTAATAATTTTTTTTATAGTCCACCCAGCATCTGTCAGGAGATCAAGAAGTATGCCACCACCCCCACCACCCATCTAGATTCATAGAAGAGGAAATAAAATCTCCCTCCATATACAAAGTCAAGGAACACTATAAATTTTTGATTTCCAAAATTTATTTCTTGCTGGCCTTTTGAGTGCATAGGGTCTTACATATTTGCAGCAGATTGATTTAAATGAAGATTTTCTTGGCATTAAAAGTGGGCCCCCAACTATTGGTGGATTTAATCCACATGAATTTATTCAAGTTGAAAATGTTCCTTCACAAGTTCCTCCTATGTCTACCTCTTCCCTAGCTACCTCTTTCCTACCCCTCATTGATAATTTAAATGTCTCTAAGGATTCTCTTACTAATTTTTCATTGTAAAATCTAGTTTCAGAAAATTTTCTTGCCAATTTGAGGAATAGCGTTATAGATGAATTTAATGATTTAAAAAAATGGAAGATAAGGGAAAAATCACTAATCAAATAAATCAATGCCCATTATGACAACCACTCAAATATTGAATTTGTTTTCTCTTATTTAAAATAGACCCTCAAATATTGGTGCTTTATTCTAGAAAGCTCAATTTGGATTGATCTTTGTGGACAATGTTTACAATTATAGGATTTTAGATATTATGATAAACATTTTGGAAAATTTAAATGGAGAAGCCCAAGAATATTTCAATAAATGGGCTCAAGATATCAACCTTGTTACCATTAAACAAGTAGAGAGAGATAAAGTTGTGGTAAGTTTTCTTTATTTGTAACATGTATTTTGATTATTATAATACATTTATATGTGCTTGACACTTATATATTATTGGTTGTTTGTAGACAGAATATATAATTTTGAAGAAAGAAGAACACATTCTTAATGTGTATTTGAAAAATTCCACAAAAGTATCTCCTCAGAGATTGTATTGAAGTAAAAGTTGGTTATATTAAATAAATGGAATAATACTTTGAACAAAATAATTAAAGAGCATGGTATGGATCCAAGCATTTTATTGAAGAAAAAAATAGATGTGGATGCTATAATTATTTAAATAGGAGATGCAGTGAATGAGGAGAGAGTGATTATTGCACAAATGAATTCTGCTACAGAGGATCTTCAAAAGGAAGGAGTGATAATGGAAGATCAACATGCGGGTCAAGATAGTGGGGTTTTCATGGGTGGGGATGGCAAGTAGCAAGGGGTTGGAGAATCTCAACTAGAAAAATGTTGATTTTATTGAGTTTATATTGTTCAAAATGATAGTTTCTATAGTTTAAAATAATTTATATCATGTTTATTTAAAAAACACTTGTTTTATTAAATGATATTTTACAGTTGTTCCAAATACTCTTATATATATATATATATATATATATATATATATATATATATATATATATATATATATATATATATATATATATATATATATATATTGTGGTCATGTTTATATATTGTATGGATAAAAAGTAGAGTAAATATTATATGGAATTATACTATTCTAGCGCACAATTCTATTATTTGAATGCATTGTTATACTATTTTAGTAGTTGTAGATTTGAATGCATTATTATATTTTTTTATTAGTTGTAGTATTGAATGCATTGTTATAGTGTTATATTGTTCTAATAGTTGTAGATTTGAATGCATTATTATACCATTCTACTAGTTGTAACATTTGAATGCATGGATATAATGTTCTAGTAGTTGTGGCATTGAATGCATTGTTAAACTGTTCTACTAGTTGTAGCATTGAATGCATTGATTGTAGTGAAATTTGGAAATATGCAAACCCAATTATAGGAAAAATATTTCTAGTAGTTGTAGTATTTGAATATTTTAGTAGTTGCAGGAAAAATAGCCTATTGTCGAGTAAATATTCTATGGAATTATACTATTCTAGTAGTTGTAGTATTGAATGCATTATTAGTGTTATATTTTTCTAGTAGTTATAGATTTGAATGCATTGTTAAATTATTCTAGTAGTTTTAGTATTGAATGCATTGATTATGGTGGAATTTGGAAATATGCAAACCCAACTATAGGAAAAACATTTCTAGTAGTTGTAGTATTTGAATATTATAGTAGTTGTAAGAAAAATAGCCTATTATAGACTAAATATTCTATGGAATTATATTTTTCTAGTAATTTTAGTAATTAATGCATTGTTAATGTTATGTTTTTCTAGAATTTGTAGATTTGAAAGCATTGTTACACTTTTCTAGTAGTTGTAGCATTGAATTGATTGATTGTGGTAGAATTTAGAAATTTGTGACCCCAAGTTCCAATGAAAGGAAAAATATTTTCTATATATTTATGTAATGGTAATAAGAAAAAAGTACAATAGAATAATTATAGTTACACTATTATGCATGTATAACAATAAATCTTAATAATTAGAGTTTTAATGGGAAGAAAACTAGTGTCATATGGCACACCATGCATGTCTAGACATAAGACTTGTATGTTTGAATGAATGCTATAAGGAAATGATTTGTACAATGTTAATGAGAATTATGATTGCTACTTAATAAATGACATGCATTCCATAAATAAATTACTATTTAAAATACACAAAATTTTAATAGGAAAAAATAAATATTAAATCCAATGTATTGAATAAGATTCATGATTGTAGCATCCAGGAAATACATTATGTAATTTAATGTATTTGAAGATGAAAGAATAAGAAATATTTTAGAAAATATTAATTTTTATACTTATCAAACTAAAATTTAGGAAATTTAAACAATCCTCAAGAAACTTTCTCATCATAAATGTCATTTACGTCTATTATGCCAATGTCATATTTAGTCTTAGTATTTTCATCCTCTGTATTGGTAGCTGTATTAGTCATACAACACTTCAATGATGATATAAGGAAATGCTCTATACAATATTAATGAGAATTATGATTGTTACTTAATGAATGGCATGCATTGCAAAGATAAAGTACTATTTGAAATACACATATTTTTTATAGAATAAAACAAATATTAATTCTAATGTATTGAATAATATTCATGATTGTAACATCCATGAAATAGATTACAAAATTTAATGTATTTGAATATGAAAGAATAAAAATACTTCAAAAAATATTAATCGATATACTTATCAAACTAAAAGTCGAGTAGCTGAAACAATCCTTGAGAAACTTGCTCATCATAAGTGTGATTTGCATTTACCATGTTAGTGATATATTTAGTCTCAGTATTCTCATCCTTTGTATTGGTATCTGTATGAGTCATGACTCATATTTCCACTAGATAAATCCATGTTTCCACTACTTTTTCATATAGAAACTTATCCATAGATTGACATGAAACATATAGTCTCAAGCAAGTCTCTAGATTTTTATCCAATCTATTTTTATGTTTTGACTTCATGAAGGATAATGCACTAAAAACTCACTCATATTCCACATAACCCAAAATCAGTGTTTGAACAAGTTCATATAATATAAAACATTCAATAATACTTTCTTGTAATATGCTATTTGGATAAATTTTTTTCCATAGATGAGTAATGGCACCATTTTCTATTGGGTCACTTAAACATTGAAATTGATCCATCATTGTAATCCCAAACTATGCTAACTAAGACATCAGTAATTATTTATTTTAAATACCATTAATATAAACTCCATTACATCTACAAATTTAAAAAAATTCATAATAGTTGTACCCATGTATTTGTGAAATAATGTGCCAATCTATTCTTGACTATTAATAGTGTTCCAAAAAATGGGATTCACAACTCCCATGCCCTCCAATAACTGTTGGCTTTGAAAATGTTCTCTAATCTTAATAGATAAAATTTGTGAGATTTTTCTCAATTTAATTCATGTTTTAGACAAAATATTATCATATGGTAAACATGTCATAGGTACATCTTCAGACTCAACTCCCATAACTTCAAGTCTTCTAGAGAATGTGTGCATTGGCATCTCAATGCCATTTACCATGACACAAAGATGATCATGTATATTGAGCTTCAAATAACTCTCTGGATTTTGAAAATTTGCCAAAAATTGCTAGGTTCTAAAAATAGGTTTGTGAAAGCTTTCATTTGATGTGTATAATATATCTGAACATTGACATAAATGTTTTGTCAAACATATAAAGTTAACAATATAGATAGATCTCTCTTAGGCATGTTTCATTAAACAGTTGATTTCCTTGAACATTGGAAAAATACCACATAATGTGAGTAAATTTTATAAATATGTTAAATGGCATAGAAAATCTTTTGCTTTGTCAACTTTCCTGTGCTATTTATATATAAACCCTATCAAATATGGATATTACTCAAAAATTCTACTAGCAGGTTCATACATGGAAATCCATCTGGTTTCTACATCTTTTAGTAGTTTTTTACCATCTATCACCTCAATTTCAAATTTTTAGAACTCCATAAATCTTTTAGGTATGTTTGACATGTACTCAATGCAATTCATGAATAAGATCTTCCACTTTTGCAACATTATAAAATCTGCTAACAATTTTGTACGCAAGATTCATCTTATGTGCCATGTAATGGATTGGAATCATAAATGGAGAAACTATTATTTGTAGGTAAACACAAAGACTCTTTATATTCCCATGCATCACTGATGCACCATCAATTCCAATATATAATAACTTTATAGCTATGGCATAATCATCCATCCCATCTGTCTCTCTTAAATTAGATACAACCAATTTATGGATGTTTTTTGAATTTTAATTTTCTACCTTCTTAGGGACAACTAAAAGATGAGATTTCCTTGAATAGTTTTCAAAGGTATAAACACGCATGAAAAACAATGATATGTTGTCAACTATAGTGATGTCATTGATGGACAAAGAGATAATAAGTGATTTCTTAACACTTTTTTTCAAATATTCCTTCTCAATAATGGATAGACATTTTTCCATTTCCCAAGCACTATTATCTGACCAATGTGATTGTGGAATGTCCAAAAACCCATTACGTTGAATTTTTTTTGTAATATATAGAATAAAAAATGGATCTTCCCTTTTTTTAAATGTAGAAAATACCAGAGAACTGTACATATTTTATCCTATGAATGGATTGCATAACTTTTCCAAATTGTGCTTTGATGATCCCCCCTTTCTTAACACGATGTTTTTGTTGCTTCTGATTATTTTCATATTCAGGTACATATCTTACATGCATGAATTCTTATCCATTTTTTCATCTATGTGTTCTTATTATCTATCCATCTAGCTAATTCATGAATATATATTTTCCCTTAATGTTTCTCAATTGTGTCTAACTTAAGTTACATTTTATGTTCTTTTCCAAGTTTCTAATTGCAAATTATACATTTGCTTTCTATTAAAGGCTCATTACCATTTTCTAGTTCTACAGGTTTTATAAATGGATAATTTATAGTCCAATCAACTTGAAAAGACCTTCCTATTATCCATGTACTTCTCTTCTTCCATCAAGTTTTTTGAGTGGATTTTGTAACAAAATTTGTTGTCTAAAAAGAACTACATTTCTCTTTTGAAGTGTCTAGAGGAGTATGTTTTAGTGAAGTGCTCATAGGTGTGTCTTCTAGGGGTGGTGTTTTAGAAATAAAATATTCAGGTATTGAGAAGTTATTAGGATTAATTTTTTCTAATGAAATAGTGTCAATATCCATGTTAATTTTTGTATTGAAATTGTTTCGAAATTATTCTATAGAGCAAAAAATTTAATTGATATTTTCTTAATAAGATTCAAAATTACCTATATTCAAAATGATTGCTATTTGGACAGTCTTCTTTCTTAGATTTTTGAAATAAGACATGATGTTGGATTTTTTTGGTATTTGTTGCAGTGCTTTACCCTAGTTGTTACCTTTTGATACTAGAGATTTTTTGTTGGGTGGTTTATTACTAATGGCTTCCCGTATGTTACTAGGCATCAAGTTGTGGTCATGAAACATAGTGTTGTCAGGTGATAAGCTACCACCACATGGCACAGTGCTATAAGGTGTCAATCCATTACCACATGACACACTATTACCAGATGCCATGTTACCATCATGTATCACATGGATGCCAAATGGCCAGTTACGGTCACACAGTACATCACTACCAAGTAATAGGTTATCATTTCATGATGTATTGCCATCACATGACACATTGCCATCATGTAGCACATTGCCATCGAGCATTAGGTTGTCATCATGTAACACATTATGATCAAGCATATAGTTATTTCCATGTGACATAGTTCCACCAAATGTCTAATTTTCATCATGCAACATAATTTTGGTGGAGGTCAGGTTGTTGAAAGTAATTGAGCAATGGAGTGTGGCCTCAAGTCTCAAGATCTTAAAAATTTGATAAAGAAAGATACTTTGGTGGAATTTTTTGACCTCTAAGAACATATGTACTATATATATATGGAAAATTGCATGGATAACCCCATAATTATTATAAATCTTTGGTAAGCTGGCCCCTAAAAAAATGTCATCCTAGAATTTTAGGTGAAAGGGTCATATATTGTACCCTAAAAAATCACCAAATTCAAATTCCCCAAAATGGAATATTCATGAATTAATGAATATTTTCCACTAAAATTTACCCTTATCATACTTCAATAATGTGAAGATATTTCCATCTATGTTGATGAAATAATTGACACTTCCCTCTCATTTAAGTTTCCTATCTCTTTTATGATTATCGATGAGATATTTATTCATTCGAATGATCCTCCTTTTTTAATTAGCATTCAAATAAGTGATATACAAGTTAAAAATGCTTTAATTGATGAAGGCTTAGGCACTCATGTTTCCTCCCTTAAATTTATTAAAACACATGGATACTTTGAATGTAACCTTAAATCCACACATAGTACATTCTAAGGCTATGATATAAGAATAATGCCTCCTCTTGATTATGTTTGGATTCCCATTACAATTCCTCCAATTACCATCAGTGTGAAAGTAGTGATACTTAAATTTCCTCTTTCTTACAATATCCTACTCGTTTGACCTTGGACTCATCGTATCTAAGTAGTTACCTCATCCACATGCCAATGTGTCAAATTACCTTAAAATGGTGATATATACAAGATTTAATGGGACACAAATCCTTATAACTTTGAAAAAATCCAAGCATGAGGTGCCTTTAAAATACCCACACTTGAACCATTACGTAACATTCTATTTCAAAAATCCCAACACTTTAACTATCATGTCAACTTCACTAGAGGTTATAATGGTCATCTAGAATTAGTTTGAAATATTCCACATAACCTTTTATACTTTAAAAATGATGAACCAGATGAGATAATCCTCAAGATAAAAACTTATGATCTCTCACCAAACATCATTATTCAACTTCTTCCTCTTCAACTTGGATCTCATCAACACTATTTTGATGACATATCGATTACTTTAATCAAAACTCAAAAATCCATTCACTATGCTTCCTTGAACAATAAAATAGTCATATGTGTACTATCAAACTACATATACATGATTATGAGAACAATTATTCTTTAGATGACCTAGTTTTATCTAGATTCATCCACATTAAAAAATTTGAGGTTCTTAAATAACATTATTATTTATTTAAGTATTTTATTTCTTATTATATCATTCCTTATCATATAGTGCCTAATGTTAGTTTTTCTACTACTGTTCACAGGTTAGAGATGGATCACTTATGTATTACACCTCTAGTCATAGCAGAGCCTCTTAGGAGCATGTTCAAAGATCATGCCATGAAAGGACCCTATTATTTTTATAGATATTATGACCCTTCTAGTATGCTTCCTCCATAGATATTAGCCACTCTATTTAGACCCTTTACATAAATATCCTTACCTACATATGAGCCTATTCTAATTTTTACTCCAACTTTTCCCTTTATTAGTGATGGTCTTATACCATTATCTCAGCTTGATCCCTTGCACATTGGGTAGATGAAACTTATTGTGATACTCATGGAGTTTCTAGTCATTGGACTAAGGATTATCATCTATATCAGTAGTTGTAAGCTTCATCTTCTACCACTTTAGATATTATACCTCCATAGTCTAATAATAGATGCATTTGTTTCTTTCATGGAATAAATAACAATTCCTATACCCACTATTGAAAGCTTAGGTAGTACATTGACACATTATAACTAGTCATTTCCCATCACAAAGATGAGACTATTCCACTTCCAAAGATAATTTAAGAGAACATACCTAAATAAATATAAGTCTATTTTATTTAGCATCAATGTTATACTGATCATATTAATTGGTATTGAGTGCTTAAGCAACATCTCTGAGATTTCCCATAGTCTATTATAACACCAGTTATTCCTCCTACTACATGTCTCCCAAGAATGAAGGCTCCTCCTTATTCATCAATTGTACCTTATCCTAGACTCATATATAACATTCATATTAAGATACTTATTCCTTGTAATGAGTATCCCACATAGGAGCTACCACATGATCATCATTATTCTTCTACTAGAATTACAATTTTAGTAGAGATGATACAAAAGGAAGTCTTTTCACAACTCTCTACAAAGATTGATGAGACTCTAAGTAATGTAATAATTTAGTTGTATGGGGATGTGTCATATGTTATGGATAAAATTTATGGTTAGATATATCATTATTTATTAACACAACATGGTGTTCTCTCACATTATTTATCATTATATTACATGATTTGGATTGGATTGGTGAATCATTTATATCTTATATTTTTTACTATTTATCAAACCTAATTTAACTTATCTCTTTTTCAAGAACCACTATATTATGCTTTATGTGTTTTACATTGTTTCATACTCTTTAGCTTTATTTTATTGCTTATTCTCATTATTTTCATAGATTCAAACTTATGCTTATAGTTTCCATTCTTTCACATGGATTACTTTATTTTCTTTTTGATGATTTTTTTCTATCTTTCAAACTCAAATAAAAAATATTATTATTGTGACTTGGTTATACAACCCTTATTCCCTTAGTATTTTATCTTTACCATATGATCAATTAGAAAACATAAACTCTCACTATACTACTTTTATACATTGATCTATTTGATCTCTTTTCTTCCCTTTTTATTTTTAACATACTAAGCATACATACAATTAAAACTTGAGATTACATACAAGATCATAGGTAAACCTAAGTTATTTAGTCAGTCATATCTCTGGTTATTTAGCCTCATATAACCAAAGTCTAAGTTTTATTCATGTGTATCTCTTTTATAACTCATGTAGGTTATTTCAAATCCATATGGAAAAGGGATCACAAAACCCATAAAAATTTAAAATCTAAATCATTTAAACAAAAGTCAACAATTCAAAAGGAAACATACAATTCAAAAGTATAATCACATCAAAATACATGATTACCTATCTTTTAATACATCTCATATTCTTAATCAAAGCTCAAACTCCACAGTTGGCCTCATTATAGAGCCGAGGCCCATTAGGGTGATGTAGGCCATTAGATTGGGATAAGAGAACCAAAAAACTATAATACTACCTACTTTCTCACACAAGTACCCAATATTCACAATAGATCAACATATCTGTAAGAGCTCCTAAAGAATGGGGAACATGTTCTAGGAAGGTAGGTCTATTTGACTTTCCTTGCTTATATAACCTATATGAGTTGATCTTAGTATTCCACTTATTTTCTTATACAAATTTGTGCTTATTAACATAAATTATCCTTTGTAGTTTTATGGTCACTAGACTCTTAGTATCTTTTATTCTTACTTAGTATGCTTCATATTTAATAAGGTTTTATCATAAACACCTATATCATTTTTTATACTTCCTATTTCATTACAAAGACCCTATTAATTCCCCTTGAGGAATATATATTTTTTAATTCATCATACCCCTAGGGTTTTCCCTCTGAGTTATATTGTAAGACCTTGGATAGGAACATACTTTCCTCACAAAACATTTCCTTATTTTTCCCTTATTACCATTCACCTCATTGGTGTTCACCTTGTGAGTTATAGAGTAAGACCATGGACAAGACCATACATTCCTCAAAAATTACCACATTAAATCCTTTTAAGTTGTTGAAATATTTATATCCAAACTCATTGGTGTTTTTTTTATGAGTTGTAGTGTAAGACCTTGGATAGGACTAGGCATTCCTCAAAAATATTCCAATAAAATTTCATACTATGAACAAGTGAAAATAATAGTACACACTTCATATTTGAGATAATTTGCATTACATTATGATTTAAATGTCATTTACATACTTCCAATATTGATTTAGTATGTTTTATGATTACTTCATAAACACTTCACTTTTGTCTTTTTTATTTTTGAATTGCATGTATATTTACAACCATTTTATTAAATTTTGCATACTTTCCATATTGATTTAGTATGATTAATTTGATTTATACTTAAATTTTATTATTCTCTTCATACTTCCCATATTGATTTAGTATGATTGATTAAATTTATTATTCATTTGTTTTTATACCATTGGTTTTCACATATTTTCCACTTTATTACAACATTTTACATGATTATCAACTTGATATATTATGAATTGTATTTGTTTAAATATGGTGCAATTATTACTTATACATGGTTTGAAAAACTTGATGCATTTTACTTTACTATTTTTTAAAAAAAATAAAAAGGGGTAAAAACTTTATTAATAGCCAAAAAAATAAATTACAACAAAGGGCCAGAGCCCCAGCAACCCACAAAAAATGAAGACAAAGGCACTAGGAACTGACACTAACCAACCACATCACCATCTTCCCTGAGCAGTCTATCAAAGTCCCTACTCACCTCCTCCAGCAACAATGCCCTATCATCCACCCTGCATCCACCAACATTCACCGAAGCCCACTTGGCCAAACAGTCAGCTGCACCGTTCCACTCCCTAAGCCTCAGAAATGGACTCCATAAGCCTACTAATTTTAAGAATTTGCTGCACCACCAAAGATAGCTGCCAACTAACATCATCGATTTTCCTCTCCTAGATCAAATTTATCAAAATTTGTGAGTCAGCTTCGCACTCCACCTTACACCAGCCAAGCTCATAAGCCCTCCTTAGAGTATGCAAAATTGGAACTCCCTCCATCATATTCATTGTCTAGACTCCCATGTGGGCGGATAAAATAAAAACCACCACACCCGAGTGATCCCTGCCAATCCCTCCAATCCCTGTCGGGCCTGGAAATCCTCTGGCCGAACCATCCATGTTGAGTTTCAGATAACCTTCAGGAGGAGGGGACCATTTCCCATTCCTTTGTATTTTATTCTTCCTCCCATGACCACACCTGGCACTAGCAATAGCCAGAGAAATTGCCAGAATGCCAAGCCTTTTCACCAAATGAGCATCCCCCTATGCCAGAGGTAAAGCAATTTTTCTCTTAGTTTCCATAGTTTCCTGAAGCATGCCAATAATCCTTATCCACACTTGATGGATCGCCAACCTTTCCCCTGAGAAAATCCTACGGTTTTGCTCTAGCCAAACCTGCCACATCAAAAAAATAGGCCCTGCAAAACATGCCTCCTGAAGAAAAGGTGCAGCATGAGGCGGCCTGCCCAATCTATCCTAGAACTCGACTAAGGAAGAGGCATGTAGGAATTGACATCTCTAGGTGTCCCACCAAGTGTGCCATAGTCAAAGTGTGAAGGGGTAACTGAAGAACAAGTGAGAAGAGTCCTCCTCCGCTCCCTAACATAGGATGCACCGAGAAGGACCAACAAATCCATGACATCTTATATTCTCCCATGTCAAGCAATGGTTCCAAGTCAAATTCCAAATAAAAAACTTGCACTTCGGCCAAGAAATTCTATTCCACACTTTTTTCCACCATGGCACCTCCCCCCATCACCCCATCTTTGCGCAATCATCTCTTGGTATCCAACAACAACCGTGTACTTCCCTTTGGGATGAGGTGACCAAGCTAGCAAATCTTTTCCCCTAAGAGTGCAACAAAACCACGTAGCCAAGATCTCCTAAAGCTCAGTGCACTCCACTCTCATATCCCTAATTGGCCATTCTTCTTACTCCTTCCACCTCACCACCGTCAAATGATCCTAAATTAAGAAGGATTTGTAGTTGACCACCATGACCCAATCGGCCTCATCAAAGTGCCGAGCCAGGCCCTCAAGATGTGGATACTGAACCACCAGGGGGGGAAACCATCCCATGCATCATACCAAAATTGTGCTTCATTTCCTCCCCTACAAATCTAGAACATGCCTCTCTTAATCAATGTAGTGCCTTTCTTGAGAGTATTCTAGATAACTGATTCACTACCCAACAAGCTAAATCTAGGGATATCACTAGTTGGAATCCTAGCACAGTACTTAAAAGTCACGATCCTTGCCCAAATGCTATTCTATTCTACACACCATCTCCAATATAACTTGGTGGCCAAGGCCGTACTAGCCAAAAAATATTGCCTCAACCCCAAACCACCCATCCTCTTAGGACTAGAAACAACCTCCTAGTGAATCAGGCTCCATTTCATCAAGGAAAGGTTGCAAGACCATAAGAACTATTTTACCAAGGAGTCAAGATCTTGAACAAAGCCCACCAGTGCCACTTGGAGCATACACCTATAGATGGGAAGCACCTGCACCACTAATTGAATCAACTGGACATGTCATGCAAAGGACAGCCATCGGTTGGTCCAATGGTTCACTTTGGCCCTGAAGTTATCTAGGATTCCTTGCCATGAGTCCTTAGACTGTCACCCCACAAAAATTAGAATGCCAAGATAAAGAACCAAAAGTCTACCAATTTGAAAGTGAAGAGTATCAGCCACCCTTCTCTGAATAGGAGGCAGAGTGTTGAAGAAAAAAATTGATGATTTGTCTTCATTAATTAGCTGCCCCATGGCAGCCAAGTAAACATCCAGACTACTACGAATGTTAGTTGCCTCCCTCATGTTGGCCACTCCCATCAAAGCCACATCATCAACAAATTGAAGGTGAGAAAGAGCCAGAAGGTTTCCACCCCACCTCCATCCCTGAATAACCCCTTCCCCTATCTTATTTTTGATCAACCTTCCAAGACCTTCTGGCAGAAGAAGGAATAGATATGGAGATAATGGATCCCCTTACCAAAGCCCCCGCGAAGTGCCAAAGAGCTATGAATGCTCCCCATTCACCAAAATAGAGAAAGAGATCGAGTTCACATAACTCATTACCCACCTGATCCACTCCTCTCCAAAACCAAATGCAGCCAAAACCTTCTATAGAAAGGACCACCAAACCCTATCATATGCCTTAGACATATCCAGCTTCATAAACATAGCCTTCTCTATGGAGTGGGACATGGAATGAATAGCCTTAATAGCTACCACAATTCCATCCAGAATCTGATGCCCCTCCACAAATCCACTTTGCTCCTCAGAGATCAATGCCCCTAACCAATTTTTCAATCTTTCCACTATGAGCTTAGAAATAATCTTATAAACAACATTACAAAGAGAAATCAACCTGAATTGACCAAGGTTATTAGCACCTTCCCGCTTAGGAATGAGTGTCAAGAAGGTTAAGTTTAAGGCATGAAGCATTTGTTTACTGATTTGAGACTCTTGAGCCATAACCAAAAGATCAAATTTGATGATTTCCCAAAACTCCTGATAAAATTCAACCAAAAAACCATCTGGGCCTAGAGCCTTATCTTTTTTCATCATGAAGACAATCTTTTTGAGCTCTTCAAGGTTGATAGGGTGCATCATCTGTTCCATCATCTCCCCCAAAACCAAGTTGGGAATACATGATAAAATATGTTCTTCAACAACAACACTCCCGGAACCATCTTCGCTGAACATAGAATTAAAATACTGGACAACTTCATCACACATGGCTCTTATGGATGAAAGAGTCTCTCCGTTGCTCAAAACCAAAGTCAATATCCTATTGCTATGTTATCTAGCTTTAACCGAGTTGAAAAAGAAGGCCGTGTTCTTGTCTCCCTCCTAAAACCACTCAATATGGGCTTTCTACTTCCAAAACACCCCCTCTCTCAGCTCCCATTCTTCCACCCTCTTGACAGCCCTTGCTTCATCATTCAACAAGGATTATGACAATCCCTCCTCCTAAATTAATCTGGTAATCAAGTTTAACTCTTCTTGTGCTTCTTTCTTCTCCCAAAAAATGTTTCCAAAGTTCAATACATTCCACTTTTTGAGTTGATATTTCACATACTAGAGGAGCTTAGCAAAAGTGTACATCACTGTCCCAGTCTCCGATCTCCCCATTCTCCACCAATTAGCAACTCAATCATAGAAAGACTAATCCCTGAGCCACATTAGATGAAACTTGAAAGTTAGTCTCTTCTGCTAACAATTAGAAGAAATGTGAAGTTTAATAGGCCAATGGTCAAAACATCTCCAATCCAAGATTTCAAAATTTAGAGACCATGAGCCACCCATCCAATAGCAAGAAGTCAAGAATCTATCAATACACTCTATAATAAAGTGGTCCCCCACCCTCCTATTATTATAGGTGTACCTCCCATTGCAAGGCTTGATATCCACCAGGTTGTGCTCCAAAACCTTGTCTCAAAGCAGATAGGATGATGGTTCCAATCTAGTATTGCCTCCCATTTTTTTTGATAGGTCCATTATAGCATTAAAATCACCAACCATAATCCATGGCAAAAAGGGAAAGCCCCTTATGACTAATTGAATATTTTTCCACACCTATTGCTTACCAAGAAAGTCAGTGGGTGTGTAGACATTGGTCAGGAGAATGTACTCTTTGGATTCGCTGCATAAAGAAACCAAAGAAAGAGAGGACCTAAAGGCTATCCATGACACCGGCTGGACCTTTCATGGATTCCAAATACATGCCACACCTCTCACCGTACCTTGTGCCCCTATGCATTGACAAGATCCATGCTTCCAAAGCCAGGGGGCTAGACTCATCATGAAATCCACTGACACCTTAGTTTCCTGCAAAAAAAGAACATCTAGACACTGAATCTTAATCAACTCCCAAATAGCTTTTTGTTTGGGGCCGCTGTTCAAGCCCCTCACATTCCAAGATATAACAATCATTTTGAAGGAGGCAAGAAATGGGAGTCTAAGTTCTTAACTGCACCTGACTCAACCAAATTTTCCCCAATCATCTTTATCCTTTCCATATCTTTTCTTCTCCCCAATTTACTATTTTTTTCTAAAGCTGGTTTTTTCCCTTCCTTCTGCAAAATGCCCAAGTGAGAAGAGGCCTTGCCTTTCTTCTCCAACTCAGGCACTTCCACTTGTACTAGAGGAATTAAGGCTTCAAATTTTGTGCCCATACCAGTATTTGATTCAATAATCTATTGGTCTCCATTTTGTTCTTCCAATATCATAGGAAGGATAGCATCCTCAGGGGGCATTTCCTTTTCCATGGCCGTGACATCAGCTGCTCCAGAACCACCCTCTACTTGCCCCCCATTAAATAAACCCATGTATTCTTCCTATTTTCCCAAGTCCCCAAAATCTATTAATCGAATCCTCCTCTGAACATTCCATAAAGGATCTCTTCAGTCCTCTATTTCATCCTCTCGACTTGACCTGTACAAATCCTTTAATATCCTTACCAGCACTAGGTCCAATCTTCTTTCCTTTGTCCACACCAGTAGTGTAACTTAGTGGAACATGGGGTGAAGCCTACTGGTCATTCCCTTTTGCCTTTAGACATCGCCTAACCAAGTGCCCATACTCATGACATAAGTGGCATCTAAATGGGAGCATCTCATAGTCCAACTATTGAACCCAAGAGTATGAACGCGCACAAAGCTCAATAGCATCTGAAAATGGCCTAATTAAATCAATTTCAAAATAGATTCAAGTGAAGGTCATGATTTTCCTACCTAGAGTTTGTGTGGAAGAACCCACAGGTTTTCCAAGCATTGAAGCAATCATTTGGAGAACATCCTCCCAATAGCATTCAATAGGCATTCTGGGCAACCGCATCCAAACATGAACCTTATTTGGTAATTCCTTTGTGGGATTGAAGCTAGCATGCCATGGCTTAACAAAGAGCCCTGCCTAGTTATAGAAGTATGGACCTCCCTCAAATACCCTATTTTTGTCAGCCAAACACATAAATGTGACCATGAAGAAATTATTGGCTAGCAATGTTACCTCCATCTCTCCCTCTGGTTCCCACACCTGTCTGGCCCGATTCTCCAAGAATGGAAGGGAAACTCATAGCCCCAAAAATTTATAGTAAAGTGAATGTTTAGAGAAATACTCCACATCCTCAGCAATCAATTCAAATGGAATAACAAGTTTTGGTCTTTCCTGGTAGCATTCCAAACAACCATTTACCTTGGAAATCCTCAATCCTCCCACTATGTTAGTGGCAGCAGTTTCTAGAATTTGATTAACCTACAAATTAGTCTGTACTCTCTGACTCTCCCCCTGGTGCCCCTTCCCTACAACCTCCCTGTAACTCTTCTCTAATCTGGTCTGAGACAACCCCTATAAAGCCATATTCCTTACAACTGTTACTCCTTCGTATCTAGTGAAAACACTCTCTACTATTGTATGGACGCCCCTCTAACCACCTTCTATTCCAACACAGCCCACCACTAACTAGAAACAAGCTAGGGCTCGATGCTCTAGCCTGGCAAATAGGTTTCGAAGTCACCCAAGTGTGCAACCATTTTCTATTATTCTTACTACTTAATATGAAATATGTTAGGAAGAATACATCATTTTACTTTACTATTTTTATTTACTATATTTATTCACATTTTTTTGACACATTTCCCATCGTGATATAGTGTATGCTACATTTTATGATTATTTATATACTTTTTTCAAGTTATTTGATTTTCTTTTTTAACCATGCATGCGTGTCATTTAATGATAAAATATAAAGTCAAACATAATATATTTCACATATCATATAAAACAAAAGTAAAACATGTGCTAGAAAGAAAATGCATCCATATATCCATCAATAACATTAATATAACTCATAAATAAATAAATACCCATATCAATACATATAATATGAGTATGATAAAATATAATACAAATATAAAATATAATAGCTACAGCTCTAAGGTTTCACTCCATCATATTATTCCTATGGCCAAGACACATTGCCCATAGATGCCTATAATTGAGCCCTCTAAATAGTATGATATAAAGAGGTAGCTCATGATCTCCAACCATAAATCTATCCCTATAGATTGGCCACCTAGGCCTAAACACATCCAATCTCTATAGTAGTTTCCATATGGGCAAATCACTTATACACCAATGCCTAATAGGCTCGAGCCTCTCCCTTTCCAACTCATACTTGTATATTTAAGCCATCCCTTCTTGCCTATAACTATGAATCACCATCCCCAACCAATCTAAACTAACTAGCATAAGTTGGGGTAGATGGTACCACATGATCCACCAAGGTGGATGGATTATAATATGATAACACCCCATCCAAAATATCATGGTGTGTAGCCACAATCATGGCACCCCATCTATTTTACTTTATAGCATTACTTGTAAAACAAAAAACAAATATACATTAGATCTTGTATGCATATATATCTCCAATTCATCCATCTATACCAAGTACATAAAACAAAAATGCAACTAGTGATCCATGTCAAAAAATTAAAAACTTAAATCATTTTTTACTAATATTAGTGTCACCAACCACAATATCCCTATCATCCCAAACATCGAGCACCTCCTCTATCAACTACCTCCATGCAAGTAAAAAACCTAGAGTCACCACATGTGCATGTCATGGTCCTCTCCTAAGCTACATCTCTATGGACCAACTATTTCCATCCTCTATCATGGGATATCTATGTACAATTACTAGTACATATTCTCTACCTCTAATGTTGACTTTGTCTCCTATGTGCTTGTGGTAGACATTATCATCCCTACTATGGATCCACAAATACCTCACCTATATCATCACCCTCAACATCCATAATTATAAAATATTTTAGCATGCATCTAGTCACTTCCCAATATTATTATTGACCCACCCATGGTATCATTCACTAAGGCCTAAAAATAGGTACTTTTGTGGGCACTCTTACACCCCATCTACCTCTAGGATCTCTATCATACCATGTATAATAAGCAAGCACTACTAGTGAAGCCACCAAATATGGTAGGCCTAGTTGTCTAGGTACACACTCTATAGGATATGTCTCTACCCATGAGGTATAATGTTTCATAATGTGAATGCATGCTAAACTAGTAGTAAAAATAACCCATGTCAGCCAACTAGTTGTAATATCAATATAAGGATGTCATACTATCTATCCAGATGTAATAATATGTAAAACTGGGGTATGGTAAAAACATGAACTACATGATCCTACCACCATCTTATCACTTGAGGTATCCTATCATCTACCACATGTGGAAACCTATCCTATCGGTACATATGAAACCTCTCGTATATCCATGCACTCAAAAAAATCATGGGGCCCATAGTTTTTACCCTTGGGTTAGCATACCATACATATCATGCATGAGATAAACCTAAATTTTAAAACCTAAATAAATTTAGGATACACTAACATAAGGTTACCACATATAATGGTACCTTCCTAATTAATTTGTGACACAACACAGGTACTGTCACAAGTCCTATCATGACCTTCTAGATATCTTGAATGGCTGAATTATATACATCAAATAAGCTAACGAATAACCTATAGTAAATCATAACTGATCTAATCACCTAAAGGGATAGTAATTACCTCTCATGTTATGCCTTTGATGCATCCCAAATGACAATATTCCCAATAATGGGAATTCCAAACAAAGCATGGATATCTTCCAAGGTGATGCCCACCTCTATGGTATCCCCCTTTACCTCCCATTAGAAAGTATTTGTTAGTCACTCCCATGCTCCTAAAAACAAGATGACTAGATTAAAACTAATCAAGATCCTTTGCATCTCCATTATGCCTCTAAATCCTAAGGAAAATAATTGAGCTCAGTTCACATCTGATAGTTATTCTAGAAAATCTAGTAGCCAGGATACTTATACCAGGCACCAAAATCTCCATCGTCTCTGTAAAATGTCAAAAAACATATAATGTATTAGATATTAATGTAAAAATGATAAAATAAATTATTAAAATTATTAAATTATAAAAAACTAACTACTTCATTGGCATGTACTTCCTATTTTTCTATTTTATCACCCTTTTCCTACATATTCATCCCTTCTGATACTAAATCAACCTTATTCACTCTCTTTACCAACTATATCAACCCTATGCTACACAGTCAACACATTATTGAAAATATAATCATCTTTTTAAAAACTAAATTATCCCTTTCCCATCCTTTTCATCCTTTATTGGTCTTTTGCCACACATTTGGACCCATTTAATAAATTATATTGACCCCCTACTAGATACTGCATTAGACAAAATACACTAAGTCAGCCTTATCATTTTTTTTAATCGAGTTAGCCCTCTGCTATGTATATAAACACCCCCAATAATAATAATTCATCCCTATTATATGTAGTCAACCACATTATTTCCTCTCACCTTTTCTAACTAAGTTAACATGGACAACTCTATTCAATATCTATGGTAACTTTTTAACCATTTACCATAAATGCCTTAGGCATTTATTGGCCCAATTCTTTCCTACCCAAGATCTCACTATTTTCCTAGTTTACCTTAAAAATTCTTAGGTAAATTTGTAGTACCTACATTTCCCTTAATACCTATTTTTTGTATCTAGCTTTATTTAAATAAAAATTAACACAAAAATGATATTAATGCACCACTTAGCTAAGTTGTATTGGCTATGGGCCCTAGGCATCCTCCATGCCATAGCTATCGTCTCCTCACCATGGTCTCTGTCTAAGCCCAATTAGGTCTCTAAAACTAGTATTTTTTTTATTAATAGTAAAACTTTCAATGAATTAATTTTAACCCAATTTATATTTACTATTCAAAATTTTTTACCTATCAATTTTTTACCATCAGATTCTATTTTTCACCCATAACTTTGTTTAGACTATATATTTTTCCAAACTATAATATGTTCTATAATTTTGATGTCATAGAGGTTTTTTCTACATATTACATGTATATTTTGAAAAAAAAACCAAAATTTTAATTATTTTATAGGTTTTCCTAATGTTCTCTACATTGGACACCTTTAGATTTCTCTCACTTCATTTCTAATCTATAACACTAAGGTAAGTAAAAGTATTTGTTTTTAAATTCTATCCTTTCATTTATATTATTCACTTTTTACTAAAATTTACTTATCTTGGTGTTAGTTGTTACTATGTTCTTTTCTTGACGCACCATCTCGAGTTACAACTACATGAAACATGATGAATTTTTAGTGGGGAATATGTATACACATAATATTTTTAAACTTTATCAAATACTGATGCTTTTTTTCTTTGAGTAACCCATCAATATGCAATCTCTCTAATTTAACACCTTAAAGGGTAAAAAAATAAAGGGTTTGGTAGACCATTGGTGTTTCATAAGATTTTTTCTCCTTATACCATAACTTAAAACCAAAACAATCCTCTCCTATACATTTCCCTAAGATTTGACAGCTACATTACACACTCATACAAGTAATTCACCACCTCAAATAACCCCTACCTAAACCAAAACATATTTTTTTCATCCTCATAATATAACCTAATGGGTTGACCCTATTATTATAAATGAGCACATTATAGGATGAAGCTAGCCTAGACAACTTACTCTAGAACCTAACTACTTTATTTTTTAAAGAACTAGGTCAATTAGGCTGATTTTTTTAGCTAAAACTTTAGAAAGGATTAGGGTTGGCTCTAGATATATAAACACACACTTCATGCCATTTTCATTAAAAAGAGATAGATATAATCATTCATTTACACATTTGCTTATCCACCATTCTACTTGAGGAGTTATTGCTTAAGGTTTCATTATTCATTTCGAGATAAGAATCTTGTCTTGTTTTAAAATTCTTTTGGATGCATAGGAGAGGTTGTGTATCTTAGATTAGACCTATATTTTTGTATAATTATGAACTAAAAACTTCTCTTGAAAAATGCCATTGGCTAAGGGAGATATTAAGGTTCGATGGGTTCATCTTCAAGGTAAGTATTCCTAACACTTTAATCCTCTTTTATTATTAGATATATTTTCATGTGTTAGATTATGCATATATTTATCTCTCCATGCATCAAGATTACCTATATATTGACTTGATTAGTGTTCTTATTTGCAATTTTAATTTTATGTTTATTATCCCCCATTTGTCTCACAAGATTTGGTGAGCACTAGACTAGATTTTCTTTACTTTGTATTTACTTTATTAAAACCATAGGACCTATCTAGGGTTATTATGTGGTATTGATCTACTAGAGGTTTTGGAACCAATTCTAGTGATATTTAATGGTAAGATACCCCTTATTAGGTCTATTAGATCTATATTAGTGATAACCTTGATTGTCTAAATGTACCAATAAGTGGAAGGGCAAGTGTGATTTATCTTCTGTGAACTAGGATTGATTTATAAATTAGCTTCACTTTTCTTTGTATACACTTATATTATTTTTTACAATTATTCATATGTAGTGTGTGAATGTTTTGGAAGAATGTTCTCCACACTTATACAATGTCTAAATTAGCCAAAACATAAAGTTATATGATTTAGATTCACATTTTTGGCACAATTATTTACATTGGTACCATTATTATATGTAGTTTAAATATGAGACATATATAATGTGCATATTTTATGAAATTTATGCATAATATTAAAAGTTCCATATTGCTTTCAGATTCTAAATTTTTTTATGGACTATTACCACATCATAAAATTTTATGTATTGATACCTTGGTTGGAATTTTATGAACTTTATTGAGATAATATATTGTAGTATTTGGTTCACTTTTTGGTTATGGATGAGGTGATTAAATCACTCAATATTACAAAGTTTTTAGTTTAGAATTTATTATATCATACATCCTTACTAGGTTAGAAGTATCATTGGGTTGCATGGATTGACTAATCTTAACTTATAGGCGGTGACTCAAATTTGCTACAATGTTTGGGGCATGTTACTCTCTCTCTCTCTCTCTCTCTCTCTCTCTCTCTCTCTCTCTCTCTCTCTCTCTCTCTCTCTCTCTCTCTCTCTCTCTCTCAATCTATTTACTTGTATATATTCACTTTACATATTTATCTATATTTGTCCTAACTTAGTTTTAGAGCCTTAAAATGATGCATATTTTTCAAATAAACTTGCTAATGGGCAAGGTGGTTACATTAGAATGAAGTTCAGTCACCAATAAAGCACTTAAGTTGGGTACATACAAATATAAGGTGTGTTATATACACCCTAAGTATGCATTCCTTTCCTTTACAATAGAAATTTAATTAATATATTAAAGGGAAAAATTATAGAAATTATTTATGTATTATATAGAACCTTAGTCTTGTATACTTGGAAAACATAGAACTTGGTTTTTATTCTCAATTATAGACCCTTTCCCATTTCTATAGTTTTCATATTTGTTCTCTATTATTCCCATTAGCCTATCTCTTAGTATAACTAGTCTTATGTTGATGACCCACACTTTATATCTTTCCCAGGATGGTTTAAACCTACTTATATTCCACCTCTACAAGTTATGATCCTATACCTACTTTCCTAATACCTAGACACTAACATTGAGGTTAGATACCTATATTGACACTAGTGTCCTTACCTAATGCAAGGGTCAAGTGCCCTAAAATTATCTAATTTGAATGTAGAATGTGTCCTAATGGATGGCCTAAGTTAATTAATGTGAGTTACTTATCAAAAGGGATTGATATAAATATAATATAAAACATCATTCATTCTATCACCTACAACCTAAAAAATGTAAAATTCATATGAAAGATCATTCAATTGATCAAAGCTTTGATATTTATTCCTATTTCCATATCAGTGATAGGGACCGCACATCTACATATATGAAATACTAAAGGAGTAGTTTAAGAGCCCGATTTGACAAGTTACAAGATAGGTCAATATTGTACTTTATTTCAATATATTTCATGATTTAAAAATAACCCAATATGTAGGGGATAACTATATCACTCTGAGGCCCTCTTCAGAGTATTGGATATGTAAGTGATTTAACTATTTTGGGAATTATGGAATGTAAAATCAAAAGTAGATAAAGAGCTAAGTAATAAATTAGGGAATAAATATATAAATATCAATATCCATTGATTTGTACAATAATTTATTTGTTTGATTTACCAATAAATAATAATGAATTACAAAGGAGATACTTAGTTGGAAAGTGGGACTGAAATAAATGAGTGGTAGGATGGAAAATGATGCAAGAATAGTGTAGGGTACCATCATTTGGAAACA
Organism: Torreya grandis; assembly: GCA_037957365.1. Classification (NCBI taxonomy): domain Eukaryota; kingdom Viridiplantae; phylum Streptophyta; class Pinopsida; order Cupressales; family Taxaceae; genus Torreya; species Torreya grandis. The sequence goes on from JARHVA010005923.1 coordinate 53,784, forward strand.
TGTGTTAGATCCCTCTTTGGATAGTAGTCCAATCCCTTTGTCAATAGTTCACTATGCTAATTTACTCATGTGCCATGATAATGATCTTGAGAAGATAAAATAATGATATTTTAGGAAGATGTTTACCTTGTTCTAAGAATCATACATGTTTATATGACTGAGTACTAGATCACTATCTATTTTATGTTTTTGATTGATCTCGATGTCAAACCCTACACCTTCATCTTTTATAAAGTTGTGAGGAATATATGTATAGGTATAGTGAAATTAGTAGGGTAAGATAGATGTGACCTCAACACCCCATTTGTTGAGAATTACCTATATACCAATACTTTGAAATGGGATCAAGCCAAATGCAGTTCTCCCAATCAAAGTGTTATTGTAAGTGCAAGTGAATGATAATATGAATACTAGTTGAATGATTTGAGTGTGTATTAAGACTATAAATCTAATTAATCTAAACTATGGGCTGTTGTAGATGGGTGTATGCATAATAAGCGAAGAATAAGGATCAATCACCATGATTTACATAACTATTTATATTTTCTTCAAGATAATTGCATCTATTTTCCATCTATCAGATAAATGAATAAAAATGGTCTTTATATAGTGTTTTGGTTCTTGTTGAGACATGAAATGAGTCTAGGTCAACCCTAAATTGCTTTGGGAAGTGAAAAAATATTTTTTAGGGGTAAAAAAGGTTGAGGGTCAATAATGTTGCCCTTTTAACAATAGTTTAGTGTGTTATATACCAAAGGGTTATGTTATTATCTAGGTGGTTAAAACCAGTGAAAAAGGGTCTTTGATGCCTCAGAGATGGCCTAATGTGCCTTTTGGTATATATAGTCATGGGCTAAGTGTAAATGTAAACTATAAAAGGATCAAAAGAGGCCCTAAAAAAGGCTTAGGGATAAGCTAAGGATAGGGTGGTCCCAAGTGACACTCATTACATTAAAATGGCATTTTAGATGAATACATTCCCCCTCTTTATTATAGAAATGTAGTAGAATGAAATGACTAGGTTAAAGGAAAGAGAGACATACCTAGACTTACCTAAGAGGCAAATATAATGAATGTGGATTTGAGTCTATAAACTATGACTATTTACATTTCCTATAAATTAAAAATGTATGGATCAGTTCTTACTTAAGAAACATCAAAAGCAAAGACAAAACTAAGAAAAGAGATGAGAGAGAGAGGAAAATAATAAATACACCTCATTGGATATGTAAAATAACGTAAAAATCTAGTGACATCCTTTGTGTGTGTAGATGGTGATTAGTGGTGAATACCTTGGACTGGACTAATGGATTGCCCAATCCCAATATGTGGGTCATTCAAGAACTTAAGATAGCCTTGAATATATCATTGATTATCCCTATTTAGTGGATCATAATCTATGAATAACATGGATTGGACTAATGAGTTGTCTAACCCTCTCAAGTAGGTGGGATAAGGAACTCAAGTAGGTTATGAATCCATCATTGCCTACCCATGTGTAGTAGATGTATCTAAAGCTAAAACTACATGATGTAATTTCAATTGTGTAAGATGGATCTAGACCACATGGATCTATGAAATGTAAAAATGGCTTTGAACCACTTGGGAATGTCAATTACTAAAGAAAGAAAGAGGCACTAATTTGGTGTGATCCTGGTGAAAAATTGGTGTTTGTGGTTTATGAATTACACAACATGGAGAATGATATGGAGTTTTCATTCCATCTTTGAAAACTAGTACCAAACTTAACATATGGGAATAATGTGCCATGCACATGAACCCAATTTTGATATGTGTGTGTGTGTGTGTGTGTGTGTGTGTGTGTGTGTGTGTGTGTGTGTGTGTGTGTGTGTGTGTGGATTTTGGACTCTCTTAATAATTTATGCATGTGCATATCTGAAACTAAAATGGGAGTGATCATGCCATAGATAATATCCCCAATCTGAGTAAACCCATGTAATCTATATAAAAATTGAGTATATACTGAACATATATAATAATTTATGACTCATACTATGCAAATATAAACTATAACTACTATATCTTTCTAATAATTCTAGAATATTTTGTGTTTAAGGAAGGTTATTAGATAATACTACAGTCCCATTTTCTAACAGTACACTACTCTACAGACCATTGTACTATGATATTGACCAAATATTTTATTTCTAAGGAAAACTGAAATTGGTCTATATGTGACTATGTTTTATTGTATTTTATTAAGATAGATCTATAATATGTTTCTCCATGTTGAAAAATATGTTCTAAGTACACTAGGATGGACTAATCTATATGACACACCCAAATGAATGCCTCCTCTTTTGAGGGGAGTTGTTGAACCTCTAAAATAAATGTCATCAAAATAAAATTTGTGCTTCATGTGTGCTAAACTAAAAACATATGATATCTACATGATAAACTAAAATAATGTATATACATGACATCATAATGTAAAATAGTTTGTGCATAAGTTGGAAATGCATGATATATGTTAGATATATAATTTAAAATGTTATAAAGATATATATAACAATGTAATCATGTATATGAACAATCAATCTAAATATAATATCAGTAAACTACCTAGGGGATGGGGCATGATGTCCATCAAGGCACCCGAGGAGGAAGGGTAGATGCTTGAGGACCCTCATGGCATCACATATTGGGTGTGTATGTAATAATAAATTTATAAATGTCATGGACATGACACATACATGAAATCATACATATAAACACATGAAACACACAAAATAGGCCAAGGGGCCATAATACAAGGAACATGAACACATGTCACTAAGTCTAAGACATAACATACACACAAGGATGTGTTTAAATTTATACATAAACAAAGAGTAAGAAAGGTTGGCTTAGAGCCATAAGGAAGGACATGTTCAAATGTCTGCATAAATAATCAAGAAGCACACAAAAATACATGGGTAAATGTTTACATTGTATAAACACTGCAAATAATTGTATTAAAGACATGGAATAGTGGCATATTCAAATTTCCTTGAGTAGATGTAGAAGTAAAGAAAAACAATAAAATCTAAAATAGTAAATCTAGAAATGAAGGTGTAGTTACCTAAAAGTGGTAATTGGATGCTAAGAGTGTCTCTTGAGTTAACCTATCCCTAGGCTAGACATAGACCTATCCTTGAGCATTAGACATACTTTTTTAGTCATTTAATAGATCCCAGTCACCTAAATCTAGTAAAAAGATAGTCCCAACATTATCATCCTATATCCCAATCCAACTTTATCAATAATATGCAAACAAGACATTAGGTCCATATTTAGGACACTACATCCACACAACACTAGTGTCCCCAACAGGGCACTACTATCCTTAGTCATATCTCTTCCAAATAGATAGTTTTCAAATGTGTGGCCCTCCTAAAGCTATCCTAAGCTCATTTTATTATCTACACAATTAATAGAACCCTATAAATACAAGTATAATCCACCTCTATTCACTAGATAGAAAATAGATTCAAAATCTATTCAAACTAAAGACAAAATTTGAGAAAAATTAAGGTATTTAATCCCTATTCTTCCCTAATTTATACATATTACCATGTAAAATATCCATAAATATAGTTTTCAAACATTTCAAAGTTCAAGTGCATTCAAGGCATCTAAGGCCACTCTCATTGTACCATTCACTTTCCCTTGCATCAAACACTAGGTGGGAGAACTGCATCAAGCTTGATCCCTCTTTAGAGTTTTGGTATGTAGGAAACTCTCTGCATAGTGAGGTGTTGAGAATGTTCAGTCCATCCTACTAACACACACAAAATTATTATTCATTCCATACTTTCAAGGAGGACTAGAATTTGCACACTAAATCAGGTATTCTAGGTATAACATAGACCTCCAAGTTTTAGTCATGTAGTAATAGTACATATAGACATAGGCATAGGTGCTCCCAAAAAATAGGAACAATCCTACAAAGAGGACATTAACACCACATAGAGGACACTACATATAGATGGCACTGCTATCCATAGTGGGTGATACTGTCTAGTGAGTATACAAACACCAAAATCTTATTGATGATAGTGATAATTACCTAGATCTCAACTTTCATAACCTAGATAATCTATGACAGTTAGTTTTTAGATAAGCTCTATTTTTTCCTATTTATTGCTATTATTAGAGAGTTGAAAAAAGTTAAATGTCATAGCAAATCAATAATTAATTATTACATATTTATATAACTAATTTAGGCATCTCAACCCCTTTAATCTAACATATGATTTTCATTGTAAAACCCTAAAAGGTTAAATCATTTGATGAACCCATCTTACTTCAAACATTACTTTAAACCCTAGATTACATTAATAAAAAAATTGTGAAATAAATTTATGGATAAATACTTCTAATTTTTACTAAACAACCTAACTAATTAAAATCAAATTCATACTAGGTTTTTAATTTGTTTTTCATCTAATTTAAATTATTGTAAGGAAACACTAACCCTAGATGTTCTTAGGGTTTGTATCTTTTTTCCTATTCTCATTAGCTGCAATTAATTATTTAGAATTCATATATTCTATTGTAGTATCTCTATTTCAATTTATTTGATATATGCCATCTATAGACTAAGTGGTAATCCTATAGAGCATATTCAAATTCCATCTATCCAAACCCATAACAAGGACAAAGAATATTTTACAACTCTAGATATGAATCCTTAAAATCCTAATTATGTGGAATTCAATGACAATGCATTTGAGGATGAACAATATAACCAAGAAAAAGACTAGGTCCACATTGAGAATCAAGACACATTACCTCCACGCAATGATAGTGATATAATTACAAACAAGGATAAGGTATTATGGGGCTTCAAAGATAGAATTAGAGAAAAAACCCATGATCATGCAAAGATTTTATAGTCCATATTAGAAATCAAGAATAAGAAAAATAATGGTCAATATCTAACCCCTCTAGTTAATGATGTTATTACACCTTCAGTGGGGCCTACTCAACCAACTTAGATAGCACACCCTAAGATTATAATTCAACCATCAATGACAAATACACCACTTGCATCTATTTATACTACTCCAAATGTATAATCCCTTATGGAGGAGGTTCTTACTCTATAATATAAGGTGTTACATCTTGATCAGGGAGCAACTAAGCTAGCACATGCCTTAAATTCCAACATTCTATTGCAGACACCCTTAACACATCACATAGTGGAAAATCCTTTGCCATATAGTTTTTTGGCACCAAAGCTCACATTATATGATGGCAAGGGTGACCCATAACATCACCTCAAATCCTTTTATGCAACATGTTTAGACTATGTGTCTAACAATTGGATTATTAAATAGTTTTTTCCACACACACTCAAGGATTATGCCCTATAGTGGTTCTATGACTTTCCAAACCAATCTATCATGAAATTTAATCATCTATCATATATGCTCCTAGCACACTTCTCTATCAACACCTGTGATAAAATATCATATGCACTAGTGGTACAACTAAAGCAAAAGTTAAAGGAGCCTATTGTTGATTATTCCTTATGACATAAGACAATATTATCCAAAAGAGTAGCCCCTTGTTAGATAGATATCTTCAATATATATTTAAATATATTTTGTTACTAGAACTTGATGAAGCTATCTTATTTAAGAAGTTTCCCACATTTACTTATATGTGCCATATAGTTAAGAAAAGAGAGGTTAAGCTCTTAGCAATGGGAAAACTCAAGTACATAAATGGATTAGATTAAATTACTAAGATTATAAACAAACTTCCATAAAAGTTTAGGGCCACATAAAATAAAAGTGATCAAAAGGCCATATTCAACACAGCTTCAAAGCCTTCTCCTAGATTGATTTTATTAGTTCCTTAATGCAAAGTCTTCACTAATATAACAGATTCACCAACATGAGTTCTATAATAAATATTAGAATGTAATGTCATATATCTCCCTCCCATTAAAGATGTTCATACAACACAAACTATTCCAAAGAGTTATGATTCAAATGCATTTTGAGAGTATCATAGGGCACTAGGCCACATGATAAATAGATGTATTAGCTTGAAACATAAGATACATGATCTAATGGAAGCCACAATTATTAATGTGGGGACACCCACAAAGGAACCAAAACAAAAAAAATAGAGGTAAATGCACTAATATATTTTCAAATCATTTCCTTAAGTTACAACTAATGAGATAGGGGGCACATCGGGTGTTCACTATACATACCAGGTTCATCTACCATAAGCTTCCTATCACATAATTATAGAGGATACACATACCTTACATAAAATTATCAGAATTTATCATAATACAATGCCACTTAGACCACTTATCACATTTTCAAAGTAGAAGATTGTGGATGATGACAAAAATTTACATGAACTCTCTATGAGCATATATAGATCATCATCCTATTCACAGTGTCATGGTTAAAAATGGATCAAGCATAAACATGTGAAATGTAACACTTTTAAAACACTTGGGATACATGGAGAAAGATATTTTTTCCACCAATATAGTCATTAGTGGTTTCATTTACCACGTTCAAAGTTCTATCGAGGAGATGTGCTTCAATTATAGGTTGGAAAAACACACGTAGCCACTCGGTTCCTATTAGTAGTTAGTGTAGGTATATTTGATATATTATTGGGTGGGTCATGGTTACATTAATTTTGACCCATCCAATATATATTGAACATACCCTTAAAGTATATACATGCTAAGTGGTTAATATTGAGGCTGTCCAATATGAATATCCTTTTCCTATAGTATAGCCAGTTCTAACACATTTTCAACTACCATTTTAGAATAAACACAAGTTAAATTTATAGTATGACTAAAAAATATTGAATGAATATTCATTATAAAAGAGATTATAGATACTATGCATACATCACAGGATTCGATAGAGTCCTTAGAGCATGTCATATCTACTTCAATAATGTCTACACACATGCATACTCTACCTCAGAGACCATTACTAGAGAGACAATTGCATCATAGATACATAAGATATTCTATAGAACCTTCCTCTACATATTCTACATTGAGATAAGTTATATTGGGGTCTATGGGTTCTTAGCATAGGGAACCTACATCACCTATAGCTTATACTTCTCTTAGATGGATCCACAAGCCCCATACAATTAAAAGGGCATCATAGTCAGTGATAGATCATCATAAAATCATTACTTAGGTAATTTTAGACTCAAATTATATGGAAAAATAGAATATGGGATCATATTTTCCCTTTGACACCAAATGCATGATCATGGTTCCCTTATTTGACATAGGTCATAGTGATAGTGAGTCTCCCATGAGACTTATTGGTTAGTATGGTTGCTACCCATGTATATACTTCCTTCTACTCCCTTTCTCCTTATACATATATTATATTCATTTTATTTTACAAAGATTATACTCAAAACAAAAAATCAATAAAACATGTCAAAATATAAAAACATTCAAATATTTCAAAAACATAAAATTTTACATATTGTATGCATTTTTATGCTTATATTTCTACTACTTGTCAAATATTTCATATTGCTAACTATCCTAGTATAGTTATTTTCATCATACACATATGATTCACTAATTATTTTCAAGTGCTTACAAATTCCAAATAGGACTCTATTCCACTACATTAATCTAAACTAGCTATCATCTACCCATTGGGGGCTTTTACAGTAGTCCAAGTTTATACATTTGATACATCAGCCAACTTGGGGGCATTTCATTTACAGTTTATATAATTAGGTTTTATATTTACACACTATATATTATATTTATGCATTGATTTATCTCGATATTGATCATTGCTCCTCATTTTTCAAATTTGTTACCAACTATCACTAGAAAGACTTAGTATATATGCATCCTAGCATCTACATAGAATTGTATTACTTAGTTATACATGCTTTCATATCTAGTTCCTATATTAGACTTTATTGTGTCTCATATGCTTATTACATCATATAATTCATTTGGATATGCCATTATTATTTGGATTATGCACCACTTCTCTATTTGTATTCCTTAGACATGTGCCCATGTCCCTTATGTCTAATTTATTATATATGGACATTTGAACATGTCCTTATTTATGGCTATTTTAAAAATTGATTATTTTTTACATATGTATAAATTTGAATATGTCCTTGTATTTTTTCATTCCCTAATTTAGTGACATGTGCCCATGTCCCTTATGTTTTAGCCCCTTGTCCTACATTTTACATGCCTCATTTGCTTTAATGTTTTCTTAATTTTATGCTTATACAACATGACACTTGTATTTTATTGTTAAACACACACACACACACACACACACACACACACACACACACACACACACACACACACACACACACACACACACACACACACACACACACACACACACACACACACACACACACACACACACACACACACACACACACACACACACACACATGCACGCACGCACGCACACAGACACACACACACACACACACACACACACACACACACACACACACACACACACACACACACACACACACACCAATTTTTTATGCCATGATGTAACTCATGCATCTAACCTTACTACTTGGGATCCCTAATGGACATCATGCCCAATCGCCCTAGGTATATACCCATATTTTTTTGTTTATATTGATTAAATATACCTTTACTCCCTTGTGTAATGATATATTACAACATATATCTTGCATTGCCTACTTATGCTCAGGTACATTTACATTCTGATGTTATGTTTTACATTATTTTGGAACATCATGCACATGTTCTAGCTAAAACATTTTATAGAGATACTTATTTAGAGGGTAATTATTACATAGGTTCCACAACTACCCTTAAAAGGGGGTGTATTCACAGGGGTTTGTCGCAAATATTAGGCTCCAATTTTGATTTTCATAGATACATTTCAACACATATGCTCAGTTTCAAATATCAAACTTAGGGTAGACATAAAATAGATAGAGATTTAAAATTCACTCCATATCACTCAAAAATAAGACCAATTAGTCATTATCACCCATATTGGGACACTAGTGCCACAAGGAGCTATTGTCCACTATAGGGTACTATTATTCATTACAAACTAATACACCAAGTACAATATAGATTTGTATACATATTTTTATAAGTTTGGAAGTTATGTTTAGATTTAGGCCAGATTTATTTTTTTAGCTTATATTCATACCAATTACTTATATTTGGGGGCATCATGCATGACATGATCACTCATGCATTCAATTCAATTAAATAGACTCATTTATTACATAATTGATTTAGATTTAGTATACTTAGATACTAGAGTGGGGTCATGCACATGGCACATTAGTTTCCATATACTCAATTTGAGACATGTTGATTAGATGGAATGGCAAACTCCTTATAATTTTATACATTCTATACACTTGATATCACATTCTAGGTTGTCACCATATTAATGTATTACTCCATATTCATTGGTTGGTATTATTGAGTGGTCAAGATGTACCTAATATACTCGAGTGGCCACAAATCCAAATACATAGTTAGATTACCTAGTAATATAAGTTTAACACTTTTCAAAATTCAGTTATAGATGAAGCTACTTCACACAGGGAGAAATGATGGAGTCATGACCTAATTGAGTTATTGATCCACCTACATGAGAGTGTTAGACACACTTATAGTCTTATCCAAGCTATTCATAGGGATTGATATCCAACAAGTAGGGGTGGGTAATGGAGTCAAAACTAGATTAAGTTATTGAGCCACCCATATGAGGATTGAGTAGGCCATTAGCTCAATTAAAGATATTCAATTATATGAGCACTATATACACTCAAACACATAGGTTTTAACTAGATTCATGTGTTATTTCACATACCTAATGAGGTGTATTCATTCTTTTCTTCTCTCTTTACTTAGATTTACTCAATTATTTAATTTTAGCATAGTCTTTTACTTGTGATGATCTCTTAAATAAGGATTGATTTTTGAATGTTTCATTGTAAGTCATTAATTTGGGTCATGTTCCCCAGATCTATTTTCACATATTCAAAATTAGATATATGGGTTTCAATTCTAAGGTAAGTCTAGGTACACTTCTTTTTCCTTTACACTAGTCATTTTGATTTGTTCCATTACTAGTATAAAGTAAGCGTACATGTAATCACTTAAAAATGGTAATTAGATGCTAAGAGTGTTTCTTGAGTTAAAATATCATTAGGTTAGCCATAGACCTATCCTTAAGCATTAGACTTACTTTTACAATCATTCAGTAGACCACATTTACCTACATCTAGTCAAAACATAGTCCCAGAACTATCATCCCAGATCCCAATTTGGGTTTTTTAGTAGTCTCCAAATAAGAAATTAACACCACATGTGGGAAACTACAACCTCATGGTGCTAGTGTTACTAGCTTTTCTCTAGTATCCTTAGCCCTAGCTTTTCCTAATGGATAGTTTTTCAAATGTGTGCCCCTCCTAAGGTCAGCCTAAGCTCATTTTCTTATCTGCACAAGCAACATAACCCTATAAATACAAGTCTAATCTATCTCTACTCACTAGATGGAAAATAGATGCAAAATCTATTCAACCCAAAGACAAATGTTAAGAAAAATTAAGGTATTTAATCACTATTTTTCCCTACATTCTACATACTACGATGTATAGTAATTGTAAACCTAGTTTTCAAACATTTCAAAGCTCAAGCACATTCAAGGCATCCAAGGCCACTCTCATTTTAGCATTCACTTGCAATTGTATCAAGCACTACTTGGGAGAACTACCTTGGGCTTGATCCTTCTTGGGAGTATTGGTATATAGGCAACTCTCTAAACATTGAGGTGTTGAGGATGTCCAGTCTATCCTACTAACACACATTAAATTATTTCTCATGTCATACTTACAAGGAGGACTATAGTTTATACATTAATCAGTTTTTATAGGTATAACATAGAGCTCGAGGTTTCAATCATGTAGGATTAGGACATATAGACATAGTCACAAGTGCCCCCAAAAAATAGGAGTAATCTTAAAAAGAGGACCTTAGTGCCATAGTAAGGACACTACACATAGATGGTACTACTATCCATACTGGTTTCTATTGTCTAGCAAGTAGATGAACACTAGAATCTTGTTGATGACATTGATAACTACATAGATCTTAACTTTTAGAACCTAGATCATTTATGATAGTTAGTTTTTAGATAAGTCTCTATTTATGCCTATTTATTACTATTATTAGAAATTAAATAAAGTCAAAGGTCATAATAAATCAATACTTAATTTTTGCATATTTATTTAACTAATTTAGGCATCTCATCCCCTTTAATTTAACATAGGGTTTTCATTGTAAAAACCTAAAAGTTTAAATCAGAATGTATGCATAATCATGTGGTACAAATATCTATAAGAGAAAAGATGTATATAAGTTGATATTATAGTAGTATTAGTTGGAAAAAATCAATGTAGTATAGGATGATAAATATCTAGATATAATCAATGTTAAATCTAAAATTTGGAGTATAGAAAGATATAAATTAACAAATAGGAAGGTGTGTATGATTCCCCAATGGGATAATATAACAATGTTGAATCATTGTAGAGGAACTAATTCCTATATTTATCTTCAAATAATTTAATGGAACAAGTGAAACATGTATGTATTTTAAAACTAACTATACTAGAATATATAACAAATGTAGTACTTATAAAATATAAGGAATGTAAACATGAAAATTCATACAATCTGAAATATGTACTTTTCTAGGAAAGATTTGAATGTTTTTATGTTTATTGAGTATAATATATGTACAATAAACATGAAGAGGACACTATATGCAAGGATCAAGATAAAGGAAACTATGTACAAGTAAATTATGAGAACATATTAACTGATGAGTCTTACAAGAGACTCACTATCAGGGTGACATGTATCAAGTAAAGGAAGAATGATTACACATGATGTGTGAGGAAGTATATAAGATATAGAAACTAAATTTACTAATTAATTTATATCTAGATCTGACTTTGAAATTTTTCTATGAATTTGTGGAGCCAACTAAACTGGCATGTGAATTATGGGGATATTTGGGACCCATCTAGTGGAATAAGTTGTAACTATTATGGATGCTCTATGTGGAGTGATTTTGGGACTCAATAACACTTATATGTATATGAATGGGGTATAAAGAGGATATTTAAAATCCATAGCATATATCTAACATGGGGGTCTCTCTAATAAAAGTCTCCATGGGAGACTATGTATACGTGGTAATGATGTTGAAGAAGACCCCACTTGCACTAGTGGGTAAATTGATATCTAAGATGTGGTAATATATGGAACTATTACTAGTGACTTATATGTATCTAGATTTAGAGAAGGTATACTCATATTGAAATCCTCCAATTATAATAACCTAACTATCATGTATATAATTAAAAAATTTATGTATAGTGGAGAGGATGGCTAGAAGATGATATATCCAAGTCCTACCCAATAACATGTCAAATGCGTTGTCACTAGGTACCACTATGAATTTGGTGACCACATGTATGGGAATAACCTATGATGGAATTAATATCTCTTAGATGGATCTCTAAACATGGCCATTGAATCCATGAATAACTATATTCATTAGAGAAATACCCTATTCTAAATAGCCAAAGTGATGTATAAGTGTAATAGTACACATATTAATGGTTGACCCATTATCAACCATGACACTCTGAATAAGATGATGATCAATTTAATCACATACAAATAATGCATATAAATTTGAGTAATCATCAATATCTCTTTTTTTTATAAAGTGATAAGAGTCTTAGATGGTACTATAATATGATACACACCAATGATATTATGTATAGGGTGTATGTCCATTGTATGAGTATGATAGGATGTTGGTGGAAGACATGCTTGATAATTATAATGAACACCTGAAGTGTCTTTTATCTCATTATCTATATGCTCTGGAAATGGATCGAAAAATATTTTCATTGCTTTCATTTTTATTGGCTATGCATTTGGTGTTTCTATAGGATTTCTCACATAAATGATATTAGCCTATATCAAATATTGGATATTATGTCATAATTTGATGCATCTAATTGTAGTATGGGCAAGGTCCCTATAATAATTGAAAAATACATTGGAATCATAATTATTTTGAAAATTCCTATTTGTATCAACCTATTTGATCAGAAGGAGAGATATGACATTGCATCCAAAAAGTCACTAGAGTATGTGAGATGGTGGTTCAAGAATATTTATAAAAGGTCTTATTTAAGAAGATAATAAATCCAAATGAGGAGTTGGATCTGATGTTGCATTAACTATCGTATTTATCTCATTCTTGTTTTCATTTGGCTTCACTTTGTATGGGAGCTTATTTAAACTCTTATTAGTGTAATTAGACCTGGTTGTATACTTTAAGTTACCCATGTAGAGAAGTTTGACTTCCCATTCCTTCACTATATCACATTAATTTTTAAATGATGGAAACCTTTTGAATAATATATATTCATTTAACGATGGTAATACAATTTTCTTGAATATGTCTTGTATTTCTCTATCTTTCATGGAAATAGTCATCTTTATTAATATAGTTTTATATCATAAGACATATTCATCAATTAGCTCATTAGAGTTTTTCTTAAGTTGCACAACTTGAGCATATGAAACTTTGTCACTAATGTTGATTGAAAAGTGTGCCAAAAATATATCTTCAAGTGGATTAAATTTTGTAATGGACTAATTATAGAGATCATATAACCATTTTAATGTATATTCCTTTAAACTATGATGGAACAACTTAGTCAAGAGCCAATAATTAGATACATAGTCTAAACATGTTACATGAAAAAACTTGGAGATGATGTTTTAGGTCACGCTTACCATCATATATAGTAATCTTGGGTGCCAAAAATATGGATGGAAAAGGATTTGTCTCTATATGTTGTGCTAATGGTGTATGTAGGAGAACATGAGAGTCGAAGGCATGATATGGTCTAGTATCACCTTGATAAAGATGTAACACCTTATCTTGAAGAGAATGGATCTCTTTCCTAAAGGATTGTACATCTAAATAGGAGGGATGTGTACTAGCCATAGGATATTTTTCCACTGGTGAGAGTTGGCTAGTTACAACAGGTTGTTGTAAAATATAAGTTGTCCCAATAGTAGGTGTAACAATATTAACATTTATGGGGTTAGATGATTAAATAATTGATGTGTTCTTTATCTAAAATATAGCATGAAAACTTTGTGCATGATCATGGGGTTTTTATAAAATTATATCTATGAAACTTTGCAATATGTCATCCTTATTGATTATAAGATTGTCATCATGTGGGGGAGGAGTTTTTCCCAAGTCCCATCTTAATTATCATCAAGATATTGATTATATCACTCATGTTACAATATATTATCATTAATTCAACATAATAAAGATGTGAAAGATCAATTAAGATAAATGACATGGGTATGGGCACCAAGTGGTCAATGTGGCTTCAACATTATGACTTGAAACATGTTATCATCATTAAATCAAATATCACATTACAACCAAGAAAATAATAAATAAATGAATGAATGAAAATGGTTACGTACCACATCATTGGTAATTCAATGGGCCACTTTTTTGAACCCTTTGACATTTTCTAAAACACAACTTGAAGGGCAAAAAGAAGGTAGGATTAACAAGATGAACTTCCACAACTTGATATCTTCCAAAAGTTGAAGAGACTCCCACAACTTGATAAATTTTCCTTGATTAAGAGTTTTGTAATGATGTTAACAATATAATCATTAATCAACACAAATATGAAATCCAACATCCATATTTAAATGCATTTCATGATGTAACACTGATCTAGTCATTTTAATCTCATTATCACTCTGATTATCATAAAAAAATGGTTACTTCCAAAGTTACACTTAACCAATGTAAACTTAAAAATTCTAAACAAAATCATGATTCACAAATCATGAATAAAACAATTTACTGTGTTCTATAATCCAACCATTCTTTGATAAGGTCCCACCTATTATATACATACTACCATTTAACCCTTTAAAACATATTATTACTGAGAGCTTGGCATATTTACCTACAAACACTTAAAAATTATAGTAAGATTTTCCTCTTTCTAAATGCGTACAAATATTATTTCAATTATACATATTCATTGGTAGTCATTATAAATAGAAAAAATAAACAATTAATAAGCATGGGGCAAGATCATTCTTCATTAGGGCTCACATACATGAAACTATATGGTTAGATGGTCAAATAAAAAAATGATTGTTCATACAAATTACCATCTACACGGGTAATAAATTTACCTTTTAATATCTTCCACTTAACTAATAAGCATATCAAGATTATGATTTATTATGGGTCACATGCATAGATTAGCTAGTCAATACAAACAATTCCTATATAATACATATTAGACTACAAGGATAATATATAGTATCAATTATCAATTAATTGATAGACCATTAAAATATTGACCATCCATGCAATTTTTTTTCCAAATCATCAGATTTTCCAATAGTTAAAATGACCCATTACTTCTCCAATAAGTGGTGTTTTCCTCATCATGCCTTCCATATTAGCATATCTTTTCTTTTCTTTCCTCACTTTCTAGATTATCTCTTAATCACTACTAATGCTTATATTTTATTCATACTCAGACATAATTTTTTGTAAGTAATACCCAAATAAAAAAGTTGTTACACTCATGCATGTGTTACATTGAAAAAAATCTAGAGAGATAGATTTGAGCTTCAATTATGGATATAAAGTTAAATTGTACATATTATTCATGTTGCTATGGTATATAAACATAAAACTAAGCTATGTCAAATCAATGATCCCCTATGAGATTGTTTTAGTGGAAGTGGGTTTGTTCCCACTAGAGGCATTGATAATTATAAGACTTTTAATTTACCTTAAAAAGGTGGGAAATATGGATGAGCATCGCTAGCCTAAAGTGGTGTTAGGGGAGAGACTTGACTGTAGAAAAAAGACTTAGATGAAGTAAAACAAGGAGTGGATAGATAAGTGGGACATTAACTTGCTTGATTGTCCTAATAACAAGGAAGAAGTGAAAAAGTTTGTATTAGATAAATTTAAGACTGCCATGTGGTCAAATCAAATTAGTAGAAAAAATGAGCTTTATATTAAAGAGTTAAATCCTTTGAGTGAGCATGGTGAAAAAGAATACATGTGGGTTGCTTTTAGGGGAAAGGTGAGGATTTTAGTGGCTCAGTTGAGGACTAGGTCCCATCATCTTAGATGTGAGATGAGTAGGTGGATGATTCCAAAAGAAGAGTGGGATGAAATATCATGTATTTTTTATGATAAAGGGGTGGTTGAAATGGTTACATCACTGAGTGTGCTTCATATGCAAATATTCATGGTCAATTTGATAATAGCTAGAATGTGAACAACCTTAGTGAGTTGATATTTGATTTATTGATGATAACATGTTTCAAATCATAATGTTGAAGCCACATCACCACTTGGTGCCCATACCCATGTCATTTATCCTCTTCCCTAGAGTATAAATATAAGAAATCCTAAAGGTCTAAGTAGAGCAAGAAGAGTTTCAGAAAGCATGAAGGCAAGAAGAAGTCATTCAAGAATAAGAAGATATTTTGTACCAAATAAGAGATATCATATAATTGACTGAGGTTTATCTAAGGATGTTATAATATGTTATTCATGAATTAAAATCATTTGAAGATATTCAATCATGTGTTAGATGTTCATATTTCCTTGACTATGTTTTAGATCCAGTTGGTAATTTTGAGTGAACATCTTGAAAATAAGTGTTTAAGCCTATTTACCTAGAGTTGAATCATTAGAAGAAGTTTGTGATGACCCTAAGGTCATGATTTATTTGAATATGTAAATTTTTTCCATGTTTATATGGAAAAATTGAGTGTATACCTTAGTTGTTCAAGTCAGATTTTTTGTATATGTGGAGGACTTTTATAAGTAGTGATTTGAGTAAGGATTCAAGTGGTGATTGGACCTAAAATGTGTTTTAGACCTAAATTGAAGTTATCTAAGGGATATTGGATGGCTTATGATGTGTTCCTACCATGTGAAGTGTTTGGATATGCTTCAAGAAATATTAAAAGGTAATGTGTCATTAAGAAGGTATATTAGGTCTCCATAAGTCTAAAAGAGGAGTAAGTGCTAATTGATGTATGGCTAACCCATTATATTGATTGATGAATGATGAAATTTTATTTTAATATGATAAGACATATTCATGGCTGATCTAATTGATTTGAATGTATAGCTGACCTAGAAGGATATGATCAAGTGACTTGTATAAAAGAAAGGTAGTTAGGCCTATTTTTGGTATCCTTAGAGAGAGAAAGTAGAAGATAAGAAAATGATATAGATTAATTGATAGTATCAGGTCATGTAGACCATCAAATAAGTGTTATGAATATCTAACAGAGGTTATGCATAAGTAGATAAAGGTCAAAAGACCTAATCAAGCCATAAAGGGGGCTAGTTGAGTTAAGAAGGCTGAAGATAAGTTTGAGAGGGACTAAAGTGAGTGAAGATTTGAAAGAGAACATTGTCATCTATTATATAATTAACAAGAGTTTTGGAAGGTGATCAAATACTCATGTTGATGAATTGGTTCTATGTCATATATAGGTTAGTGCCTCCTTGCATGTTGGTGATTTATAAATCCAAGTAGGTGATTGGTAGATTAGGGAAATACTCTGTTAATTTGGTGCTTGAAATATTAGGGAATGGTGCTCAAATAAAAACTCTATTAAGTTGGTGTTTGACAAATTGGGTTTATCTCAAAGTTGAGTTGGTGCTCAACTAAAGATTGATGTTTGTCTTATAATATTGTAGTCCATTTACTTCATTAGTGGGTTTTCTATCCCTAGAGGGTTTTCCATGTATATATTATGTTCATGTGTTTTAGGATCTTATTATTTGATGCTTATGCTTTCTATGATGTACATGGTTTATTATAATGGTTCATGAATGGGTAAGTGAAATTTAATGAAATTTTTTGAAGACTAATTCACCCCCCTCTCAGTCATCTTATTTCCAATAATTTGTATCAGAGTAGGTCATTCTGGAATAAGCTTGATAGCATAAAGGAGATCTTAAGAAGCAAGGATGACTAGTCAAAAATATTAAGGTGGTTTATCTACTAGTAAGGTTCCATTATCTAATGGATCTAGCTATGTCTTCTAAAATGTCATAATGAAGATACCTATAAACTCACAAGGACATGATAAATAAAAGTTAGTAATGGATGGTTATATTGAACCTCTAATTCCACCAACAAATGTAGTAGGCAAGAAGGCTAGTAAAAATAACTCTAAGGCAATGAATTCTATTCTATGTGGTCTATCTGAGGTAGAGCTAGTTAAATTAATGCACTATGTTTTAGATAAGGATATATGGGATAAATTGAAGACCATATATGAAGGAGACACCAAGATGAATTTGGCCAAGTTTTAAATACACAAAAGATAGTTTGAAATCTTGAAGATTAATGAAGATGAATTTATTGCATCCTACCTATTAAGAGTGAATGAAGTTGTCAATATCATGAGGATTGGCAGAAGAAGTGAAAGAGTCTACAGTTTTTAAAAAGAAATTGAGATCATTGAATATTAAGTTTGACTCTAAGGTATCTATAGTATAAGAGATGGAAGATTTGTAAAATCTAAAGATGGATGGGCTTTATGGCATCTTAATTGCCTATAAGATAAGAAAAAATGAAGGAAGACCTCTTAAGAAGGAAGCATCTTTCAAAGCTAAAAATAAATCAAAGACAAAAGAGGACAAAAATGAGGTACGTTTAGATATTGATGATGATGAATTAATTGCCATATTTTTAACAAAGCTAAGAATAGGTTTAGGTAAGTACAAATCCAAGTTATCATTCAAGTTTTTCAACTTTGGATAAATTGGACATTTTTTAAGAAAGTTTCCTCATAAGAAGAAGACTGAGGATGATGATAAAGACTAGAAATCATAAAGGTATAAGTAGAGCAAGAAAAGTTTCAAAAGGCATGAAGGTGAGAATAAGTCATTCAAGAATAAGAAGAGCTTCTATACCAAATAAGACATCTCATATAATGTGTGTGATTCAGATATATTTGATAGTGATGATGACAATAATGAATATGAATATGACAATAATGAAACCCTATTCATAGGCATAGAATAAAAAAATGAGGGTTTCTCAAACTAGAAAGGCCTCATGATTGATGCAAAATCAGATGAACATGCATACTATGATAGTGAAAAAAGAGAAACTAAAGTGGATCTCGAGGTTGAGTAGATAAGTTCTATAAAAGAGTTGAAGCTTTAAAGAAGAAGAACAAGAAATTGAAATCATTAGTTTAGGACTATGAGCATCAGATTGGATTGTTTGAAGAAATGTTGAGTAACACTTTTAAGGAGTATGAAGAGATCATAAAACAAGTTGAAACCCAGATAAAGATTATGGCAGTAAGATTAAAGGCTAAAGAGGAAGATTACAATATTTATGAAATTGAAATATAATCTCTAAGAGTTGAGTTGGTTAAATCATCTAACAAGGTGAATAACTTTGTGAAATTTCAAAAGATCACTAAGGCTCTAGATGATATATTAACTAGTCAGAAGTGTACAAGTGACAAGACAGGTCTTGGATTCAAATAATATGAAAATAATTCACCTCAATTTGAAAATGATATTGTTGAAGACAATAAGGTCCAAATGAAAATGCATATTAGACAACCCAATACTACAAGGATGCTAATTATTTCAATTGTTATTGTTTTACATGCAGTTAGTTTGGTCATCAAGTAAGAGAGTGTAAAAGACCCTCCAAGAATGAGTACTCATGGAACTATGGAAATAAAAGTTATTGGTCAAAGGGAGATCATAGTCATCATTAATCAAATGGTATGTATAAGTTGGCAAGTTACAATTATCATAATGTAGGACATATTACAAGATTCTATCCTAATAGAGTAAAAAGGTCATTCAGTCAAGACAAAGAGATTCATAGTCATGCCACTAAGAAATGGATCAAAAAGATAAATCCTATAAATAATGTAAAGGTGGAGAAAAATATTAAATATGAAGATTATCCAAATTCTCATAACATAGATAGTGACTACTCAAGCCACATGTCAAGAGACAAGAAAGGTCTTGGTTCTCATATGGCTAATTAAAGTAGTAAGAATAAAGAATTGGCTAAGAAGAAGAAGAATGACAAAGTGAGTCATGATCAGCTCATAAACCAAGGTGGAATGTTTGATACTATAGATAATATGTCAGAAGTGAAGGATTGTAAAGAACACTTTTTATCTTCATGTGTTAACAAGGTAGTTAAAGAAAAGAAGAAGGATGATAAGGTTGATAATGAATTCAAACCTTTAATTCCAATCAAGTCAAGAAGAAGAATGTTCAATAAAATTTATCCTTGTGAAAATGATATGGAGACATAGGAATCTCCTAATTTCATACTATTTTAGATCCCTATGAAAAAAGGGTGGCTCCATTAAGCTTCATGGAGACATTCTTTTATCAACAAAAGCATGAGGGTGTAGTCAAAGAAGAATTTTTTAAGAAGATTCTAGTCTGACTATGTTACAAGTAAGGAGATGAAGATGGATATTATCCATTCCTATGTTGATAACTTTGTGGTTTTAAGTAGTATCATGATGAAAGATATAAGATTGGTATCAGGCATCTGAAGTCAAAGTTTAGAAAATTGGTACACAAGAGGTAAGCTTTTGAGATATATTTGTTATGAACAGTTGAGCCTAATCTATGAAGACAAAGGGGTATTCCCTACTTATAAATTTGGTATCTAGTATGGGATAACCATGTGCATGATCAATATTTTGGTACCTTATTCAGCCATGTCAAGAAAGGTATGTGATCTTGAGTTTCTAATTCTTTGAAAGAAAATAGTCCTAGTCTAAGGGGGAGCTTGGTAGCTCTATTTTCATTTTCAAGAAAGTGATATCTTTTGGATATGCATGGAGATAAGTATAGATTGTGTCTAATATGCTTCATCGACTCTATTTATTAGAAGATTTACTTTATTGAGATGTTTTTGAGAATGGTTGTCATAAGTGGTTTCCATAGTTTTTGAAGATTATGTTATCTAGTGTCTTTGAGAGATAGTTTCAGCTCATAGGGAAAAGAGTGTGTTTTCAGTAGTTTTAGATGATATTTGATGTATACTAATAATAAAATTATGTTAGATGCTTAGTTTGAGTGGGATCTAATCAGATTGTTGATTGTGCATGATCTATGTTGTACTGATCTTGTAATCTGAGTCTATTCTAAAAGAGTTGATAGTTATAGAATACCTTTGTCATTAATATCAAATGAGGGAAAGATAAAAAAATGAAAGAAAAGGGAGAATAGCCTAAAGATAAAATAAGATGAGAAAAGGATAAATATCATAAAGATGAAATAAAATGCAAGAACTAGTCTAATAGATAATTACCATTAAGAGTGGTTGACAGAGTTTTTGAAGTATGTTTTCCATCAATGACAAATGGGAATATTATTGAGAATTATCATTGATTAAGGGAGAGATTCTTGAGCATTATCATTGAGTGTTTAGATTTGATATTTAATGTTTTCATTGATGTCAAAGTTTCTTATGAAGATGCATGGTTCTCTAATTGATATCAATCTAATGTCATTTGATGTCAAAAGTTCTTACGAAGATGTTGACCCTTAAAGTGTGTATATGAGTGAGTCATATTACCAACATAATGAGTGTTGTTGCTATGATGAGACAATACTATTTTAAGAATGTTCTAATTAAAACCTAAGTTTAATCATTAAGAATCAACATAAGTGATTATAGGTTAATACAATAAGTGAAAATCATCTTATAATGTTTTATCTATACCTTTTGAGATGGTATTTACATGTGGAAAGATGAAATGAGTGAGTTCCAGAGAATAGCTTGTGTGCTCTGAAGATCTTTGTATGTAGCTATGAATATGCTACAATCGATCTCTAAAGATTTTTAAATAATATCTAAAGATAATGTTATGAATAACACTTGATATTTTTTGAGCATGAAAAAGATTGTTTTAGGTTGTACATGAGGTGTTAAGGACCTTGAAAATGATTATAAGATTAGCTTTGAAGATCTTTATATACAAATCTAAGGATGTTACAAAGATCCCAATCAAGCTTCAAAGATCTATAAGCAACTTTAAATAAGCTATATTAAATTTATGAATAAAAGTGAGTGTATGTAGTTGCTTGAGCATACACAAAAGCTATTAAAACACAAGATAGTTTTAGGGTGAAGACTATAGAGTGGATAGAAGGTTAGATTCTAGGGCTAATGAGAATTATAGGTCAAGGCTTAGAAAAAAAGGAGCGATGCTGGCTAGATGAGGTAATAAGATTAGTTTTCATCATGTAAGTGAGCAGGTGAACATTGATAGAGGTGAGTCAAGTTGGTTTGAGTATGTACATGAAGTTTCAGATCAAGGTTTGCAAGAAAAGGCTTGAGAAAGTTTTTTGAGGTTTATTGAGTGTATAAAATGAAGAGTTGTATACCTAATAATATATTCTTAGTGATCATTGGTATATGAAACATATGCATAAGAACCTAAGCTATTCATGGTATATGAGGAAGGGTTCTATTTCAAAGTTCCAAGCATTGGTTTTTGGAAAGAGAAGCTAAGTTTTATGATTGATCGTTAAGACTGGAAGATAGTCTAAACCCTCATAAAACCCTAAATATGACCCAATATTGAAGATATTGTACTAAATAACTCATAATAATTTTATATGGTCATAAAATTTTGAGGTTGAAGACAACTCTCTCAGGCATCTCCATCGGTGATTGGTTTCTAAAGTGAGTGAGCAAACCCTATAAAAAAGCTTTTGCCTTTCATATATTTGTTATAGAAGATAGAATTAACCAAGTAAAAGTTGATGAGTGGATGAATACAAAATTATAAGACTTTTATTTTTTGTTCATGAATATTTTTGGATAGGTTCTAGATATTAGGTGTGCAAAGTTAGTGATCCAAGTTGGTTAGTTGTTGAACAAACCTAGAGGTGCAGATATTAAGGAAATTAGATAGAAGTGAAAAGGTAATTTATAATGTGTTTTCATGTGAGATTGATTCATTAAAATTTATGATGATGTTGTTTTATTCTTAAGTGATCTACCCATGATTTTTAAAATATTGAAATTTAGTATCAAAGGTTGAATCATTGAAGCCAAAATGGCTTATTTGGCTAAGTAAAGTCTGTGAGAGAGAAGGTTAACAGATTGGTCTATACGACAAATAGTTTTCATTAGATCTCATGATATTATTTATTTATTTTGATCTTAGGATGTTATAGTATCTTGTTCATGCATTGAAATCCTTTGAAGATATTCAATCATGTGTCACATGTTCATATTTCTTTGACTATGTTTTGGAGCTGGATGTTAGTTCTGAGTGAACATCTTGTAAAGAAGTGTTTGAGAATATTTACAAAGAGTTAAAGAATTATATGAAGTTTTTGATGACCCTAGGGTCATTAGGTTTCTAAATATGTAAATTTATGCCATGTTTGTATGGAAAAATTGAGTGTATACCTCAATTGTTCAAGTTAGAGTTTTTGTATATGTGCAGGCCTTTTATAAGAAATGATTTGAGTAAGGGTTCAAGTGGTCATTGGACCTAAAGTGAAGATATATAAAAGATATTTTAGTAGATTATTATGTGTTCCTAATTTGTGAGGTGTTTTTTATATACCTAAATAAATATCAAAGGGTAACTTGTTGTTAATAAGGCCTCTTAGGTCTCCATATGTCTAAAAGAGGAGTAAGGGCTAATTGATGTATGGCCAACCCATTATATTAATTGATTCATAATTAAGTCATGTTATTTTAATATTATGATACCTATTCATGGATGACCTAATTTATTTGAAAATATAGCTAACTTAGAAGGATATGATCAAGTGACTTGTATAAAAATAAACCAATTAGGCCTATTTTTGGTATGCTTAGAGAGAGAAAGTAGAAGAAGATAAGTGAATAATATAGTTCATTTGAGAGTATAATAAGGTCATTAAGACCATAATATAATTTTTATGAATATTTAACATAGGTTGTACATAAGTGGATAAAGGTTAGAAGACCTAATCAAGACATGAAAATGGCTAGTTGAGCAAAGAAGGCTAAAGATTAGTTTAAGAGAGACTAAAGTGAGTGAAGAGATGAAAGAAAACATCATCATATACTATAAAATAAACAAGGTTTTATAAAGGTGATTGAACAATCATGTGAATGAGTTGGTGCTAAGTCATCAAGGGGGTTGGTGCCTCCTTACAATTTGGTGCTTGTTAAAGCCAAGTGGGTGCTTGGTAAATTAGGAGTTGGTGTTCCTTATTAGGTTGATGCTTAACTAAATACTCTATCAATTTGGTGCTTTATAGATTAGGGGGTTGGCAATCCTTTCTAGGTTGGTGCTAATCTAAAGACTCTATTAATTTGGTACTTGATAGATTGGGGCTATTATTCTAAGTTGAGTGGGTGCTCAACTGAGGATTGATGTTTGTCTTATAGGATTGTAGTCCATTTGATTCATCAGTGGGGTTTATACCCTTAAATGGTTTCACATTTATATATTATGTTCATGTGTTTAACACTCTTATGATTTGATGCTTATGCTTGTTATGATATACATGATTAACTAGTATGGTTCATTAATGGTTAAGTGGAATTGAATGCAAAGTTTTGAAGATTGATTCACCCCATTTTTAATCATCTTATTTATAATAATTGGTATTAATTCAGGTATTTTCAAATAGGCTTGATAGCCTAAAGTAGATCTTAAGAAGAAAGAATGACTAGTTAACAAACTCAAGGTGGGTTTTCTACTAGTAAAGATTCATTGTTTAATGGATCTAACTATGCCTTATAGAATGTTAGAATGAAGATATATATGAAGTCAGAAGGACATGATATTTGGCAACTAGTCATGGATGCTTATATTTCACCTCTAATCTGACTAATAGATGTAACATGTAATAAGGCTAGTGAAAATAACTCTAAGGCAATGAATGCCATTCTGTGTGGCCTATCATAGGAAGAGCTACTTAAAGTAATGCATTATATTTCAGCCAAGGATATATGGGACAATTTTAAGACCATATATAAAGGAGACACCAGGGTGAAGTTGGCTAAGTTGCAGAACCATAAATGATAGTTTGAAAGCTTGAATATGAATGAATATGAATCCATTACATACTACATATTAAGAGTTCATGAAGTTATCGATATCATAAGATGATTGGGAAAATAAGTGAAAGAGGATATGGTTGTTTAAAATGTTTTGATATCACTAAGTCATAAGTTTAAATCTAAGGTATCTAAAGTAGAAGAGATGCAAAATTTGGATAAGCTAGAGAGGGATGGGCTTCATGGCGTCTTAACTATTTATGAGATGAGAAAAAATTAAGGAATACCTCTCGATAAGGAAACATCTTTAAAAGTTAAAAATAAGTCAAAGACTAAAGAGGACAAAGATGAGTTATGTTTAGATATTGATGATGATGATGATGATGAATTGATTGCCATGTTTCTTAGAAACCTAAGAATAGGTTCATGTAAGTATAAAGGTAAGT
Organism: Torreya grandis; assembly: GCA_037957365.1. Lineage (NCBI taxonomy): Eukaryota > Viridiplantae > Streptophyta > Pinopsida > Cupressales > Taxaceae > Torreya > Torreya grandis. The sequence goes on from JARHVA010005923.1 coordinate 79,454, forward strand.
TGTCATTCAAGTGTTTCAATTGTGGAGAAATTGGAAATTTTTCAAACAAGTATCCTCATAAGTATAAGACTGAAGATGATGATATTGATATTAAATCCTATAGGTCTAACAAGAGTGATAAGAGTTTTATAAAGTATGAAGGTGAGAAGAAGTCATTCAGGTACAATAAGAGCTTCTATACCCAAGAAGACAACTCATCTAATGTGAGTGATTTAGATACATCTAGCTGTGATGATGATAAAGATGAATATGAATATGACAAAAATGAAACCCTATTCATAGGAATAGGATAAAAAATGAGGGTTACTCAAATTGGAAAGGCTTAATGATGGATGAAAAATCATATGAAGAAGCATACTATGATAATGAAGAAGTAGAAGCTAAAGTGGATCTTGAGGTAGAGCTGATATGTGCCATAGAAGATTTGAAGTTTGTACAGAAGAAGAAGAAGAAGAAGAAGAAGAAGAAGAAGAAGAAGAAGAAGAAGAAGAAGAAGAAAAAGAAGAAGAAGAAGAATAAACTGAAGTCATTAGTTCAGGACTATGAGCAGTAGATTGGATTATTTGAATAAAGGTTGAGCAACAATTTCAAGGAGTATGAAGAGATCATACAATAAGTTGAAACCCAGATAAAGATTATGGTAGCAAGCTTGAAGGTTAAATAGGATGATTTTAGCAAATATGAAACTTAAATATAATCATTGAGAGCTAATTTAGATCAAGCATCTAGAAAGGTGAATAATATTATGAAATTTTAAAAAAACACTAAGGCTCTAGATGATATATTAAGTATTCAAAATTCTAAAAGTGAAAAGATAGGTCTTGGATTCAAAGAAGACCAAAATAAGGCACCTCAAGTTGAAACAAAGATTTTTGAATATAGGAATGTCAACATGAAAAGACCTATTAGATAACCCAATGCTACAAGGTATGTTAATTATTTCAATGGTTATTTTTTTACATGTAGTCACTTTGGTCATAGAGCAAGAGAGTGGAGAAGACCCTCCAAGAATGAGTACTCATTGAACTATGAAAAGAAAAGTAATTGGTCAAAGGGAGGTCATAGTCATCATCAGTCAAATGGTACGTATAAGGTGGTATGTTATAGTTGTCATAACATAAGACATATTACATAATTATATCCTAATAGAGTAAGAAGGTCATTCAGTCAAGACAAGGCGTTTCATAGTCATGCCACTAATAAATGGATCAAGAAGACAAATCTTGTAGATAAGGTAAATGTGGAGCAAAAGACTAAATTATGAGATTCTATGAAATATTAGAGTATAGATAGTTGTTACTCAAGCCACATGTCAGGAGATAAGAAAGGTCTTGTTTCTCATTTGGTTAATTAAAGTAGTAATAATGAAGAATTAGCTACAAAGAAGAATAATGAAAACATGAGTCATGAACAAATCATAAGCCAAGGTGGAATGTTTTTTACTATATATATATAAGTTATAAGTAAAGGATTGTCAAGAACACTTGTTCTTTGAATGTGTTAATAAAATAGTAAAAGAAAATGACAAGGACGATAATAAATTCAAACCTTTAATGCCAATTAAGTGAAGAAGAAGAATGTTGAAGAAAATTTATTATTGTAAAAAGGATATTGATATATGGGAACATCCTGATTTCATACTATTTTAGAGCCCTATAAAATAGGTGTGGCTTGATTAAGATTCATGGAGATGTTCTTCTATTAGCATAAGCATGAGGGTGTAGTTAAAGAAGGTTTCTTTCATATAGATATCAGGTTGACTATGTCAAAAGTAAAGAGAAGAATATGGATATTATATATTCCTATGTTGATAGACTTATGGTTTAAAGTATCATCATGATGAGAGATCTAAGAGGTATCAAGCATCTAAAGTCAAAGTGGAGAAAACTAGTGCATAAGAGGTAAAATTTTGAGATATAATTGTTATGAATAGTTGAGCATAATTTATGGAGATAAAAGGGGAGTCATTATTTATAAATTTGGTATCTGGTATGGAATATCCATGTGTATGATCAAGAGTTTAGTATCTACTTCAGCCATAGCAAGAAAGGTATATGATCTTGAGTTCTTAGTTCTTTGAAAGAAGATATGTTTGGTCTAAGGGGGAGCTTGGTAGCTTTGTTTTCATTATCAAGAAAGTGATTATTTTTTTATTTGCATGGAGGTAAGGATATATCGTGTCTAAGATTATTCATATACTTTGTTTTTTAGGAGAGTGAACTAATTAAGAAGTTTTTGAGAATGGTTGTCATAAGTGGTTGCCATAGTTTTTGAAGACTATGTGTTATCTAGTGTCATTGAGAGATAGTTTCAGCTCATAGGGAGAATAATGTGTTCTTAGTAGTTACAGATGATATTTGATGTATACTACTAATATAATCATGGTGGATGATTGGTTTGAGAGGGAGCTATTTATATTATTGACTGTGTTTAATCTATGTTATAGTGATCTTATAATCTGAGTCAATTCTAAAAGAGTGGATAGTTGTAGAAGACCTTTTTTATTAATGTAAAAGAGGGGAAGAGATCAGAAAAGGAAATAAAAGGGAGCATATCCCAAAGATAAAAATGATGAGAAAGGGAGAAATATTATAAAGATGAAAGAAAAGGCAAGAACTAGGTCTAACAAATGATTGCCCTCAAGAGTGGTTGATAGAGTTTTCTAAGTATGTTTTCCATCAACAACAAAGATGGAGATTTTTGAACATTCTCATTGATTAAGGGAGAGATTATTTAGTATTATCATTGATTTTTGAGATTTGATATTTAATGTTGTCATTGATGTCAAAGGTTCTTATGCAGATGCATGGTTCTTTCATTGATGTCAATCTAATGTCATTTGATGTAAAAAGTTATTGTGAATATGTTGAGCCTTGAGGTATGTATATGAATAAGTTATATTTATAGTATAATGATTGTTGTTGCTGTGATGAGAAAATACTATTTGAAGAATGTTCTGATGGCAACCTGAGTGTAATCATTAAGAATTAATAGGAGTGAGTGCATGTCAGTACAATAAGTGTAAAGCATATTGTAATGATTTGTCTAGAACTTATGAGATGGTAATTATAGGTGGAAAGATGAAATGAGTGAACTCTAAAGAAGAAGCTATGTGCTCTAAAAATCTATGTATGTAGCTCTGGAGATGTTATAATCAAACTCTGAAGATCTGTAAGTAAGATTAAAAAAAGAATACTTTGAATAACACTTAATAGTGTTTTATCATGAGAGAGATTTTTTGAGGATAGACATGAGGTGTTCAGGACATTGAAAATAATTATAAGGTCATATTTGAAGATTTGTATATACATCTCTAAAGATGCTACAAAGATCCCAGTCAATATCCATGATTTGTAAGTAGCTCTAAATAAGTTTTGTTAAAATTTTAAAGAATATTGAGTGTATGAAGTTTCTTGAACATGCACAAAATATATTGAAACATAAGAGAGTTTAAAGGTGAGGACTGCATAGTGGTTATAATGTCAGATTCTAGGGCTAATAAGACTTGTAGGTCAAGGATTAAAAATAAGAACAGAGATGGTGCATAGATAAGCAAACATGATCAATTTTAATGACACAAGTGACTAGGTGAATATTGAAATAGGTGAGTCATGTTGGTTTGATTATGTTCATGAATTTTTAGATTAGGATGTGCAATAAAAGGCTTGAAAAAGTGTTTCAAGGTTTTTTGAGTTAACAGAATGAAGAGTTGTCTACTCAAGAAGGTTTTACTAGTGATTGTTTGAATTTGAAGTATATATATTAGAACCTAAGATATTCATGGTATATGAGGAATGATTCTATCTCAAAGTTCCAAGCATTGGTTTTTGGCAAGAGGAGATAAGTTTTATGAATGATCATTAAGACTAGAACATAGTCTAGACCATCATAAAACCCTAACTATAACCCAATGTTGAATATATTATTATAAAGAGATCATGATAGTTTGATATGGTCATAAAATATAGTTTATTCTGAATAAAACTCTCCCAAGAAAATCCAAGTGTGATTAGTTTCTTAGGTGAATGAGTAGACCCTATAAAAAAGTGTTTGTCTTTCAGAGCTTCACTATAGAAGATAGAGTTAACTAAGTCAAGGTTGATGAGTGGATAAAGATAAAAGTATGAGAATTTTATCTATTTTAATAAATATTTATAGATAGGTTATAGATATTAGGTGTGTAAATTTGGTGATCCAAGTTGGCTAGTCATTGAACAGACCTAGTAGTACAGATAGTAAGGAAATTAAATAAAAATGAAAAGATGATTTTTGATGTGTTCTCATTTGAAAATGATGCATTAAAATGAATTATTATGTTTTATATGTATTTAATGATATATAAATTCTTTTAATAATATTTAAATTTAGTATAAGAGGTTGAATCATTGAAGCCAAAATGGCTTATCTAGTTGAGTAAATTCTATGAGAAAGAAGGTCAATAAGTTGGTCTATAAGACCAATAGTTTTCATTAGATCTCATGATATAATTTATTTAGGTTTATCTCACAATGTTATCATATCATATTTTTGCATTAAAATCCTTTCAATATATTCAAACATGTGTCATATTTTCATATTTCCTTGACTGTGTTTTGGAGCCAGTTGGCAGTTCTAAGTGAACATCTTGTAAAGAAGTGTTTGATCATGTTTACCTAGAGTTGAAGCATTAGATTTATTTTTTGATAAACCTAAGGTTATTATATTTCTAAATATGTAAATTTTTACCATGATTTTTTGGCAAAATTGAGTGTATACCTTAGTTTTTCAAGTTAGAGTTTCTATATATGCACAAGCCTTTTATAAGTAATGATTTGAGTAAGGGTTCAAATGGTGATTGGACCTAAAAGGTGTTTTAGACCTAAAGTGAAGTTGTATAAGAGATATTGGATTGGATTATGATGTGTTAATTTTGTGTGATGTATTTTTATATGATTTAAGAAAGATCAAAGGGTAACTTGTTGTTAAGAAGGCCTATTAGGCCTCCATAAGTCTAAAAGAGGAGTAAGGGCTAATTGATGTATAGATGACGCATTATATTGATTGATTCACGATTAATGCATGTTATTTTAAAATTATAGTACCTATTCATGGATGAACTAATTGATTTTAATGTATAGCTAACCTAGAAGGATATGATCAAGTGACTTGTATAAAAGCAAGGCAGTTAGGCCTATTTTTGGAATACTTAGAGAGAGAAAGCATAAGAAGATAAGTGAATGATATAAATAATTTAAGATCATAAATAGGTCATGAAAACCATTATATAAGTCTTATTAATATATAATATAGGTTATTGATAAGTGGATAAAGGTCAGAAGACCTAATCAAGCCATGAAGAGGGCTAGTTGAGAGAATAAGGCTGAAGATCAGTTTGAGAGGGACTAAATTTAGCAAAGAGCTGAAAGAGAAGATCATAGTCTATTGTATAATAAAAAAGGATTTATCAAGGTGATCAAACAATTATGTGTATGAGTTGGTTTTGAGTCATCTAAGGGGTTGGTGCATCCTTGCAAGTTGGTGCTTACTAAAGCCAAGTGGGTGCTTGGTAAATTAGGGGTTGATGCTCCTTGTTGGGTTGGTGCTCAAATAAAGACTCTATCAAGTTTATTCTTAATATATTAGGGGTTGACACTCCTTTTTGTGTTATTTCTCAGATAAATACTCTATTAATTTAGTGTTTGATAGATTGGGGTTGGTCCTCAACTAAATATTGATGTTTATCGTATAAGATTGTAGTCCATTTGCTTCATTAGACGGTTTTCTTCCGCTAGGGGGTTTCTCATGTATATTTTGTTTTTATGTGTTTTAATAACTTATTAATTGATGCTTATTATTTTTATGATGTACATTCTTCATTATAATGGTTCATGAATGGTTAAGTAGAATTTAGTGAAATTTTATGAAGACTAATTCACCCCCCTCTCAATTAACTTGTTTCTAACAAAATAGCATACCATTACCTAAAATATGATGTATAATTTATCTTATAGAAGATCACTCAAAAATAGGGTACCACCATAAAGAAATGGTGAAATAAATTATTGTTAGTAAAATCATCTTAGACACTAGTGGGTATGTCTCCCCAATCTAGCAACCCATATACAAATATACTATATATTATATAATATGTTAGACATATGACCAAAATACATGAAAATTACATACCATGATGGAGGTAGCACCACTAAATAACCAGTTAATATATTCTAACACTTTTGTATCATTTAATCACTACAACCATACATGTCATGGACATGATGAGATAAAACACACACACACACACACACACACACACACACACACACACACACACACACACACACACACACACACACACACACACACAGACACAGACACACATCCAATCTATGGTTGTGGTGATATAATTTATTGTAATATCATAGTTATTTCCATTTTTATTTCAAATAAATACATACATACATACATACATACATACATACATGCATATATATATGTATGCATGCATGCATGCATATATATATGTGTGTGTGTGTGTATATATATATATATGTATATATATATGTATATATACATACATATATACATATATACACACACACACACACATATATATACATATATACATATATATATATATATATATATACATACATATATATATATACACACACACACACACACACATATATACATATATATACATATACATATACATGTATATGTATATGTGTGTGTGTGTGTATATACACATACATACATATATACATACATACATATATATATATATATATATATATATACATATATATATATATATACATATATATATATATACATATACATATATATATATATATACATATACATATACATATACATATACATATACATATACATATACATACATACATATATATATATATATATATATATATATATATATATATATATATATATATATATATATATATGTATGTATGTATAAAACTATGATATTACAATAAATTACATCACCAAAACCATAGATGGGAAATCCTACCATATTTCACCCTAGCCAACAATACCTAAACCCTAAAACAATAAAATATTTTAGACCACAAAATTACCAATGTTAATATCATAATATTAAACAAGGTGGGTATCAAGGAGGGGGCCATGATGGTTACAAATGTGTATACTATGGAGAAATATGGATCTAACATGGATGAATAGGCTATAATAAAAGATATAATCATGGATACAACCAACAAAGACTTCTGCTACATGTTATAAATGCAAAAATATTGGCCACATTGTGAGAAACTAAATGGAGGAACCACAAGTTAAATATTGTTTCTCCGATGATAAAGGAACACACAATATTTTTCCTTTCCCTAAAGTGGTAAATATCTATAAAAATAGAGGAAAACATAGATAAACTAGTATTATACCTACTATAGAAAGGTTTGAATAATCTTAAGAAAATAACAAATGTCAAAGACACCAAAAAATGGTGTAATGAAGTAACATGTAGAGATGAAGATGCTAAAAGTAAATATGAATGAGAATATTAACATAAATGACTATAAATTTTAGAAAAGATAAGAAAATTTTGAATATAAACAAAATAAAATAAGGAAAACCCAATAAATAAATATCAAGGAACAACTCTTGATGAATAGAAATGAAAGGTTGTAGTAACTACTAGAAGTTGGGCAAAGTCAGGAAAGGGAAAGGAGAAAATAATATATTAAGAGGAAAAATGAAACAAATATAGTGAAGTAAACTATATAATTACATATGAACATGAGAAAATATTATAAAATACTAGGAAACTTATTTAAGATAAACAAGATAAGGGAAAAATGAAGATGACTTACTTTGATGAGGTAAAAATTGAGAATTCAAAACAAATGTTAAAACTAATAAAAAATAAAGTCTTGTTAGACAAATTAAAATATTTTTTATAATATTTGAGCTAAAAAATAATATGAATATTAGGTGATAAGAGTTGAGAAAATAAAATCAAAATAAAAAAGAACATATTCATAACTAGTTGAAAAGGGGAAAAGATGAAGATACTTTAAGATGTAGAAATTGATAGCCATGAAGTAAAAAAAAACATTAATATATTTAGGTGTGGACACAAACATCCTTATTTTCAACATATTGGAAATGATAAAAAAAATATATAGTTACATATAATAACCTTTGACTTTATTATGGCTAATGGAAAACATTACTTTCAAGGACATTTAGGAATGTACAGGATAATATTATGGGTATTAATTAAAATTTTAATATATAGGTTATTGATATGTATGTCGTAAGATACCAAGGGTTATTGGATTTATAACGGTTTGTATACTATAATTGTAATTCAAACTCTTAAGAACAAGACATCTCTTTTGAAGATAATTTATTGGTAATACAGTTTCCCTTTGAAATTGGTAATGGGGCTACATGGTTAGAATATTTATATATAGCCGAAGGTGAAAATGACTTTGATGAACTCTCTAAAATATATATATTATTGATAATAATAACTATTGATGATGTTCATAATCTAAATCATTAATAATAAAATAATACTCAAAAGAGAGGAAGTATAGATAGCCTCAAACAAATATATTTAAGCCTAGTTATATGGATAACTAGAAATAAACATAAGAAAGTTTTTCCATGTGATAAAATTAAGTCCCATTGAAAATTAATTTACCATAGTAGATTATAATAAACTTTAGATAATCAAAATGTAACAAACATATAAATATATTATTATGTTAAATTACCCAAATTTAGTAGAATAGGAAATGTAAAGGTCTGCCTACAACAAATGACAAATACTTCCTCTATATCATATAACAATGAAGGCTATTGATGATAAAATGACTATCACTATTGTAAGGTGGTGAAACAAAAAAAAAAAAAACATAATATCAAACTAGAAAACCTTCAATATTATAATAAAGATAAGGTTAATCAAGTTAAAATGATAATTTAAGGATATGCCAAAATTGTGGCACAATTAAGCATATAACAAATATTGTAAATTATGAAAAACTATGCACAAAAAGAGGAGAAAATAATAAAATAATTTGGGCACAATTCTTTTATTGGGTGATTGAATCATACTCAGTGACTTGGTATATGTGCTAATAAATTTTGAGAGAGAGATATAAATGGGAGGAACTCAAAGTTGATTTTTGTCAAAATTTAAACTTATGAGACCTATATACTAAGATATCTTTCACTCTATGGATATTTAAGACATTTTATTTATTATAAGTCATAAATAGAAATAAAAATTCAGTAGACTAAACATAGAAGAAATGATAATGGAACACATAAATCATTATGAACCCATTGGGACAATTAATAGATTTTTTTTGGGGACACATATGACTAGGAACTTATTAAGATAATTACTAGGAAATAAAAAATCGTATGGATAGAAAACAAACAAAAGAGTTGGGAACATAATATATTGTATGAAATTAATCAAACAAGAACTAGAAGATGAAAAAGATAAACCTTAAAACATTAAGAGTGAAATAGAAGAGGGGGAGAGGAAAATAATTGACACTACACAAGATATAACACAATACTTCAATAAACCTTCAAATATTAGAAAATAAAACATAGAAATAAGATGGAAACCATAAAATAAAAAAAAATCAAAGATAATTGGGCTAAAGAGGAAGTTCAGAAAATGCTTGAGTTATTTTGAGAATATTTTATTATATTTTTGTGGATGTCTACAAAATTAAAAGGTTTTAAGGAAGAGGTTATAATAATGAAAATATAGGTAAAGGATGATGTAAAATCACTAAGAGAAATACCATGCTAGCTCAATCTAAATATCAAAGCCAAAATAAAAGTAAAATTGGATTAAATGTTGGCCAGTGGTATATTGCCTTAGTATATGATACAAAAATGATTATCCCAATTGGGATCCAACAATATAAAATTGGTGAAATACATATTTTCATTAATTATAGGGAGATAAACAAAACTTGATTAGATGACCCATTCCCCACACCCTTCATAAAGTAAATATTAAAAAGGGTGGTAGGTAGATAACTAAACTTATTTATTGATGGTTTATTTAGTATGGATATCAATGTAATACCTCCTTAATACAATGCTTGTAACCAAATGGGGGTCATTATATACATTATGATGTCATTTGTGTCAAAGAATGCACTAGTTTTATTAAGACGTATAATGGTAAACATATTTAGGGGGTTTATTCAAAAAAATTTAGAGGCATACTCAGATTATTGGATGATATATGGATTGTTAAAATACCATTTCCATGTTTTAAGATGAATTTTAAATTAGTGAAGACAACTAAACATTTCATTAAACTTGAAGTAATGTGCTTTTCTAATCCATTCAGATCACTAGTAGGACATATTCTTTGTAAGGATAGAATTATGGTAGAACCCTTAAAATGGAAACCATTTTAAATCAAACCCTTGTCCAACCTCTCCCCCCACCTTGCTCGCCCTCGCCCCCGCCCACCCCCCCCCCCCCCCCCCCCGCAACAAACACACACACAGAAAAATGAAAAAAAGAGAGGTGAGAACAATATTAGTGTAAGAAAGATATCACCACATATTCATTAGAAACTATGCATAAATTACCACTCCCATATAATATTTAATAAAAATAATGAATAACCAATTTTTATAGTGGATAATAAAATTCCACGAATCATTTTAAAATTGAATAAAAAGATAGCCAATGTGCCAATACTAGTTTTTCCAAACTAGACAACACCATTTCATGTCCATGTCAATGCTTTAGATATAGACATAAGATAATTATTAACACAACCACCCAATTTCATTATCAAGTAGGAAACTAAAAAAAAAAAATAGTAAATAACAAATGGAAAAGTGTTATCAATAGTGTATGCAGTACAAAATTTTAGACACTATCTACTAGGCACACCATTTATATTCTTTACTAACCATGAAACACTAAAATATATAATAATTAGAATTATAAAACTTGGAATAATATTCCATTGGTTTATTTCCAATGGGATGAGGTTGATTAGTTATTTTTATTCCCACCTTGTTTCAAATCTTGTTGGTCATGTGAAGCTAGTTGTGGTAGTATGTGGTGTATTTATGGCTTATGGGATATAGATATGGTAATCAAGAGGCTAGTTAAAATTTTATGTGGTGTGACTATGTGATTTCTCATGTTGATTTGTTAATATTATGGGGATCTGAGTGCTCGTATGTATCCCAAACTGGTTTGTAGCTATGGCCAAAAGTGATGATACATCCCCGAATAATTATCAATTATTGATTTTGTCAAGAATTTTAATTTAATATTATAGTTATAGATGGTTAAATTAACAATAGAAAATATTAATTACCAAGGAATATCACATGAGAGGATGTGGACCCAATTAAGGATGAGTTTACCATATCTCATCTTTTATACATTGAAGAAATCTTAAGAGACATGGTAAATATTTCATAACCCATGGACACAAGAGTGTTTGATGAGGGATATGGTAAAATAAGATGTATAATGTTGTTGATATAAGCCATCCCATTCACACTTATTGAGGGATCATTATATAAAAATAAAGGGATGAGGCTTTGCAAAGGTTATCATTATTGCATGAGTTAGAAAGACTCATGAGATAGGCACATGATTTCATAAAAGAATGACATAATTTAGGAGAGGGTAATGCTAAAAGATAATTAGTTTGTATATGGTGGATAACAATTTTTAAAGATGCATATTAATAATATTAGATCCATTTAAATAATGACCAATACTAACATTACCTCCATGAAAAGTAGACTATTAGCTTTATTGGTCCTATCAAATTTATCATGTGGAAAAGTAATGCAAGATTCATTATGACAAGTAAATAGTATTGTTGTCAATCAGACTTGTACCCTTGTGAAGGTAGTTTCAAGCCTTCATAGTTTTCTAAAACATGGAAACAATCCTAGGTTATGGGTGGCCTAATCGACAAATTGAATCTCTAGATTCTAAGGGCTAGATCCCTTTGGTGTATCAATTATATCTCTACTTTATGCTAAAAACTGCTAGGAAAAGGGAAGAAAGAAAAATGAAGGAAACATATTATATAATGATGGTGATACACCTAAATTTTGGTTCATCCACTCAATTTGAGCTCTTAAAAACATTGATTAGATAAGAAAAAGACTAAACTTTCAATTCTAATTGACTCTTATGCATCAATATTTCATGAAAAGGTTCTATCTAGTGATCAAATCTTGAGGGAAATGAGGGAATATCCCAATTCAAATCACTAACTAGCCACTTACATCCATTATAACTTCAGTGAAAAGACATCAAACACATAACATGACCTACGTAATCTAATCAACTAGTAAATAGGTAAGAATCAAGACTTGAAAAGGACAAAAAATTCTATCACATATGCAAATCACTGACATAAATACACTATACCAACATCATGGAATCTAAAAATAGTCCTTCTATTTATATAAAAAGGTTACAAAACTCAAATTTTGGCTGAGTCTAATCTTGCCAAAAGAGGGATTTTAAAAATGACTAAAAAAGCCAACTTATATAGAAAAACACATAAAATCCAAGAGATTGGCACTAAAAATAGAAGAGGAGATCAATTTCCACATCACCTCAAGTCCAACTCCAACTATGCGAAGATAACCAAGCCTTCAAATAATATCTTTTTGTCTTATTCCTTGCATGAAAAGATTTTTTACATTGAAAATGATGGTGAGCCCATTTCATAATCCTTATTTATAATAAATATTAAATTCTTCAAATGTGCATGGATCTTTGGTAAATCAATTCTCTTAATGCATGATGCTACACCAATATTCAAAGAGGAAACTTCTGTTGACGCTGAGTTGGAAGTGTTTGAAAAGGATTTGATGAATAAGATAAACAAGAGTGCATGCATGAAATTCTATGTTAATCTCTCCTTAAACAACCATCTAACATTAAACTCTTCGATCCCTTCATGCATTTGAGTCTCCCTTTTGGAATTGAGAGAGTCATGCTTAAAGGTAGCTACATGTATTTTCCAATTTGAGTAATTTCATTATTGCATTAAAAAATTAGTGTGCTCATTAGTGTAGTCTAATCTTGGTTGGGCCACTTTGCATGCTTTGAATATGAGCTATAAAACATGTCATCAAAGTCAAAAGGGGAAGTCCTCAATAACTTCTACTGATTGGCTATTGAAATCCCACTAGTTGAATGCACTTATGCCACTTGTCCTTGACTAATTGGTCCTTTAAATTTGCACTGGGTAATTTTATATTTCCTTTACCCTTCTTTGTTTTGGCCAATTACTATGGGATTTTTATTTAGGCTCTTTGTAATGTCCTCTTACTTTCAAAATTTTTCCATGGACACTTCCCAAACTTATTTTCCTTAGAATTTTCTTATGAACCTTTCCTTCAGACAATTTTTCCAAAGGAAATCTATCTTAAAAAAATTATTCAAATTTATTTTGGGAATGTGCAATGGACCCTCAGTCAAAATAAAATGACCTTCAGGGCTTTCTTGAATGTTCTTCTTCTTTCATTTCCTTCAAACAATTGTCTGAAGAAATTGTTTCTGTTTATTTCTTTTAGAACCTTTCCTCTCATTCATTTCCTTCAAATAAATTATTTAAAGGAACTATTTTAGGATTTTTGACCTTAGGACTTTGCTTTCAAAGTTTATGCAATGGATAATTCTTTCAAATAAATTGTCTAAAGGAAATTGCCCTTCAAAATTCTTGTAAAGGTCTTGGGGGAAGTTGACAATGCCCTTTAGAAAAATTGAAAGAACCTCTTAGCTTCTCAAAATAACCCTTAATACTTTGTAATGGTCCTTCAATAATTTGAAATGGTCCCTTTTTTAAAAATTGGAAGTGTCCCTATTTTCCAAAAATAACCCTTCGGCAATCTTGAAATGAACTTTTTCAAAAAAAGAAGCCTTTAGAAAAAATGTAAATGTCACTTCGAAAGAACTAGAATGGTCCAACTGCCCATCAAAAAAGTTGTAAAGGACTTTTATGAAGGAAAATAACCCTTCATAAAAGTTATAAAGGACCTTTAAAAAAATTGACAAGTACTATTTCTTGTGAAAAATACCTTTCCAAAAATTTGGAATGGTCCACTTTGTCTTTGAAAATGCCTTTTTTTGAAGGTTAGATACTCGTCAACTTTTTTGAAATGCACCATTCAAAAATTTCAAAATGCCCTTCAGAATAATTGGAATGGTCCACTTTCCCTTTAAAAAAGTTGTAATGAATCTTTGACTGAAAGAAATGACCCTTCAGACTTTTTGGAAAATTCCCTTCAAAAAACTTGGAATGGTCCCTCAGCAAAATCCTTCAACAAAATTGAAAATGTCCTTTCGTAAAAATTGAAATTGAATTTTCTTAAAGAAAAAGAATGCTTCAAAAAAAGTGAAAATTACCCTTGCTCTTTTGAAATGCCCTTTAAATTTTTTGACAATGGATCCATAGGCTCATTCTCTAACAATTCAAGCTGATGCATTGACTCAACTAGGAATCATGCCTACTATGATTGATAACGTAGACCATATACATGATATTTAAACTCATAAAATAATGGAAAATCTAGTCCATGACTATAAATTATCTTTTGACCTGGAAAAGACAACCTTCATCCTCCAAAATAAGAAGGAAAACACACAAAATAGGAAAACTAAATAAAAAAATAAAATGTGCAAACAAATCACTTATTTCGGGCAAAAAATAAATAAAGTAATGTGCTTGAATAACACTTGGAGGAAAACAAACAAACTATCTATGTACAAGGAGCCAAGCTCTTCAATAGCAATGTTTCATATATATCTCATTGACTAGGATTGAAAGCTCTTCGCCATCCATCTTTACAAGTTGGAAGGCATTATGGGATTTGTAGTTGGAGATTGTGTATGGGTCACTCTAAAGGGATTCAAACTTCATGTGCCTTCCTGGTTTATCTCTATCCTCATCCCACTTGAGGACCATATCTCCTTTGAAACTTCATGAAGAAGCTCCTTTGTCAAATTATCTCTTTAATTGTGCTTGATGAATTTCCATGGATATCATGGAATTATTTCTTATTTATTAAAACTCCATAAGCTTAGCATACCTAATCTCCATAGGCTCATTCTCTAACAATTCAAGTTGATGCATTAACTCTAAAATAGGAAATTCAAGAGAAATGGGTAACCTTGCTTCCTTACCATATACCAGCTTGTATGGAGAGTTGGTTATTTGTCTTTTGTAAGTGATCCTATCAGCCCATAGAGATAAATTTAACCTGAGATGCCATGACCTCTGATTGTCTTCAATATTTCTTCTTATGATCTTCAATAGGTTCTTATTTATAGATTCAACAAGGTCATTGCCTTATGGGTAATAGTTTGATGAAGAGCTAAGTTAAATTCCATGTTGAACAACCCATTTTCTGATCCTAGTTCCCACAAAATCCATTTCATTATAAAAAATAATGGTTGAAGGAACTCCAAATCTAGTAAGCAAACCTTAATAGAAATCTAGAACATTGGTTTCATTTGTTTCTTTCAATGTCACTTCTTCTATCCAATGTGTGAAATAATCTATAGCAGTTGGAATCCATTTATGTCCTAAAAGTTAAGGAGGATTTATAAGACCAATAAAATCCAATACCCATTAGACAAAGGGTTGATCCACTGCAATTGGTTTAAGAGGTAAAGCTGTAAGTTTCATTTTTACCATAAACATAGCACACTATTTGCACTTCCTTACCCATGCATGATAATCATTAAATACGATAATCCAATAGTACCAACCTCTCATGACCTTAAGGGCTGTAGTTATTTTAAAAAAAAATCCTCCACCATGTCTATCATGTAATTTTTCAAGCAATCTCTAAGTTTGGCTTAGAATTATACACCTTAGCAATATACCATTGATATCTTTCTTGAACAAAACACCATCAATAAGAAAAAATGGAATTGATTGTAACCTAAAATATATTATTTTGAAGCACTTAGATGAGAGGGATAAATACCATCTTGGAGATAGCTTACCAAGTCATGAAACCACCTAAAAGGTGAGGTATGACCAGTTGCAACCTCTATATCATTTAATACCAAAACAAACTCATTAGTCTGTTGTAAGTCTTAAGATAGATGCTCATAGTGTCTTTTGCCTCTAATCAAATTTATGACCTTAATTTCCACATCATACTCCATTACTTTGGTTATCCAACTAGCTCTCTTCTCATTTATATCTTTTTTCAAAAGGAACTCCTTGATGCTCAGATGAAAAACTATTAGGCGTATTTTATTGTTAGACAACAAGTATCTAAACTTTTTAAGAGACCTTATAACTAAAAGAACATGTCTTTCAACAAAATAATACCTTGTTTCATACTCTTCCAATCCTTGACTAAATAAAGCTATTGGCTGCTCTAAAGCCTCATAACTTTGTTGCATAAGAATGCCTGAAATGGTGTCCATGTTAGCATAAATATACAAAATGAAATCTTTTGTGAAGTATGGATTTATAAGTGTAGGATCACTAGCTATGGATTTCTTAATATCTTCAAAACTCTTTTTTCCTTCTTTAGACTAACTAAAGCTCTGGATCTTCTTCAGCATGGCTACAAGTGTCTTAGCTAAAATGACAAAATATGAAATATATCTCCTTATGAAGTTGATTTTCTGAAAGAAGCTTTGCATAGCCTTTTTTTGCTTAGGCAAAGAGAGTGTAAGAATAGAGTCTAGCCTTTTAGAATCTATGATTAAACCATGATTTGAAACAACATGTCAAGAAGCTTACCTTCATAAATTGAGAAGACACATTTTTTGGGGTTTAGAGATACCCCAAATTGCCTATACCTTTTGAACACTTGCTTGAGATGAACCATGTGATCTTCTGCACTCTTTGAAAACACTACTATATCATCTAAATAAACAAGTAAAAACTTGTTAATAAGGCTTTGGAATGCCATATCCATGGCTCTCTAAAAGGATGATCCAACATTAGATAAACTGAATGACATCTTTCTATATGAAAATATCCCCCACTTAGTTATGAAGGCTATATTAAATTGGTCCTCTTCTTTAACCAAAATCTGATTGTAGCCACTATATCCATCCAACAAATAAAATCTTTCTAAACTTGCAGCCAACTGTATAATCTATTTCATTAATGGTATGGATAGTGATATTTAATTAAAAACCTATTCAAATCATGGATGTCAACACACAATCTAATCTCACCATTATTATTCTATATTAGAACAAGAATTTCCACCCAATTTGAGTGCTTGACTAGAAAAATAATAGCTGACTTAATGAGCTTGTGAAGCTCAACTCTCATCAAAGGCTCAAGATTAGGATTAATGGGCCTTTGTCTTTATCTCACTAGTTTATTTTAGCCTCTAACTCAATGGTGTGTTGAGCTAAACTAGGGTCAAATCCCTTGAGATCGCTATATTTCCATGAAAATACATCAGAAAAATATGTGCATAACTCAATGAAAGGTTCTTTTCGTGAAGGAGTGCATACCTTACCCAACTTCAAAATCTTACTAGCTAAAATCTCTACATTATAATAGTGCTCTTTCTTTGTTGACAAGGATGACTTCTCTTTCCTTAACTCATCATCACCATTGAAAATGTTCTCAAGTGTGATCAATCCCTTGGGAAACTTATTTTTTATTAGTTGTACAACCTTATCACCATACTGCTATAAATACTTTGATTGGTTTCTTAAAGAGAACTCATCTTCCTCTTACAAGAATATCATAATTTGATTTTCATGTTTGAACACTTGCAAATTATCATGATTATCTATAACATAAGACCTTATATCCACCTTTATATGTGACTAAATTTTATCAACTTTTTATATCAACTAGGATGCTAATTTGACCCAATGGCAACCAACCTATTCACATGTTTATTCTTGCCTCTTGGTATTGTTTGAATGTTAAAAGATTGAAAATATTCAAGTAAGAGCCATATTATATTATTTAAATATTTTAGAAACATATTTTTACATACATTAAAACCTCTTACTTGGTGAACTATAAGTTCACTATCACCAAAAACCTGCAAGATGCTGACTTTCATCTTCCTAGCCCACTGCAAACTATGAACTAGTGCTTCATACTTAGAAACATTGTTTGAAAAACCAAAATTAAATTTAATAAAATATAAATACCTTTGATTTTTTTGAGAAACTAACATCATTCCAGCTCTAGTACCATGTTTATTCCTTGATCCATCAAAGTATAATTTCTACAAATCTTCACTAGATTCATCATCCTTAACCATGGCTGAAATTGGTACATCATTCTCATGAAGGCAATACACACCAAGTACTTATTATTAAATAATATTATAAGGATCATACTCATGAAAATTGGAATCTAGATAATCAATAAAAAATATATAAATCCATCCAAAGGTGATCCATTTTCTACTCCACTAGTT
This sequence comes from Torreya grandis, assembly GCA_037957365.1. Taxonomy (NCBI): domain Eukaryota; kingdom Viridiplantae; phylum Streptophyta; class Pinopsida; order Cupressales; family Taxaceae; genus Torreya; species Torreya grandis. The sequence goes on from JARHVA010005923.1 coordinate 97,894, forward strand.
TCTAGTACATCATCCGAGATGATAAAGTTAGTGTTCAAAACACTTGGCATCTATAGCTCCATATGGAAATGTGAAATAGGTTCATAATGAATTATTACCTTGGTACCATACCTAGTTATAAATAAAAAATAATTCCAATTAGTTTACAAATATCCCCCAATCTTTGAGGTGAAGTCCCTTGAAAGGTACATAGCTAAGTAAGGAGACAAGTCTACCACAACAACATCCTACTGAATAGTAATATTAAGACAAGCATGTAATTTCAATTTTAGATATTTGATAATGCCTATAATATTTTTTTGTGACCCATATATTTGAAATACCCCCTTAGTGTTTGGCTCATAAATAAATCCAAGCTTGTCTATAATCTTTTTAGGCATGACTGTACTACTAGCTCCACTATCTATCATAAAGTTATGAACCAAAGTATCACCTACTATAAAAGAAAGGTATAAAGAAGGAGTTTCATTTTTTTTAAATAATTTATATACAAATTTTCCATATTATTTAATTTCTATACTTGTTTCTTAGTTGTTTGATCCAAATTAGTTAAGACAACTCCTTCTTTGTCAACTAGTTTTGGAGACAATTTGAGAGCTGAAAGCTCTTGGATGAGCATATCCTTTTATCCTAGAATGGAAAGAGAATCCTAAATGATAATTATAATATTATAATTACTCATATTATCCACTATACTAAATTGAGATCCACCAACGTTAGGTTATACTTTCTAAAGAACTGGCTACTCACGAACTAGAGGTATTCGATGAACTTTACAAACTTCTATATTCTAATTTGTTTGAGTTGTGGGGGCATAAAGTTTTTATTTTTTACTCTTAGAAACAAATTTAGGAGTAATTGAAACATTTTTCACCTCCTTTATTTCATCAATGGCCCTTATTTTGGCTTTAGTAATAGCTATAACTTGACCACTCGTATTGTTAGTTTCAACACCCTGAGTAAAAGTAACATGATCATCCACTTGCCAATTTACATTAATGGCATCAGGATTCCCTTGAACTTGTTGAGTCTCTCCTTGTGATTCAAAACTTGTATCTTAGTATTTACCTCCTTTAAAATAAAAATCTTTTCGTGTCATTTGTGGCATAGTGATGTTTTGTGATACCAAGGCTTGGTTTTGAGCATCATTGAGATTTGACGATTGTCAACCTAAATCTTACATCAAGTTATTTTGAGGTAGGGTGAGAATAATGGCCTATAAATTGGAAAGATAATTAGGATCAAGGGTATCATAAGGCTTATCTAGAGTTATGGCTCCTTGTGTTTGATAAGGTGGTATATTCTCTCTAAAACCTTAATAAGGAGGCCTTTGATCTTTGAAGTGCTGATAGGTAGTTTGATTTTATTGTTGATAAGACCTATTAGCCTAATATTTTTATCTATTTAGTTGTAATATTTCATTCCTAAAGGATTATAATAAGCTTTTCAACTCTCGTATCTCACTAGCCTGACTAGTAGGGGCTGAAATTTGAGCTTGAAGTGGTGGAATAGGATCTAAAGATGGGATCTAAGAAATTTATAGGGCTGGTATGGACTTTATTTATATAAAAATAGGCATTGGAAGTCTTAGAGAAATCTTACAGCTTGTATCAAACTATTATCTACCCTTATTACAACCTCATAAGCATTTGACAAGGTAGTACCACCCATTGACTATATCATCACACTAATGTCAGAGTTAAGGGCTTTTAAATAGTACACAAATGCATAGTTAAGGGATGGAATAATCAACAAAAGTATTTTGTTCCATGTATTTTTCAATCTAAGGTTAAAATTAGATATGAACTCATGAGGAGATCTATTTATGGTAGTTAATTACTCAACTAAAGATAGGTGATCAAATTTATCCTCAAATTTCTTGACTAAGGCTACACCCAATTCATCCTAGGTAGAAATGGAGTTTAGTGGGAGGTTTCTATAACATTGTAATGTTTTACCTTTGAAGGAAGTAGAAATCAATCTGATAGCAACATTATCCTCAACACCATTATGGACTACACAAAGATTAGTTATATCTTAGATATGCTCAATAGGGATTGTTTGATTTTCTCCTATGAAAAATGGGATAATTTTTAGATCATACACAAGAATGTCATCAAACTAGTCTAGATTCAATGGACTACCTCTATTGAATCGAGAAACACCTAGTTTCTGATGGCCATTTGGATAGTAGGGATTGTAGTGCCTAGAATAATAGATAACTAGGGGACAAATACTTCTTTTGAGGATATGGATTTGCCATCCTAAACCTTGGTCTCTTATATTATATAAATTCAAAAGGAATACCTTCACTTTCTGACCTTATGGTAACCTTTGGCATGAATGAATTTCTTGAATGATGCTATGAGGTTTGTAACTAGATGTTGATGATAATGAATATCTTCTTTTACTGCTAAAATTATTTAGATATGCAAATATTTTTTTTGATGTCCCACCGAGCATGCCAAAAACTATTCTCAATTAGACTCACACCCTTATGAAGGTAGTTTGAGGCCTTCACAGTCTACTAAAGCATGGAAACTATCCTAGGTTATGAGTAGCCTAATCAGTAGATTGAATCTCTAGATTTTAAGGGCTAGCTCCCTTTGGTGTATCAATTAGGATCTTTACTCTATGTTACAAACTACCAAGAAAATGAAATAAATAAAACTAAATAAAAAATACTATCTAATGATGATGATACACCTAAATTTTGGTTCATCCACTCAATTTGAGCTCTTAAAAACACTGATTAGACAAGAAAAAGATAACTTTTAATTCCAATTGACTCCTATACATCAGTATTTCATGAAAAGGTTTTATCTGGTGATTAAAGCTTGAGGGAAATGAGAGAATGGGCCTAATTCAAGGAACTAACCATCCAAAAGACATCCAACATAGAACATGACCTACATAATCTAATCAACTAGTAAAAAGGTAATAAGCATGATTTAACAAGGAAGAAAAATTCTATCACATATGCAAATCACTGACATAAATACACTATACCAACATCCTAGAGTCTAAAAATAGTCATTCTATTTATCTAAAAAAGTTATGAAACTTAAATTTTGGTAGAGTTTGATCTTGCTAAAAGAGGGATTTTAAAAATGATTTAAAAGACAACTTATATAGAAAAACATACAGAATCCAAGAGATTAGTGCTGGAAATAGAAGAGTAGATCAACTCCCACATCACCCTGAGTCTAACTCAAACTATGCTAATATAACCAAGCCTTTAAATAATAATTTGTTGTCTTATGCCATGCATGAAAATATCTTTAGCATTGAAAATTATAGTGAGCCCATTTCATAATCCTTATTTAGAATAAAGATTAAATTTTTTAAATGTGCATGGATCTTTGGTAATTCAATTCTCTTCATACATGATGCTACACCAATATTCAAAGAGAAAACTCCACTTGAAGCTGAGTTAGAAGTGTTTGAAAAGGATTTGATTAATAATATAAATAAGATTGAATGCATGAAATTCTATGTTAAGCTCTCCTTGAATAGCCATCCAATGTTAAACTCTTTGGGTCCTGCACGCATTCAAGTCTCCCTTTTGGAACTAAGAGAGTCATGCTTGAAGGTAGATGCATGTCTTTTCCAAGTCTGAATAATTTGATTATTGCATTAAAAATTTATTGTGATCCATACTATATTTAATCTTACTTTGGTCATTTCACATGCTCTAAATGTGAGCTATATATCACATCATTAGAGTCAAAAGCGGAAGTACTTGTTGTCTTCTATTGATTGGCTATTGAAATCCCACTAGTTGAATCCACTTATGCCACTTGTCCCTGAATAATTGATCCTTTAGATTTACACTAGGTAACTTTATATTTCCTTTACCCTTCTTTGTTTTGGATAATTACTATGGGTTTTTTGTTTGGGCTCTTTGTAATGTCCTCTTCCTTTGAGAATTTTCTTCCAGACATTTCTTGAACTTATTTTCCTCATACTTTTCTTATGAAATTTTCCTTCAAATAATTTTTTGAAGGAAATATGTCTTTAGAATTTTCTTCAATGTTATTTTGGGAATGTGCAATGGACCCTCAGCTAAAATAAAATTGCCTTCAGGCTTTTATTGAATTTTCTTCTTCTTTCATTTCATTTGGACAAATTGTCTGAAGGAATTATTTTTGTTTATTTCTTTCAAAACATTTTCTCTCATTCATTTCCTTTGGAAAAATTGTCTGAAGGAATTGCTTTAAGATTTTTAGCCTTAAGACTTTTCTTTCAAAGTTTTTGTAATGGACAATTCCTTCAGACAAATTGTCTTCAGGAAAGTGCCCTTAAAAATTCTTATAAAGGTCTTCAAGAAAGTTGACATAGCCCTTTGACAATCTTGAAATGAAAATTTTCAAAAAAAAGAATCCTTATAAAAAATGTAAATGTCCCTTCAGAAGAATTGAAATGGTCCACTTGCCCTTCATAAATGCTGTAGAGGACTTTTTCAAAGGAAAAGAACTCTTAAAAAAAGTTGTAGAGGACTTTTTTGAAGGAAAATAACCCTTTGAAAATGTTGTAAAGGACCTTTTAGACTTTTGACAAGGACTATTTCTTGCAAAAATTACCTTTCAAAAAAATTGCAATGGTCCACTTTGTCTTTGAAAATGCTTTTTTTAAAGGGCAGATACCCTTTGGATTTTATGAAATGCACCATTTGAAAAAATTTAAATGCCCTTTAAAACAATTGGAATAGTCCCTCGAAAAAATTCTTCTACAAAATTGAAACTATCCTTTCAAAAAAATTGAAATTGACTTTTCTCAAAGAAAAAAAACCCTTAAAAAAAGTGAAAAGTGCCCTTGCTCTTTTGAAATGCCCTTTCATATTTTTGACAATGGATCTTATGTCTTTAAAACTTTCTAAAGAAGTCCCTTTCCCAAAATAATTGTACCTTTCAACCTTTTGGAGATGCCTTTCCAAAATTTTGAATTGGTCCCTTCATTAGAAAAGTTAAAAAGGCCTTTCAAGATTTTTTAAAATGTCAATTACTTTGGAATTGTTGAAGATGACCCTTTGGGAAAATTGCAAAGACCAATTCCTGACACTTAGACAAAAAGGCATGGTTATGCAATGTTTTGAATGATAAGGGTTGTAATTTGACCTATGGTGTCAAAATTGTCAACAAGTACCTAACGTAATGGGTTGAAGTGGTACCTAAAAATAATGTATGACAAAAATTACTAAGAAATCTTAATATGAAAACATAATTATATGATTTGTATGTCCACTTAGTATTACAAGGTATAAATTAAATCCTTTCATAAATAATAGTGTAATATAATTACACAACCATTTCATTATAAAACACAATTGGAGTAATTGATATCAACCATAAGAAAATGGAATCGTAAAAGTATTTAATAATGTTTTAGATAAAGTTTTAAATAAGGTATGTAACATGGAGATTACTAATTAGGATGTGAAAATACCTACTACAACTTGGGATTACCATACAACATATAAAATGTTGACAAAGTATTTACCATTCTTGTTAGTATACATATTAGAAGCTAAAGTATCCATGGAATACATTTTACTATGCTTAGAACTAGCAGTAACATTTAGGATGAATGAAAAATAATAGTATACATATTAGAAGATAAAGTACCCATGGAATACATTTTACTATGCTTAAAACTAGCAATAACATTTAGAATGAATGAAAAATAATCATTACTAGACAAACTTCTATAATTAGTAAATCTTGTTGAAAAAATATTTTTAGACAGCTATAAATAAATGAAAGAAAAGAGATGACATAATTCCTAGTATGATAGTCATATCAATAAAATAACTAAAAACATGTGATAAAGTTTTATTTTATGAAAACAAGTACAAAATTCCAAGAAAATAAAAAAACAAGCAGATAGGACCATATAATTTTATTTTTTTTACTAATTTGGAGGGATGTAATTGAAAATAATTTTAGGGACATTAAAGAAAGGATTTATGAAGGAAACATCAAGAAATTTTTACACCATATATTATCATGATGAAATGTGGTAAGAAAAAGTAAAAAAAAAAAAGGAATAATTGAGGGGTGATGAAATGAAAAATTAGAGAAATACAAAAAAAAATTACACACACACACAACTACGAAAAAACAATTTTGGGAAGGAAAAACATATAAAAAGATAGAAGGAAAAGACCCCAAGGATAAAAACACATAGGCCATAGAAAATTAGGATTTATGCTAAGATTCAAAATTTAAAAATTATTATATTCATGAAAATAGGAAGTAAGAAGTAGTATAAAGCCCTCCCATAAATAAAAAGTGAAGATACATTTTTCACACATCAATAAAATTATTGGAATATTTGAAAATAAATACATTACCAAGTTAAAAATAAAATAAAAATGTGGCCGGTAGGAATTCTATAAATAGTTAGAAAGGAAGTAAGAAAAGTAGAACAATGACGTAAAAATAAGGATAAGATCAAATGCAAAGGGAAAAATGATAAATGAGTTGAGACAAAAAGGGAAAAAAAGGTAGGTTACAATGGTAAGATATGTTAAAGGAAGGTAAAAATATTTTTTTAGCTTCCTTACTTAACAACCATATTAGGAAGGTTATAAAAAGAGGGTTTTATCTCGCATAAAAAATATGAATTCTTCGATAATAAAACCCTTCTGATATTTCTCATGAACATGATACACTTTAAATAAGACCTAAACCCACATGTAAGATGAGATGGATGCACCTTACATAGATGGAGTGTATCAGATAAGTGGCATATCACATTTAGAATAATACCTTGATTTGTTTATATATCGACTCTTCTTAATAATTCCTTGCACCACTAACACTCTAGGATTACAGTTTAAACATAATGATGTGTTTGATTTTAGAAAATAGGCATTTCTAGGATTGGGATGGTTTATACTAGTGCAAGTTGTCATCAATTGATGATAATGAGTATAACCCATTGAAATTTATTTGTGTATAGGTGGACTACTTCAAGAGTTTGGAGATGTCATGAAAAATATTTAATTGGTTAGAAATATAAAATGATGTGTCTATAGGTGTATAATAGTAGAATGAAATGGTTGACTCATAAGATAACATACAAATGTGAGAGGATGGTTTTTTTGGACCTTGTTCAAGGGTGTTCAAGTCATGCATGGTAAATGTATGTAAAGCTTATCATTTTTAAGTACTATAAATAAGATAATAGTATTTGTATTTTTTAGGAGTTATAGGTTTTTTAATTTTTTTTTTGAACCTGTAATCTCTTAGAGTTAATGAGACATGGAAGGATATTGACACATGAACTCACATAAACACTAATTGAATGCATTTTAGTTTATAAATTGGTGTTTATATAGTATTTATAAACATAAATTTAGTTAGTTTAAATTTATTATCCCCAATTTATGACTTGATAGTACCATTTATCATTTAACTGTGATCAAATGTGATTATCTAATAAATTTTATCTTAATTAATCCCTAATTGGAGGCATATATGTAAATGTTAATATTGGGTAAATTGGTCATATTTGAGTAATATTTATTCTTTTTTGATGATTGAATGTTATTATTTCTAAAAATATGAGTAAATCACACCCCAATTAGGTGAAGTAAGATAAAAGAAGGTATAGTGGTGTAAATAATTCACAATTAGACACCACTAATTATTATTTGGTGATCACATGTCACTATTTTTGTTAATTTGAAAAAAAAAATTCTATGATTATGTGTGATCAATTTAATATAGGTATAATTAGGAAAATTAAAATATATATTTATCATTATTTGTCATTATTTCATCATTTAATATCATTATTCATCACTATTATGGAAAATTGAGCCCTAAATAACATGATTTAGTTTCAATTAGGTTCATGATGCTTGATTAGAAAAATTGTGTCCCTAATTTAATTGAGTAACTAGGTTAATTAGGGAATCAATTGAGAAATTTTGATCCCTAAATCACATTATATGGTATAAATTAGGGTTGTGTGGAATGATTTCCATAAATTTAGTACTCCATTGAAATAAATGAGTAATTGATCCAATTAGGAACTCAATTTTGGAAAAGGAGGTCCTTGTCATATTATATGGTAATAATTTTTCTCAAAATGAGTGTTGGTAATAGTTATGTTCAATGGGATTTATTGGCTTAAACTTTATCAATAAATTAAATAATTGAGTAGTTCATTCAATAAATAATCCAGTTGGGTAAAATTAATCCCCAAATCCCATTATGTGGTCACAATTAATCTCATTAGGTTTTGTTTTCCAAAATTACATCTACCATTGAACCAAATGAGTAATTAGTTTAACTAGGGACATAATTGGGATATTGAGTGCCCCAAATTACATTACCCAATAAAACTAAGGTTTATGGGGATAAATAACTCCATATTATATTCTCATAGACCAAATGACTAATTAAATTGGGGAAAGTGGAGCTCCTAACTAGATTATCTAATTGCATGTTAAGGTTCACATGGATCAATTTATAAACATTAGACCCCTCATTGAATCGAATGAGTAATTAGTTTATTTAGGGAATAAACTATATTATATTGAGCTCCAAATTATAAAATGTGATCATATTTTAACCTAATTTAGATTAATAAGTCAAATTAATCTAAATAAGATAGAACTTTGAAATGTGTTTATAATATTAAGGCATATACTTCAAGTATACATATTAGTGTAAAATAACTAATATTGATTCTCTTTATTTAATTAATGACTATTTAAAAATAAATAAATTATAAATGAGTTTAATAAATCTAACTTTTTTTTGTTGGATTTTTGAATTTGACTATATCCTAAAACTAAAAATTTAGGATAAGCAAAATTGTGGTTTGTTTAGTTATGAAACTAATCCACTATCTATGTTGAGTAGTTTTTTTAGGTTTAGGTGAATATATTTAGGTGAGATTAAAATGTTGGTTAGTACTGAACTACATTGAAGTAGGTCATAGTGACTATGTAGTCACCAAATATTGTCTTTGCTTTCTCTATGTTTGTTATCCCAAACCCTAGACACCCCCATCTAATGATTAATCTTTCCCACGTATTTATTAATCCAATGAAGGAAGTCAAAAGATTTATATTTCCCCTACCTAGTGGTTATATGTATGTATCTAAGGATTGTGTTGAAAAAATGAAAAAAAATTTCTTGGATCAATTTTGGTATGCTTAATATTTGGATTATAACCACTACTAATGTAAATTTTTAAATTCGGGAAGAATGTGGAATATTTTATGACATAATTTCCCAATAATTGGTCTCTAGTAGACAAAACATAAAAAAAATCTATTATAATGATAAACATGTTTATATTCAAAACTATGCAAGAAGAAATTAAATAATTTATTTGATTATATTGATTACAATAGCTTTAGGAAAGGTACATATATAGGTGGAAGATAGACATGACTCAACATCCTCATGCATGTGGAATTGTCTTCCCAGATTACCATATAACACCTAAGCAAGCTAAATAACACGTGTATGAAAAAACAATTAAATAAAATAAAAACATGCACTAACACCCCCCTTAAGCATAGTTTAGGTGGGTAGAATAATTGGAAACCCATAGGAAACACCCCCCTAGGAAAAAAATAAATAAAATAAGAAGAGAGGGATTAAAATCCCCATTAGAAGCTAAATCTACTTGTATCCACCTTATGTCCTCAAAAGGTGTTTTTGGAATGATTATGGATAAAAAAAGATGTAATGAAGACTGGATCACCTTGTAATAGTGAATGTGTCTACCAAGTGCCTAATGGATCTCCAACCAAGATATGGTTTCTATATACAAATAATTTTAATCCTCATATATAGTATATGATCCAAATGATCCATGAAATGATGTTGCATCAGAAGTAGTGGTGAAGAAGGAATGTGGAATGCCCTATAACTATGTGCTAGACTACCTGAAATCTGATGAGTACTAAATCAATGTACCTACTCCATAAAATGTGTTAAGTGGACTATAATTGGGTGGATCAAGAAATAACTCTCGAATATATAGAATGTGACAAGGAAATGGTAGTGATGTGTCCCCATAACTATTGTAATCAACTATGCTCTAAGAGGAATTATCATCATCAAAGATGTGCTAAAGATAAAAACTGTCATCAAGTTTAGGTGAGTTTAATGAACAATAATCTAAAGGAGAGTCATGGAAAAACTATTTTAAGGTATATGATCAATTTTGATGATCAACTATTTCCATTAACAACTATATTATCACTATGGAACTCTTTGACACATACTAAATCTAAAGTGAATTCAACTCACATGCCTAGACCAAGGTGAGTAATCTAATAGACTAATATGAGATTAGTTGAATGTTAGGGAATATATATAGCATTATTGAATGTTCCATCACTCACTTTAGTAGAACATCTCCCAAAGACCTATGTAAAAGTGTCATCACCCAATTAAATAGTGTACATGTCACATGGTTATAAGGAAGTGAAAAAGACCTATGAAGAAGCCATATGATGTGATACACTGAGTCAACAACCCATGCATGATTCTAAAATAAAAATAAACCTAGGGACCTACCTTTTAATTTCTCCTTACCATATTTCTTTTCCTTTTATTTACCATTACCATTTTCTTTAGAGTATTCTAAGGTTGATGAAATTAGTTTGATAAATGTAGGAACACCTATATTGTTATTATCAAGAAGGATAGTTAGGTGGTCAATTTAATTTTGAAAACAAAATAATTCATTATGATTTACTTAGCAATACCCGCATTTGATCCTCTTTTTATTAGTCTTAACACTGGAAGAGGATGTCTCATTGGTTGATTTAGTGGTGGGAAGATTTTGATCCTTTTCCTCTTATTCATTTTTAATCTACTTCTTCTAATTATTATTTGAATCATTTGGTTTCCCATTTCCAAAAAATAGAGCATATGGTTTTAATGACTTCAATTTACCCATTTGTATTAACTAATCTTGCTCCCATGTCAAGTTAATAACAAAATAATCTAAAGAGGGTATTTTCCATGTGGCTCCAAGAAATTTTTTTTAGCATGAAAAGAGGAGACAATAGGACCATTTAATAATATTTATTATCTATTCCACATTATTTTAATTATAGTATAAATAATTCAACTTAGTGAAGATAGATTTCAGGGTCTCAAAACTGGTAGGAGTTAAGATTATAAGTTCATTATCTATTTCATGACCTCTCATCACATCTATCTTCCTAAAGAGACTTTATAGTGTGGTCCATACTTCATTAGGATTTTTTCTAGATTCAACATTAATGATAACATTAGGAGAAATAGAAAGACACAATAATCCAAAGGCTTCATCACAATAATTATACCATTTAACATTTTTTGTATCAATATTTCATTTGATTTCAGTACCCATAGTTATGTGATGTAAACCCTTGATCCTTAGAATGAATTACATTTTATATTTATATTCATAATATGTAAAAGGGATGAGAGGAAATATAAAATTATAATTCATAATAAAAATTAAGTTTGTTATATAAATGAAAACAAGGCATGAACATAATGAAAAGAGACACACAACACCCCCTCTAAAATTAATTATGATCACCCCAAAATTTTGATACTTTGTAATCATAGTGTGATTACAAAGTAAATGGATACAATGGAATGAACACAAATTAAGATCACTTTTGAAAAAAATGGCACTAGTTTCCTATTAAAAGTTAAAATAATTTCTAATTTATGACATTAATAGCCTGTTCTTAATTAATATTGCACTAAGAAATTTAAATTATATTTTTAATTAAAAAATAGTATTAGTGAAAAAAATTGGGATGGAAAGATGTGAACGAGATTTGTCCTACTACTTGAATAACCCATGCACCATGAGATAGATCTACATAAATCCATAGCATAAAATCCCTAGTGAAAGGATGATGAAGGCATAATTTAAATGGTGGTAGGTGTAGAGCAGAGGGAATGTTTGTAGTAGTGACCAGGCTCTAGAATATACATGATGTACCCTAATTTATATTATTTTATTTATTTAGGTTGAAACCCTAGAATTTAAGGTGATTCAAACCAAACACAAGCCCAAATCAAATAAATGCAATAGAAGTAGTTGGATTTGACTAACAATGTGGACCTCTCCTCTTTTATGGCTCATCTAAAGTGCCTCATGGCTTTGAACATCCCTGCCTATGTGTGGAATATACACAAATGTACTAAAAGGTGTCATAATCTACTATTTAACTGTTTTTATTATATACATTATTATATGTATTATCATTTTTTTGAGTACTGATCATCTGATGCTTACACATAGATGCTGATTGATATTATCCTAAAAATATATATTTTGATCCTGTAGTAGCAAAATTTGATCCTACAACAACATATTTTGATGTTATATTGTAGAAATATACTTTGTTCTTGCAACAACATATTTTGATGTTATCCTATAGCAACATACTTTAATCCTATAAAAACATACTTTGATCTTGCATAGTAATGATGTCCTTAATATAATATTATATTGTGATGATTTCTCAATTTAGATTTACATGTGTGTGTGTGTGTGTGTGTGTGTGTGTGTGTGTGTGTGTGTGTGTCTATATATATATATATAAATATATATATATATATATATATATATATATATATATATATATATATATATATATATATATATAGTTTTCATGTAGAGCAAATATTGTTGATGCCATGTTTTGATGGTTGTAGGGCTCATAGGTACATCTGCTAGGCTGGTAGTGGATTTTAGTAGTTGATGTAATAATGGTGAAGGTAGTGAGAAACTAGGTAACACGAGTACTAAATAAGACATATAATGGTAATGATCCATCTAGTATTTGAGTAGTTATAACATGCCTAATGTTTCTCTTTTATCTTATTTTATTTATTTAATCTTGATTGGTATTTCATCTTTTTATTTTGTTTGACTATTATTGTGTCTGCATCTAATTTTTATTTTTATTTTCTTCAATTGGTGTCTTTCATGTGTTGACTTAATGATGTGTTATTTTTTCTCAGCCATCAATTTATTTATTTTATCCGCTAAGGGGATCAATACTTTAATATCATTTTGAGCCTATTAACACATTGCCCACCATGGATCATATTATAATTAAAATTGTTTAATCAAAGTATTTTGTCTTGGTTTTATTACCAAGATGCCTTGAGTAGGTTAATTCCATGCATTATAATAGATTGGGACTCCATAATGGTCTTAATTTAAAAACTCCATGGGTAAGAAGTAACCCATGCTTAAATAAATTTTGGTTAAGCCATGATGGCCATAAAGGGGGTTGTGGACTTTAGTCAAGATTTATAGTTAAAGTGAAAAAAATAATAATAAAATAAAGTATATCTATTTTTGAGTAAATACATAAAGGAAAGAAAAAAAAAATTAAATGCCTAAGGAAAATTATTGCCATAGGGGTTGACTCTCCCCACCACCCGTCCTTGGAAAAAAAACAAAAAAAGAAAAGAGGTAATCAATTATTTTCTTGGGAGAAATGTCTTTTTGATGCGTTGGCTTATGGGGAAAAATCCTAGAGAGAAATGATGGCCATGGAGAGTAATGGTGGTTTGAAATTCATCCATGCAGGGTTTAATGGCTTGGAAAAATTTGTGCCCAGATAGAGAAAAAGGAAAGAAGGAAATCCATGAAAAAAAAGGATGGATCTGGGCAAGAGTTATTTTGTGGACGGTAACTAATGAAAACATTAGTTTCTTTTTCTTAGGATAGATTTGTGCCAAGTGATGTTCTTTTCTATTTCTTGCTAGAGTTTGTCTTCCATGGCTATGTAGAGTTTGATTTGTTTTTTTTAATGGTTTATTTATTTTATAAAATTCTTATTGGCTCAAGAAGAAGTCATGAAACTTTCCCATGAACCTTTAAGTGTCTCCAACTAGTTAAATTGTTACATAACTATTTTGTTTTGGATTAAAATCAATTTAATGTTTGAGTTTCATACCTGGTTATGGGTTAAAAATTTTACCCAGTTTATAGAGTTTAAAAATTAGATTTATTACTAATTTGTTTTGGTAGATATGGTATTAAAAGCCTAGCTATTCATGACTAGAAGTGTTGCCTTAAAAAATAGGTGCTAGGAGTTTTTTTATTATGTTATAATAATTTAATGGTCTCATAGTTGTTTATTTTCTATTGTATTTATTTTACAACTGATGTATTTTTATTATTATTATTTTTATTTGACCCTGTTGGTCTTTATAGTAGTCTGTAAAAATATGACATGATAGTCAAGTAGTATGTTCTTTTTTATTTTTGCTTATTTTGCCTAGATTTTGGTGTATTTTGAAATACTAGTGTAAATGTAGTGTTGCCCTTATTTTACCTATTACATTTTTTCTTGCTCGGATTAAAATATATTTGAGTCTATACTTTGCTCTTGAAAAAAATTACAGATCTAGGTTTTCTATTTTATGATTGGGTACTTGATAGATTTGACAAGCTCATTCTTTTTGTAAAAGTAACTTGTGAATTTTTGATGTAGTGTTGTTGTCTATGTTAGTACATAATGTTGAGGTTATTATGTTTGATGTTTATGTAATGGTTTAAAAAACTACTCAATGATGGAAAAAAAAATCTTGCTCACACCTTCACCCAAAGCTTCAATGCCTGACTCCACCACCCATCTGATGGTTGGAGTGGTGAGAGCCACCAATTGGGGGGCTCAAATTATGGTTGGAGTAGTGTGCATATTATTAGGTGGTTGATCTTGAATTATGGAGTTTCATGATGTGTTTGGCACTTATCTTAATCATTTTTAATGATTAAATACTTTTCTTTAGCATGTTTAAAATTACTCTTCCTGTGTATTATTGTTGAAGCAACTTATTGCAATGTAAAAGAGTATGCTGTAACTTTTTGTATAAACCTGAATTTGATGTAATTATTACTCATAACTCATAGAGTTTTATCAAAAACAATTTCTAGGTTTTATTCTCCTATGTTTAACCTTCAAAACTCATAGCTAAAGTATTTTTATTGAGTATTATGAAAGACAATCAAGTTTTAATATGACTGTATTTTGTTAGTTAAGAGAGAAATATCCTACAACAATTATCTGCTCTTCCTATAGCATGATATTGGAAGTTATTATTTTTAGTTGTTAATCCTATAATATCAACTTAGAATGAAAATTGTTATTAAATTATATTCTAGCTTGTGTTTAGCATTAAGTGTAAAGATTAAATATGGTGTAATGATCCTTAAAATTATGATATCTTGGTATAAAGATCTGTATAGGATAGTGCCACTACATATATCTTATATGTATGAAGTTTAATGAGCAAGGACATCCTTGGAAGCATATATCTTTTTATAGATTGATGTAAGCCTATTTTATCTTGGTTGTTCTAACTATGGTTAAGACCTGAATTTGTTGGTGCAATGATTATTTTACATTATGATTCTTGACTTTTAAATGCAATATTTCACATTCTGATGTATTGAATATTGGAATAGTGTATGAATAAAATTTAAAATCCTTTATTATTATTAGTTTCACTTTTAATAGTTTTCACATGGTTTAATGACCGATATGTAATGCTTTTTTCTAATTATCTTGAATGAGGTAAGACTTATTGTACCAAAATATATAACTTGATTTATGTAGGTGTGAGTATCTTACATAGGGTAAGGACACCTAGATGATTCGACTGGGATGATGTCTTATCCTATTTAATTCATGGCTTATAGTTATGGATTTCATGACTATACACTTTAAACTACATGCATTTATTAGAGAAATAATCTTCTTCATAGAATCCTCTAGGGGTAATCACCCTAATTAAGGCAATTGTGCATGTGTAACTCTAGTTATGGGTTGTGGGTGAAATATAAAAATCCCAACTATGCATAGTGAACTATATTCACAACTTCACTTGTACTTTGAATGAAGAGACAATTCTTTTTGGGGTCATTTCACTTCGTATCAGAGCTTGTGCTTGAACTAGAAAATATGTTACAACTCTTGAAAATTTAAAAGAATTTATAAGTATTGAAATGATGTCTAAAATATATTCTATTACTTACCAAGATAATGGTTATGACCAGATTAGTGGTAATCTAGGTGTTGATTGCCAAGGTGAGGGTAGGCCAATCCTAAGAGGCAAAGGTAGAGGCTATGGAGCCTAAAATTAGGATCAAAATAGAGATAAACATCTTATAAACAATGATAAAAATATCCAAGAGTTAATAAATATGAATGTAATTAGTAAAAACCCCTTTGATAAACATGCAAAAGTATTAAATGAGATTTTAACAGCACTGAATACCATTTAAGGCAAAATAAATAATCAAGAACTTAGGCTGAGAAATATTTAGGGTAATCCTCCTGAAGAATGTCCCCATATTGAAGTATAACTTATTGAGGAGAAATCACTCTAAGAAGTACCATTGATAGTGGTAGACCCTATCATAAAGGAAATCAAGAATATTCCACCACCTATATTTATGGATGAGGAATATGGAGATGAGGCTGATGCATGGCTTATAAAGCTAAAAAAATATTTTAATTTGCATAAAATGTCTTCAAATGTGAAGGTGAGAGTGATAGTTTATAAGTTGAATGGGCCTATTGCCCTATGGTGGAACCACATGTATTATTTGTAAGGGTACCAACCTATGACCCTTACCTAGTCCACTTTCAAAAACTAGTTTTGGAAGAGATATTTAAATGCAAATTATAAAGAGAAAAAATAATAGATTTTTAGTTGATAAAACAAGAAAATATGACTATTTTAGAATATGAAATTTTTTTCTTAAACCTATTTCATCCTATTAAGTAGATACATGCTGAAGAGACAAAAGTGATAAAATTTAGATTGGGGTTACGATAAGTATTGATGCATGACATCAATATGACCAATCCTAAGACATTAGTAACTACTATAGAATCTACCCATAGAGTAGAAGAAAAAGAAAAGCCTCATCAAAAAGTGAGATAATAATTTAAGTTGAATAGGTAGCAAACTAAAAGCAAAAACCTATCTCTTACACCTAAAATCCTCAAAAGATCATATTAGAACCATAAGTTCTAAGGGAATGAAAAAGGTTTTAAACCTATATAAACTATAAAATCAGGGTCTTTCAAGAAGGAATAAGACTAAAACAACCAACATGGGCCAACCACAAGGGTAATACTATTCTTTTAGCCCCATAGAGAATAATAATGTGTTAGGAGTGTGGTGATAATCATTACCATAAGGATTGCCCAAAACTAAAATCTAGATAATCAACTGAGCATTGGGTGTTTATAGCAGTGGAAAATCACAAGGCAAATTTTCAAGCTACCCCTATTGAGATAAGAGGTATTTATCTGGATACACTATGATTCTTTTAATTGATTCTAGTGTAACACATTTCTTTATTGCAACTACTATAGAAAATTACTATAAATAAAAACCTATTCATTAAAGAAAAGGTTGGGAAGTTAATTTTGGTACTGGTAAAAGAGTGCCTATCCAAGAGTGTTTGGAGTAAATTAAACTTGATCTTGGTGTTTTTATAAGCAAGGTGAACCTATTTTTGGCCCCTTTAGGGTCTTATGATGTGATATTGGGCATGGATTAGTTGCAATAACACCATGTAGCCCTTGCTTTTTCTATAAAAAGAATGCAATGCATTAATGAGCATGAGAAACTAATATAAATCTAAGGCCTACTAGGGTCTAAACTACAAAGGTAATTTCATCCTTGCAATTGAAGAGGGCTATAAGAAAAGGATATAAGATTTATGTAGTTTAGTTGCAAAAAATAACCCTTGAAAAAGAGAAAATTTGCCAAGATTTTCCTATTATAAGTGAATTTATCGATGTTTTTCTTGAAATTTTGCATAGCTTACCCCCTAAATATGAGTTTCAATTCTCCATTTATCTTATTCTAGGGGATAACCCTACATCAAAAGATACTTATAGGATGAATGTCATAGATTTATAAGAATTAAAGGTTTAATTACAAGAAATTTTGGATAATAAAAGTTTCAGACTGAGTGTGTCACCTTGGGGTGGATGAGTAGTCTTTTTAAGGAATAAAGATGGTACTTTAAGGATGTGCATTGATTATAAAATGGTCAATAAGGTAATGATATAAAATTAGTATCCGCTACCTTAGATTGATGATTTATTTGAACAAATGAAGGGTGCAACAGTATTTTCAAAAATTGATCTAAAATCTGGCTATCATCAACTAAGAACCAAAGAAGAAGACATTCACAAAACTACCTTTCAAACGAGATATAGTCCTTATGAGTGTACTATTTTACCTTTTGGTGTAAAAAACATAATAGATGAACTCATGAATCCAATGAATAGTATGTTTAGGGATCTCTTGGATAAGTTTGTTCTAATGTTCCTTGATGACATTCTTATCTATTCCAAGAATTTAAATGAGCATGATCAACACTTAAGTTTGGTTCTACAAAGGTTGAGACAACACAAATTATATGGAAATTTGTCTAAATGTGCCTTCTATGAATCTAAAATTAATTATTTAGGGAATGTAATCTCTAAGGAAGGCATTACAGTGGACCCAACCAAAATTCAAGTTATTTGAGGGTGGTCTGATCTTTCTAATGTGCATAAAGTGCATATTTTTATGGTCTTGTCTAGGTACTATCGATGATTTGTAGAAAATTTATCCCACATATCCAATCCCATTACATCCCTAAAATGAAAACGTAAGAAATTTGTGTGGATATCTCCATGTGAAGAAGCCTTTAATAAGCTTAAAAAATTGTTGACTATAGTACCTATTTTGATCATACCTGACGCTAATAGAAACTTTGAAGTGTGGGATGATGCCTATAAAGAATGTTTCAGTGGAATTTATGAAACAATATGGGAAGGCAGTAACCTATGAGTCAGACAAGTTGAAGGAAGCCAAAACTAACTATCCTATGCATGACTTAAAACTTGTTGCCATAGTACACATACTTAAACAATGGAATTTTTTTTTGCTAGGCAAACCTTTTAAGGTAAAATAAGATCATCATAGTTTAGAAAATCTATTTTCACAAGATGATTTGAATGCCACCAATGTAAGTGGATGGAATTTATTAATAATTTTGACATGGATATATCATATATGAAAGGTAAAGAAAATAGAGTGGCTGATGTGCTTAGAAGGAATGTCTACTTTGATGCCCTGTTAGTATTACAAGGAAATTTTAGAAATATTGTATTAAAATAGCAATAAGAGGATGAATATTGTATTAAATTAAATAATTTATTATTAATCTTATAGCAAAAATATTTATTGAATTTTTCTAATGAATCAGATGGCCTTATAAGACATAATGGCATAATATTCATACATAAAATAGGTAATTTATGTAATATTGTTCTAAATGAGGTATAAATGACACCCCACTTTGTCCATTTGGGTGTCATGAAGATGACACATGATCTAAAGAGGAACTATTTTTGGCCTAGTTTAAGGCTAGATGTTTCTAATTTTGTGAAAAAATCCTTAGAGTGTTAGTGTGTGAAGGCTAAACACTACCAGCTGAGAGGTTTGTTGTACCCACATGAAATACCTAAAGATAAATGGGTATTAGTGTTTCTTAATTTTATTATAGGGCTATCTAAATATTGCAATAGGCATGATACCATTTTAGTGGTGATTGATAAAGCAACCAAATTTGGTCATTTTATAGGAGGCAACTTAAGAGATGATGCTTTTATATTTGAATAGCAGTTCATCAAAGAGGTGGTATGACTACATGGCATACTAAAGTTATTTATTTTAGATCAAGATAAATTATTCACTTTAAGGTTTTGGTGAATGTTGACTAAAACCTTTGGCACCCAACTAAATTTTAGCTCATCATATCATCCAAAAATAGATGGTCAAACTGAGTGATTGAATCAAGTAGTTGAGGACATACTATGTATGTATGCTATGGACCAACAATCCAAGTGGTAGGAATACCTCTATTTTGTTGAGTTTGACTACAACAAATCATACCATTCAGTTCTGAAAATGGCTCCTTTTGAAGCCTTGTATGGATAGAAACATCAAACACCACTTGGTTGGGATGGTTTGGATAATAAGACTATTGTTGGGCCTAAAATTCTAAAAGAATATGATAAATAGATGGCTGTAATACACCAAAATTTAAAAGTTACTTCTGATTGACAAAATAGCTATGTGGATGAAAAGGAAACACCATGTGAGTTGGTTACTGGTGATAAGGTATTTCTATGAGTAAGACCACAAAAAATTTCAATTAAGTTTAGGAAAACCTTGAAGTTGGTTCCACATTTTGTTGTATCATTTAACATTATGGATAAGATTACCCTATTTCCTCCCAGCTAGCTTTACCACCTTCTCTATCTAGAATCCATGATGTATTTCACATTGCATTACTAAAAAAAATATGTACCTGATATGTCTTATGTTAGATAGGATAAATATGGAAGTTATAGAAGAGGAAAATATATAGATAGATCTAGTGAAAATCCTACACCATCACAAAATTAAACTAAGGAATATATAAATTCAACAATTTATAGTAAAATAGGATCTATTGAGTGAAATAAGTGCTACATGGGAAGATATGAAACTATTCAATCAACATTATCCATGGCTGTTTTGATTTATCTTTGAGATGACTCCTCATTAAGGGGAAGAAGATGTCATAATATGCTATTTGAATCTTTTTCTTATAGACATTATTAGATGTATTAGCATGTTTTTTATTGATGATCATCTGATGCTTACATATTGATGTTAATTGATGTATCCTGTAACAACATATTTTGATCTTGTAGCAACACATTTTGATGTTATCTTGTAGCAACATACTTTGATCATATAGTAACATATTTTTATGTTATCTTGTAGCAACATACTTTGATCCTGTAGAAACATTTTTGAATTTATCTTGTATCAACATACTATGATCTTGTAGTAACATATTTTGATGTTATCTTATAACAACATACTTTAATCCTATAGAAACATATTTTAATCTTGTGTATTAATGATGCCATCAATATAGTCTTATATTGTGATGATTATTTAGTTTAGATTTACATGTATATATATTTTTCATGTAGATCAGATATTATTGATGCCATGTTTTGGTGGCTATAGGGATCATAGGTACATGAGCTAGGCTAGCGGTGAATTTTACAAGTTGGGATAATAATGGTGGAAGCAATGAGAAACTAGGTAATACTAACACTAATAAAGAAATAAAATGGTAATGAGCCATCTAGTCCTTGAGTAGAAACATGTTTAATGTTTCTCTTTTATCTTATTTTATTTATTTAATCTTGATTGGTATTTCATCTTTTTATTTTGCTTGCCTATTATTGTGTCCACATCTAGTTTTTATTTTCTTTGATTGGGGTCTTTCATGTGTTGGCTTAGTGACGTGTTATTTTTTTTCAACCATCAATTTCGTTATTTTACTCACTAAGGGGCTCCACAATTTAATATCATTTTAGGCATGTTAACTCGTTGCCCACCATAGATCATATTGTGATTAAAATTGTTTAATCAAAGTCTTTGTCTTGGTTTTATTACCAAGAGGCCTTAAGCATGTTAATTCCATGCATTATATAGATTGAGACTCCATAATGGTCTCGATTTAATAACTCTGTGGGCAAGAAGTAACCCATGCTTAAATAAATTATGGTTAGGCCATTATGACAATAGAGAGGGTTGTGAACTTTGGTCAAGCTTTATAGTTAAAGTGAAAATAAAATAAAATAAAGTATATCTATTTTTGAATAAATAGATAAAGGAAATAAAAAAATATAAAGCTAAATGCCTAGGGTAAATTATGGCCATAGGGTTCACTCTTCCCCCCAAAAAAGAAAGAAGAAGAAAAAAAGAAAAGAGGTAATCAATTATTGTCTTGGCAGAAATGTTTTTTTCCTACATTGGATTATAGGGAAAACCCCTAGAGGGAAATGGCGGCCATGGAGAGTAATGGTGGCCCAAAATTCATCCAAGTAGGTTTTAATGGTTTGGAGAAATTTGTGCCTGGATAGAGAAAAAGGAAAGAGGGCAATCCATGGAAAGAAAAGGATGGAGTTGGGTAAGAGTTATTTTGTGAAGGGTAACCATGAAAAATTTTAGTTTCTTCTTCTTAGAGTAGATTTGTACGAAGTGATATTTTTTTAATTTCTTGCAAGAGTTTGTCTTCTATGGTTTCACAAGGTTTGATTTGTTATTTTTACAATTTTATTTATTTTATAAAATACTTACTGGTTTAAGAGGAAGTCATGAGACTTCCCCATGAACCTGTAAGTCTCCCCAACTAGTTAAAATGGTACAAAATTATTTTATTTTGAATTAAAATCAATTTAATGTTGGGGTTTCATATCCAATTATGAGTTTAAAATATTAACTAGTATACATGGTTTAAAAATTAGATTTATTATTGAAACATCTTGGTGGATAACGTATTAAAACCCTATCTACTCATTTTATTCATTGATGGAAGTCTTGCCTTAAAAAATGGGTGTTGGGTGTTTTTTTTTATTATGTTATAATAATTTAATGGCCTCATGGGTGTTTATTCTCTACTATACTTATTTTATAGCTAATGGATTTTTATTATTTTTATTTTTATTTGGCCCTGCTAGTCTTTATAATAGTGTATATAAATATGACATGATAGTCAAGTAGTATGTTTTTTATTGTGGCTTATTTTACCTAGATTGTGGTGTATTTTGAAATACTAGTGTAAAGGCATTGCTTCCATTATTTTACTTGTTACATTTTTTTATTTCTTGGGTTAAAATATGTTTGAGTCCATTACTTTTCTATTGAAAAAAAACTATAGATCTAGGTTTTCTATTTTATGATTGGGTACTCGATAGATTTGATAAGCTCATTTTTTTGTAAGAGCAACTAGTGGAATTTTGTTGTATGTTGTTGGTTCTGTTGGTACATAATGTTGCAGTTATTATGTTTTATGATGTTATGTAATGGCTGATTTTTTTTCAATGATGGCAAAAAAATATATCTTACTCACACCTTTACCCAAAACTCGAATGCCTGACTCCACCACCCAGCTGATGGTTGGGGTGGTAAAGACCACTAATTAGAGGGCTCATAGTATGGGTCAGGGTGGTGTGTGGATTATTAGGTGGCTGCTCTTGTATTATGGAGTGGAATGATGTGTGTGACACTTGTCTTACTCAATTTTAGTGGTTAAATGGTTTTATGTATCATGTTTAAAATTAATCTTCATATGTATTGTTATTGGAGCAACTTCTTGCAATGTAAAAGAGCATGTTATAATTTTTTGTATAAACCCAAATTTGATGTAATTGCTACTCATAACTCATAGAGTTCTATTAAAAAAATTGATTTTTATTTCCTAATGTTTAACATTCAAAATGCATATCTGAAGTGTTATTTTATTGAGTTTTAAGAAAGAAAATTGAGTTTTAACATAACCGTATTTTGTTAGTTAGAAGAGGAATATCCTAAAGTAATTATCTATTATTCTTGTAGCATGATCTTGGGAGTTATTATTTTTAATTATTAATCCTGTAACATCCACTTGAAATGAAAATTATTATTAAATCATATCCTAGCTTGTGTTTAGCATTAAGTGTAAAGATTAAATATGGTGTAATGATCCTTAAAATTATGAGATATTGTTATAAATATTTGTATAGTATAGTGCCATTGCATATATATTATGTGTAAGAAGATTAATGAGCAAGGACATTTTTGGAATCATATATATTCTTATAGGTTGATGTAAGCATGCTTTGTCTTAGATGTTCTAACAATGTTTAAGACTTGAATTTGTTGGTGCAATGATTCTTTTGCATTATGAGTCTTGGATTTTAAATACAATATTGCATGTTCTGATTTCTTGAATATTGAAATAGTGTATGAAGAAAATTATAAAACATTTATTATCATTATTTTCATGTTTAATACTATTCACATGGTTTAATTATTGATATATAATGCTATTTCTAATATCCTGAATGAGGCACGAATTGTTGTACCAAAATCTATAACCTAATTTACGTAGGTGTGAGTCTCTTACATAGGGTAAGGACATCTAGATGGTCTTATTGGGATGATGTCTATTCCTATTTATTTCATGGATTATAGTTATGGATTTGATAACTATACACCTTAAAATACATGTATTTATTAGAGAAATAATCTTCTTCATAGAATCCTTTAGGGGTAATCACCCTAATTAAAAGAGTTTTATGCGTAACTCTAGTTATGGGTTGTGGGTGAATTATAAAATTCCCTACTATGCATAAAACTATATTCACAACTTCCCTTGTAATCTAAAGGAAGAGACATTCAAAAAAAAAATTGGGGTCATTTCAAAAGACTTATATGACCAATACAAAACCATGAAAATATTTCTATATTTGAAATAGATTAATAAATATAACAAATGAAAATGCTAAGGCTAATGAGACAATAAGACTATAGATGAACACATAGATCTATAAATTTATTTTTTCTCAATAATTTATATTAGAATACAAATAAAAAATCAACATTATCTTTAATAGATAAAATGTTGTCCATTACCAGAACCTCGGTGCTCTAATACCATGACAAAATTTATCAAATATTAATATCTATTAGACTGAACACACAATAATTATTTTGCAATGATAACCATGTAGGAATTTAAAACTATGAAAGAAGAAATGAAATAATTACCTTGATTAAATTGATTATAGTAGTTTTAGGAAAGGTACATATATAGGTGGAAGATAAGCATGATCCAACATCCTAATGCATGTGTGATTATCTTCCCTAATGGCTTACTAACATCTAAGTAAGCTAAATAACATGTTAAAAAAATTCATTAAAAGGAATAAAAATCTACACTAATATTTTATCAATGTGCATTAGTATATACATGTATATTAGATAAGTGGAAATCCTATTTTGAATGAGACCTTTATTTGTTTATATATGGATCCAATTGCATAATTTATCATGATACAAACACATTAGTCTAATTGGACTACCTCAGGATACATTTTATTTTATAAAATAGTCATTTTTAACAGTGGGTTGATACCAATTTGATTTAGATTAGTATCAACTGGTGATACTGACTACATTTGGTAAATATTGACCTATGTACACACAAATTGAACTAAAAGTTCTGATATGTACATAAAGGATTTTTAATAGGTTTGAAACATATAGTGATGTTAATTTAGGTGTATAAAAATATAATTGATTAGTTAAATAAATAATATAACATGCAACTGTGAGAGAATGATAAGTTTTGAACTTGATTTAGTGCTCAAGTCATCTATTCTAAATGTGTGTCATGTTTGTCATTATCAAGTACCAAGAACCATATTTTAGTATCTAAAAATTATTCCCTTCTATTTAAGTAATTAGTTTTTTTTGTGTAAAAGGATAAATTTACATGAGTGTGCATAATACACTTTGTCTTAGATATGAAGCTCTAATTGTGCAGGTCACTCAATATAAAAACTTAATCTAATGTGTATTCAATGTCCATAGATTGACTATTTTAAATTTGAAATTGAAATTTTAAAATGAAAATGGTTATATCACACTTGTGCATTATTAAATCCCATGTTTCCTTTATAAACTATTGGTGATGATGCTTTGTTATTGAGGCGTTAGAGAATACATGTAATTTCTTGGTGAAGCACATGGCGAGTTAAGGTGATTACCCCAAATATGTGTAATTATGTAGGATCCTAGTATGGGAATATTTATTTCCCTCCCCTAATTAATGTGGGGAAAAGTAGAAAATTTAATAACCTAAATAATTATGTAGGTAAAT
Source organism: Torreya grandis (assembly GCA_037957365.1). Lineage (NCBI taxonomy): Eukaryota > Viridiplantae > Streptophyta > Pinopsida > Cupressales > Taxaceae > Torreya > Torreya grandis. The sequence continues at coordinate 123,685 of JARHVA010005923.1, forward strand.
TAGGGAAACATCATGCTAATTTCACTAAAATAAAAATCTATGCAGGTAAACGAGAGAACCATTAGGGTATGTTGAATTTAATAAAATAAATCAACTAATATAAATATATTATACATTCAATTTCAATATTTATCTAAACTTAGATCAAGTTTGGTCCATGTGAAAAAAATGCATGACCAAAATAGAATGGAAAATGTCCATGCCCCCAACATGACCTTATATATGATAAGTGTGATAAGTGTGATGTGGAAAAAAATCATTTTCTATTCAGCTATAAACTATGTGGTTGTGTATGGGAATGAATCATTATCATGACTCAAAAATATAAAATGTATATATGCGTGCATAATTTTTTTTCATTCTCCTTCAATGAGTGCCAAATTTTATAAATGTTGTACATCTATATGCTAAATTTAATAACTTATGTTTGAAATGTATGTGTATATGGAAACTTGTAGTTTATTTAATTCTAAACAATGCACATATGCCCATGTATATGTACCCTAATGTGTAGGAATTTGTATTAAAATATGTAAACAATGAGTTCATATGGATGGACTATGCCCCCATAATATGTATCAGTGTGCCGATATTTTATGTAACTGAACCATATGCTATCTAAACCATTAGTCTTTAAAATGTGTAAAATATGTACTCTTATTTGATTTTCTACTCATGGAGGCTTTTGTATTTATGAAAATCCCATTATAATGCCACCTTTTGAGATGAGGGTTATATATTGTAAGTCACTTGTCTAAAAAGAATAGTTAATTTTATCATGCCATGTAAATAGAAAACATCATGTAATATCAAATGAACATGTGGAGATTATGTCATCATATGAATGCATATATAAATCAATACACATATGTAACATATGTAATGCACAGCATGTAAGTTTCATCTATACATAAATTTATTAATTAATAACACAATAAGATATAAATATTTTCTCGATCTAATATCGATAAACATAACATGTGAAAAAAAATTCAAGTGTTAGTTTCACACATAACGTTAAGGGCCACATATAAGGGACATAACATTTTATGATAGAAAGTCCAAGTGCCACATGCAAATGGAACACAAAAAATGTTGAAAAATGGATATAAAGGATGTCATATAGATAAAAATAAATAAAAACACACAATATTCAATCACAAAATATCATATCAAGTAAACAATTCATGACATCAATAGAGCATAGAACAAGTAAACTAGTTTACACCTTCCATATCTATCAATGTCACATCCCAATGTAAAGGCATATCAATTATCAAAATGTAATATATGTGTAAATAATAAATATTATATATTCATTATAGGTATATCACTAATTTAATAATTCCAAATAAAGCTATAACATGTAATAATGAAACCCATAGAAAAATATGCCTTGTGTATCAACATGTCCACTGGGTAGAGGGAAAACCAACATCTATATGTCCATGTATAACTAATGTGTCATGCATAGCACTTAGATACTATGAAATTCATGTGTATATGTAAATAATAGTCCATATACTAACCATGTGATACATAACATATCTAAAAACTATAATCTAGAAACCAATGTCATGCTCAACTCCATACTTTTTATTTTTCTAAACATTTGAATGTTTTTTTTTAATTTTCTAATTATTTGAATTTTTTTGAATAATAGGAATTATGTGTAATATGTATTAAAATTCCTTATATTCATATTGTTCCTCAAATTCTTCCACTAAAATTTATGTAATCAATAAGATTTCATACTCACTTTCTTTATAACCACAAATGGGCCCAACCAATTAGGTTTAAAGTTTCATTCGTTATCTTTATCTATATTGGCTTTATTTTAATTATATTTTGAAAGAAAGTATTAAATTTTAAATTCATGGTTGAAAATTTTATTTTCATATACTCTCTTAATATGATCTTGATAGACTTTAAGATTTTTAATAGCATGTATGTGTCAGTCATCTAGTGTTTCTAATTTGTATAACAGCTCTCATGATATTCGTTATCATTGATAACATTTTTCAAAAAAATATGAAAAATAAGTTATCTCCAGATGTAAAGGTAATATTTATTCCATTTCATAAATAGGATAGTAATTTTTGGACTTGGTTGGTGTACATATACTTTTATGGTAGGCTAAAAATGCAAAAATAATCTGATTATGCTAATCGATACCATTCTTGGTGATTATTTTTTTAATATCTTTGTAATCTTTTTATTTGTTGATTATTATTATCTATCACCTTGTGGCACACACACACACACACACACACACACACACACACACACACACACACACACACACACACACACACACACACACACACACACACACACACACACACACACACACACACACACACACACACACACACACACACACACACACACACACACACACATATAGGTGGTCCATATCATGTAATGATATTCCTCATTTGGAATTTACATATATGTTCAATTGTTGTTGATGATAATGGTGTGCATGTGTGTGTGTGTGTGTGTGTGTGTGTGTGTGTGTGTGTGTGTGTGTGTGTGTGTGTGTGTGTGTGTGTGTGTGTGTGTGTGTGTGTGTGTGTGTGTGTGTGTGTGTGTGTGTGTGTGTGTGTGTGTGTGTGTGTGTGTGTGTGTGTGTGTGTGTGTGTGTGTGTGTGTAAATATAAATAATGAGTACCTACTATCTATCACAATGTTTGATGGTGGTCCATATTGTGAAATGATATTCCTCATTTAGAATTTACATATATGCTCACCTGTTGTTAATGATAATGGTGTGGATTATAACCATTTTTTGAGTTATTTTCTAATTGAAAAAATGAACTTGTGGTCCTTTTATGGTTTTGAACTTAACTTTCTAAACAATTCTAAGCCCTAAAGGAAAAACTACTATGGTGAAACAATAGATTAAAATTATTTTGATGTAGCATCATTTAGATTACTATGCTTCAGACATTATGAACATAAATTAGCATGATATTGGAATTATTATTCCATTGTGGGATAGTAATACCATTTAATCAAGAGTTTAAAATTCATTACTTTTCCATTAATATGACCCCCACATTCACTATCATGTACTTCAAGTAAGAAAATTTTATAGTTTCATCATGACTAAGTCACTGAATTAACTATTTCCATAAAAATATTTAAAATAAATATCGTACAATTGAAACATATAACTTTTCTTCCATTTATAGTTATGTTTATCATTATCTATATCATTTTTTGGGATAAATTAGATGTATAAACAATTATATATATCAATATAACACAAAATTAACTACACTACTACTAACTTCTAGGACTTTGAGATTCTCTACTTCTAATATAGAGATGAATAGATGTTGCATTTATCAAATAGTAAAAATAATGTGATAATCATTTTTGTTATTGGGAATCAAGTAAGTTGCATTATCCATGGCATCATCATCTCTTTGTATGGAATTAAATTTTCTTCCTATATTTGGTAGATGTATGAAACCTAATTTACTACTAGCTAAGAATCCCCATATACCCAAAATGATTTTATCTTTAATTGTGCATGTTTTATAAAGCCAAGTATCAATTCCTCATATTCTAATTTTTTAATTGTGCATGGAAAAACAAAACATTATGAAAATGACATAGGTTGGCTTTGAGGTGTAATAACAAATATACTGGAACCAGAACCTATATTATGTTTAAAACACATTAAGGTAAATGGTAAAAATATCATAATCTATGTGATATGAAATAAAATCATCTTTGATTGGTAGTGTGTCTATCAATGGAGATTTAACTAGTTCTCTACAATAATTATCCTTTTACTAATTTTTGAGATACAAAATTTAAATCAAATTCCATGAGTAGAATTACCCATTTAGCTATGTCTCTGGAATATTATGTCTCTCATATAAGTATTTTGATTGGATCAACCTTTGTGATTACCTATGTCTCATTATTGAGCATGCAGTCTCATGATTTTTGTGTAATAAAAATAAGAGATAGACACTAATTTTCCATGGTATTAAAATTTTTATCATTATTGAAAATTGTATGACTAACATAATATCATCATCATATGGTTATAATATAGCCCATACGATAATATTTGCATTTGATATGTATACTAGTAAAGGTATATCAAGTGTTGGAGGCATGAGAAAAGGTGGATTAAGTAGATATTATGTGATTGCAATGAAACAATGTTGAAATTTTGTATTCAATTTAAACAAATTATCCTTATTGGATATTCTTTTTAAGGGTTGTGTCTTATTAGCTAGTTGAGCTACAAAATGTCTTATTGCTTGGGTTTTTCTTATAATGATCATAGTTGTGATAGGCCTTTTATGGAGTCATGTATATAATAAATTTTAAATTTTTGGGATTCATCTCAACAATTAGATGAAATATGATTTAACCTAATAATTTCCTTAAAGATACCCCAAATAACCAATATATTAGTGATACACATTTATCTCGATTTGAGTGCACATTATATTTTCATAACCACACATAAAAAATTGTAAGTCCTAAGCAATGATAATATCACTATCTTAATTTTTCAAATTGATTATTAAAATAGTCTACCATTTCTTCATATAAGTTTTCATGAAATATATAGGTCATAGTTTGATAATAACTATCCACATCATTTTTCAATCGACAAGGCATTACTACATAACAAATTGTTCCTCTAAGTGTTGTAGTAAATGAAATTTTCTCTTTATCTACCAGATTAATATTGATTTTGTTGTGTTTTAAGAACCCATCCATGAATGATAAAATAAAATATTTAATTGTATATTTTGAAATCTTATCAATGTTTGGTAATGGAAATTTATCTTTAGGACAAGTTTTATTTAAGTCCTGATAATATGTACAATAATGAATCTATCCATTAGCATTTGTAACTACTTTTATATTAGAAACCCACATAGGATAATAAATGGATTGAATGAATATTTCATCTAGTAATCTCCATATTTATTGTTTTACCAATAATTCTATGCTTGGATTTATTTTAAGAATATTTTGTTATATTAGCATGTTATATGGATAAACTATAATATTATGTAATGCGAGTTATGGATCAATTCCTCCCATTTTTTAATAATCCCATGTGAATATGTATGGGCATCCATGTAAAAATCATTGGAGTTTTTTTACATCATATTTATAAAACACATTTGATACTAGTACTAGGCTAAGATCCTTATCTATTCCATATTATTTTCTCTTCATTAAATAGAGTTGATGTATGTTTTGTATATATTGTTTAATTTTTTTTGGTTTCATGTAAGTTGGGGCCATTCTCATGACACTTGTAGACAATTAAGAAATCTTGTTATGGATTTTATCCTTGGTCCTAACTTTGCCTAGGAATCCATCATACACAAACGTCAACATACTTATGGCATAACACTTACATCTCATGAAACTCAAACTAAAAATCACACTTTAAATCAAGATAATGCTCATTTAGCAATCTTCAAGGATCCCCTCTGTAATCACCAAGACAAAATTCAATAACCTAACCCAATTATGAAAATCATTTAAAGTATTATATACCTAAACACCAATAATGAAAATGTGGTTAATATGACTAATATGTGAGGAATAGTTACTTATATTGATTCAAACCCAACACTTCACCATCACACCTCTTCAAGATTTTGAGTTATTAAAGACACTTCCCCATTCCATATCATATAATTGTGGCACAAGGTACCACCACACAAGCAAGCACCACCCACAATATTAGAAATTGAACATACCTCTAATACCATTGATATAAATTATTGGTGCACTGTCATCAGACTACAAATAGGGCTAAACTGTGTGTATAAACAAAATATTTTCTCAAAATAATATCATTTGGATTATTCTAAAATTTGGACAGTTTACTCACGTGATATAAGGCTAAAAACCCATTAAATCTTGGAGAAAACAAAATTGTAGATTTAAAGATAAAACTCAATCTTTAGACCTATCTGGCTAGATTATGCATGATTAATCCTAAACAAAATTGTGAAATAGGATGGGGACTGCTTACATTCCTTAAATCAAGGAAGATGAGATCACCTTGCCTAATTAACAGAGCAAAACCAGGAATGCTAAGAATGCCTACAATATTTAAAGCTAGAGCTCCAATTGCACAAAATCGAGCCATCAAATGAATGGTACGCTCGCTTGTATTACACAGTAATACTTGTAATTTCATTTTCAATAGCCCCCCTTCCAATGTCCTTATATCCTTGTGTATAACACTGTCACTCATTGTTGAACTCATTTTCCCTATGGTTGCCAAATCACCATCCCAGTCAAACATCACATGGCACAACAACAACAAAGAACACCAACAATCACACAATTATATTCTTTGATCTACAGTCTAGAAGGCCATATATTCAATGTGTATACCCCCCCACTATCAACAAGAAGAAGAGGAGGGATGGTGATGAGCTTTGAGTAGAGACCCACATATAGGGGATATTGATTCCATCAAATATGTCACAACCCAATACAAATATCGCACACCCACATTCGATTTTCGAACAATTCCACCCCTTCCCCTCTCAACATGTTAAACCATTCTAATCATTCAAACCACTCAAATAACATTCTATCACAATCACCTGAGTGAGACCATATATCACAATGGTCCCACAAGGGGGACTACCTAGCTTCTCTCTCCCAATACTGCTGAGAAATTTTAGGACTCTTCTCATATGACTCCACTACAGCTCGACCTTTGGCTTGTTGATACAACAGGTACTTTGAAACAACCCAAAATTAATATCTTCACAGGTTCATCGATTCACCCAATTGGTCATGCAACATGGACCCAACATTTGTATTTTATACTTAGATCTTTGCCTACAAATATTCTTTTCCAATATTCAATCTTAGAATCAATTTCACTCAAAAAGGATACACACTTTATTAATATTTACAAGAAAATATATCTAGTGTTTGTCTGCGTATTGCAGACCTCTACCGACTCCCCCTTCTACAAATCTAACTTATAGTTGATTTTTTTTATGGCCGGTCCAACAGATTTCATCAAAAAGGAAATCAAAATCCTTTTCAATCTCCTTGAATCTTGCATTATCCTATAAAGGCTCAACTACTCATCTAATAAGGGAATTCTTCAGCTATGCTTGATCCACACCATCCTTGGATGATTACAAAAATAATAGGATTACTAAAATCCTTTGACAACTAATAAATCCATAAAAAACATATTTAGGCCTTATTTATCCTCCACATGACAAGTATGAATATTGGAAATATAACTTGGAGGGAAACTTATATAATTGCTTAGGCTAATGCTTATCAAAGGCTTATTCAACTAGTCCTTGCTAGATGCTCCTGCATCATACTCTCCCTATAGAAAGGATTTAAACCTTAGTTGAAATGAAATGCTTCCTCCATGCATTAGTCTTCACTATATGCCTAGATCCCAAGGTCTTGTTATGAATGCCAATGCTGGTGTTTGTCTTTAATTGTCTTTGTCTTTCAGTTTCTCTCTTTTCTTGCTTTTTTGGTATGTTTTTCTCCTCATCTCCTTTTCAGCTATTATGTCCCATCTCCATGCTTCATTCTTATACATGTCTTCAAGATCTTCTTGGTTCAAAATTTTGTCCATTGAAATATGGACTTCATTCATCTCCACAACTTTACCACCTACATTCAAAACATCAAAGGCAATGTTAGAAGTAAAAACTTGAGACCATAAAGTCTCTTGGCTGCCTCCACTCTTCCGCTCTTTGTCAAAAACTGCCCTTGCCTCCTTAATGTGTTCTTTTCTTACTTCATTCTCACCAATGGTGTTCTCATCATGGTTTGTGCTTGTATGTAGCTCTCTTGAAGAACTAAGGAGCTCTTCCAACATTCTCATTTATTCCTTTAGTGATCTCTCATCTATCTCCCCATTCACTTCATCAAAATTGGGCTTATCACTCACAAGGATTACTTATCCTTCACCAGCCTTACTCTTCATCTCATCCTTTCTTGAGCTATCTTCATGCAAACCAACTTCTTCAATATACTCATAAAATACAATTGAAGTATCCATACCTTGTGTCTCCTTTCTCTTTTCAATCTCTGCTTGAAGCCATCTTGTTTGTTCTTTGTTTTCAATGAGTCATTACTTTGCTGCATACTCTCCCCTTTCCTCATCATCCATCCATTTGGAAGTTTCTCCTTGCTAAATATTAGTTTTCATAGACATTTTACATTCATCATTTTCCATAAAAATATCATTAAATGATTCAAAAACATCATTATGCCATTCATTGCAAGCAATTGATTTACCTTTCATCTTTGTATCCTCATGCTCTACCTCATTATTCTTTGAGAAGTTTTCTTTCTCACCTTTAGCCATCCAGACCTTCTTCATAGCTTTAGGATGACACTTGTTCAATTCACCAACCAATTTCTTCTCTTTGACATCTTCATGTTGTCTTGCTTGATAGCTGGCCTTGCTCACTTTGCATTCTACCTCTTCCTTCATGCTTTGTATTTGCTTCTTACTTGAGTCTTCATTTTGATTGAGAGTTATGTCCTTTATATTTGTTGATCCCTTGATCCATTTTGGTACCACATAGCCATGGTCTATTGCTAGATTTGAAGGCTTGTTATTGATCTTCTTCATCTCCATTTGTACATCAGTAGTCTTACTCTTATATGCATGTGCAAAATCAGAATTTGAACATATTTTTACCTTTTCAATGGCTTGATGTTTAGCCATACTTTTCCTCATAGTTTCCTTGCTTGCATTCACTTTCTTTAGGTGTCTTTCATTCCTTTGTTCTATTGGAATGTTTTTCAAGTCATCATAGTATTCTATACCCTCTTCTTCATTGGCATGATGAATGCTTCCACTACTTCCTTGTGGAATTTTGCAACCTGTTCAACAGATGTTCCATAATTAAGTGGATGAGAAAAATCAATACTATAATTCACCTTTACCTCCTTGATGGGCTGCTTCATGGTTTTATTCATTTACATAGCTTCTTTGATTGTACTATCCTCTTTTGTGCATATTTTTTCACTTGTTTCTTCAAGGTACTCCATGGCATCATGGAATGCAATTTCCTCCTCAATCTCAACATTTTCTTGCACAAGGTCTCCAACATCTTTCTCATGCATTTGACAATGCATTTCTTCTTCTTGATATATAACAACAATCTCCTCTCTCATGTTTGCACATTCTTTTATGTGCTTGGTTGCTTTTATTGCACCAATCTCTTCACTTTTTGAGGCCTTTCTCTGGACCTTCTTCACAAGGCTACTCATACCTGCATTTACCCACTCAAAGACAATATTAGAAATAAAAACAAGAGACCATAATGTCTCCATGAGTGCTCTCTTAATGAACATTCTCATCTTTCCAAGTGCTCTTCTTGGGATTTCACTTTCTCTTTGTTCTTTTTCCTTGTTCTCCACAATGAGAACCCTCTTCACAACGTCTTCTTCCTGTTGCTCATTTAGTAGCCTGCTCACACTCTTGCCTTTATGGGCTTCACTTTTCATTGCAATATTCTTTTGCCTTTTTCTCCTCTTCACTAGGAGATCAATTGGCCATTTCAACCTTTTCCTCATTGGCCATACCCATGCTTTCCTATTCAACTGCATCCAAGACTCATATTCATCTTTAATTTTAGCTAACTCTCTCTTCAAACTAGCAATCTCTTTATCAATTTCAATACTGGTCATACCTTTCTTCTTTTGGATGCTTGTTTTCTTCTTGTTACTCTCATGTACCTTGCTGCTCTGCTCTTTTCTCAGTGATATTTCCATTTCTAATATCTTCACCCAAGTCTTTTCCACCTTGGTCTTTTGGTCACTTCAGGGCTTCACCTAGGTCTTTTGCACCCTAGTCTTTTGGTCCACTTGTCTCACCCAAGCCTTTCTCCTTGATTGGTCTTTTGACAGTCTTCTTGATCTCACCTAGGCCTTTTGCATCCTAGTCTTTTGATCCTTTTCTCAATCCTATAGAAACTTATTAGAAAACAGGATCAATTAAAAAATCCCAAGAGCTTCAAGCTCTGATACCAAAATTGGTGCACTATCATCAGACTGCAAACATGGCTAAACTATGTGTATAGACAAAATATTTTCTCAAAAAAATATCATTTGGATTCTTATAAAATTTGGACAGTTTACTCATGTGATATAAGGCTAAAACCCCATTAAATCTTGGAGAAAACAAAATTGTAGATTTAGAGATAAAACTCAATCTTCAGACATATCTGGCTAGATTCTGCATGATTAATCCTAAATGAAATTGTGAAATAGGACGGGGACTACTTACATTCCTTAAATCAAGGAGGATGAGATCACCTTGCCTAAGTAATATAGCAAAACTAGGAATGCTAGGAATGCCTACAATATTTAAATCTAGAGCTCCAATTGCACAAAATCGAGCCATCAAATGAATGGTACGCTCACTGGTATTACACAGTAATACTTGTATTTCATTTTCAATAGCCCCCCTTCCAATGTCCTTATATCCTTGGATACAACACTATCACTCATTGTTGAACTCATTTTCCCTATGGTTTCTGAATCACCATCCCAGCCAAAGATCACATGGCACAACAACAACAAAGAACACCAATAATCACACAATTATATTCTTTGATCTACAGTCTAGAAGGCTATATATTCAATGTGTATACCCCCCCACCTATCAACAAGAAGAAGAGGAATGGTGATGAGCTTTGAGTAGAGACACACATATAGGGGATATTGATTTCATCAAATACATCACAACCCAATACAAATCTCACACACCCACATTCGATATCCGAACAATTCCACCCCTTCCCCTCTCGACATGTTAAACCATTCTAACCATTCTAACCAATCAAATAACATTCTATCACAATCACCTAAGTGAGACCATCTATCACAATGGTCCCACAAGGGGGACTACCTATTTCCTCTCTCCCAATACTACCAATAAATTTTAGAACTCTTCTCGTATGACTCCACTATAGCTCGACCTTTGGCTTGTTGATACAACAGGTACTTTGAAATGACCCAAAATTAATATCTTCATAGGTTCATCGATTCACACAATTGGTCATGCAACATAGACCCAACATTTGTATTTTGTACTCAGATCTTTGCCTACAAATAGTCTTTTCCAATATTCGATCTTAGAATCGATTTCACTCAAAAAGGATACACGCTTTATTAATATTTACAAGAAAATATATTTGGTGTTTGTCTGTGTATTGTAGACCTCTACTGACTCCCCGTTCTGCAAATCTAACTTGTAGTTGATTTTTTTTATGGCCAGTCCAATGGATTTCATCAAAAAGGAAATCAAAATCCTTTTCAATCTCCTTGAATCTTGCATTATCCTATAAAGGCTCAACTACTCATCTAATAAGGGAATTCTTCAACTATGCTTGACTCCATGCCATCCATGGATGATTACAACAATAATAGGATTATTGAAATCCTTTGACAACTAATAAATCCATACAAAACATATTTAGGCCTTATTTCTCCTCCACATGACAAGTATGAATATTTGAAAATATAACTTGGAGGGAAACTTATATAATTGCTTAGGCTAATGCCTATCGAAGGCTTATTCAACTAGTCCTTGCTAGATGCTCCTGAATCATACTCTCCATGTAGAAAGGATTTGAACCTTAGTTCAAATGAAATGCTTCCTCCATGCATTAGTCTTCACTATATGCCTAGATCCCAAGGTCTTGTTGTGAATGCCAATGCTGGTGTTTGTCTTTGATTGTCTTTGTCTTTCATCTTCTTGCTTTTCTTCCTTTTTTGGTATGTTCTTCTCCTCATCTTCTTTTCAGCTATTATGTCCCATCTCGATGCTTCATTCTTATACATGTCTTCAAGATCTTCTTGGTTCAAAAATTTGTCCATTGAACTATGGACTTCATTCATCTCCACAACTTTACCACCTGCATTCAAAACATCAAAGGCAATGTTAGAAGTAAAAAATTGAGACCATAAAGTCTCTTGGCTGCCTCCACTCTTTTGCTCTTTGGCCAAAACTGCCCTTGCCTCTTTAGTGTGTTCTTTTCTTGCTTCACTCTCACCAATGGTGTTCTCATCATGGTTTGTGCTTGTATGTAGCTCTCTTAAAGAACTAAAGAGCTCTTCCAACATTCTCATTTCTTCCTTTAGTGAGCTCTCATCTATCTCCCCATTCACTTCATCAAAATTGGGCTTATCATTCACAAGGATTACTTGTCCTTCACTAGCCTTACTCTTCATCTCATCCTTTCTTGAGTTGTCTTCATGCAAACCAACTTCTTCAATATACTCATCAAATACAATTGAAGTATCTACACAACAACAATGAAGAACACCAACAATCACACAATTATATTCTTTGATCTACAGTCTAGAAGGCCATATATTTAATGTGTATACCCCCCACCTATCAACAAGAAGAAGAGGAAGAATGGTGATGAGCTTTGAGTAGAGACCCACATACAGGGGATATTGATTTCATCAAATACGTCACAACCCTATACGAATATCGCACACCCACATTCAATTTTTGAACAATTCCACCCCTTCCCCTCTCGACATGTTAAACCATTCTAATCATTCAAACCACTCAAATAACATTCTATCACAATCACCTGAGTGAGACCATCTATCTCAATGGTCCCACAAGGGGGACTACCTAGCTTCTATCTCCCAATACTATCGAGAAATTTTAGGACTCTTCTTGTATGACTCCACTACAGCTTGACCTTTGGCTTATTGATACAACAACTACTTTAAAATGACCCAAAATTAATATCTTCATAGGTTCATCGATTCACCTAATTGGTCATGCAACATAGACCCAACATTTGTATTTTATACTCAGATCTTTGCCTACAAATAGTCTTTTCCAATATTCGATCTTAGAATCGATTTCACTCAAAAAAGATACATGCTTTATTAATATTTACAAGAAAATATATCTGGTGTTTGTTTGTGTATTGGAGACCTCTATCGACTCCCCCTTCTGCAAATCTAACTTGTAGTTGATTTTTTTTATGGCCAGTCCAACGGATTTCATCAAAAAGGAAATCAAAATCCTTTCCAATCTCCTTGAATCTTGCATTATCCTATAAAGGCTCAACTACTCATCTAATAAGGGAATTCTTCAACTATGCTTGACTCCACGCCATCCGTGGATGATTACAACAATAATAGGATTATTGAAATCCTTTGACAACTAATAAATCCATACAAAACATATTTAGGCCTTATTTCTCCTCCACATGACAAGTATGAATATTTGAAAATATAACTTGGAGGGAAACTTATATAATTGCTTAGGCTAATGCCTATCGAAGGCTTATTCAACTAGTCCTTGTTAGATGCTCCTGCATCAATTATACTCTTTCCCTAACTTCCATAACACAAGAAAACATCCCTCAAATTTAAAATATTATTTATTTTACTCAACCATAAGAAATACCTCAAAAAACAATGACATTACCTAAGCTCAACCGACCTAATTTAAACCAACTTAAACTAACCATACCTTATAAACATAAGTTTAATTACACATCCAAACCCCTTAAAAGGATATATGACAACACTATGCATCTCTATCTAACAATCCTCTCATGGGTTATGATGAATAGTATCTTATTACAAAACTTTATCATCGCCCATCTCAAATCTCATTCTTATAGCTTATGGGAACTTCCCCCCACCATCATAATCACCTAATGTAATTATTGTGTAAATTGAAAATCTTTCATATTCCTTGTATATGTCAAAAAGCTACCTTACCTAAATCTAAAGACATCATACTTAGGGTTCACTTTAATAGGCCATGACCAAAAAACCCTAGGTTTGTTTAGTTAAATTATATTCACTCCCTTGGTGAATCAGAGTACATAGCGAAGGTGGAAAATCACCATGTTTATTTTCCATGATACTATACTATCATGTGACTAAAATTTGTTGAGTGAATCAAGATGTTAGGTGTCATTATGACATCAAGAATAATTATAATAATAATGGGTAGAATTATACTACCTAACATCATTATTGTGCTAGGTAACACTATGCCACTAGTTGGCACAATGATGTCTCAACAACATGCTATTATGTGACAACATGTTATCATGTGACATATTACTATTGTGTGACAATACGATGTTGAATGAAAATATGTTATCACATAATAATATGCTATCATTTGATAATACATTATCACGTGGTACCATGCTACCATGTGCTAACATGTTATTATCCTAAACTCGAAAGATTTGGTTGAAAGATAATTCAAGAAACAAGAATATAATAATTCAAATAATTCTATCTCTAAGAAGAGATGTTTTATTGATCAAATTTGTAGATCTAAACATATGCTTATCTCTAAGAAGAGATATCTGATTTCCATTTTGGGTTACATATTCATTTATACATGTTTTGAAGGTGTGGGGAGGATGTGGAAGGTCACAAATCTCGAGGGAGATGAATTGGTTTGACTTGCATGATTTACAACAATATAGAATTCAAGGAATTACTATTTTTAGACTGCACTACAAAAATTGAAATTTGGGGAACTTCTATTGGGTTTTAGGGGGTAAAACATCATTAATAAAAGATCCATGCCATATCAATACATTCCCCTCATTATTATCTTTCCAACGGTTCAAATGATCAGTCAATTGGTGATACGGTGCAAAAGTTATGGCTCCTGAAAGTTTCATTATCAATTGGGGTGGACCCGTCACCTGAATTATTGCCTAAAATATTTCCCAAATAATTCCCCCCTCCTTGAGAAGAAATGGTCCCCATTACATCAATATTTGTCATCAAGTGTGGTAGTTTTACTTTAATTTGATTCCTGATGCATACTTGGAATGGACTATGATTTATGGAACTATGAAGGACCTAATTGCTCACCATTTCTATTTGACCATCAGTCTATGGATGGAAGGCCATGAACTTCTTCAGCTTGGTATATATTTGTATCTATTGTTGTGTTTTTTGTGTAGTCAGGGATATAACATCAGCCCTTTTGGATTCTTGTGGCTTGACCACCATGAGAACAAATTTATTGGCACTAATCAGATAGACAAATGTATAAGGTGGTACCTCTGGTACCCTATAACACTGTGTTCCAAGAGTGAGAGTAATCCTTCAAGTTCTTAATTCATAGATGCCATATCAATCTTACATGAATGGCTAACCAAATGGTACATCATAAACTTCTAGATTGACCACATCACACAAGACCTCATCTTGGAAGGGTTTTATTGCATATGATAGAAGACATTGGTAGGTGACATAGAGGTTTCTCACTGGACTCAACCATCCAATACTATATGGCTTTGCATGAGGCTTCACGGATAGAATTAGGCTTTTCACAATATTTGTAGAGATTAAATTCTTTGACTTCCACTATCAAGAATGAAATTTAGAGGCTTACCTTTCACCCATAACTTAGAGTGAAACAAACTTTCCTTGTCATCTAGCCTCTCCTCATGGGTCTATGATGAATCAAAAATGGCTTCAGGATCGACATCTATAATCTCTTCTTCAACCTAGTTGACTATAGGGTTTGCATGAGGTAGAGTAGTGGATGTTGAGGATTGTGATTTAGAAAGCAGGGACTTGATGGCTTGACATTATTCTTTGGAGTGAGTTCTAGATTTATGATAATCACACCACTTCTCAATCTTTCCTTCCTTTTTCTTCCAATTTTAGCCTCATGTTTGACCTTCTTTGTCACTTTTCCATTTTGAAGGCTAACTCTTCATATTCATTCTACCATGCTTCTATTCAATCTTCACTATGAACTTCTATGCCTTACCAAGGGTTTCCAAATTGAAGAGTTCCATTTATCCCCATATGTACCATTGTAATCCACCATGATATTTGAGAACCTTGTGTTTTTCACTTTCTTGGATGCCCAATCTCCCAGATAGAGAATGAAAAATATCAGTGTAATCTTGAACAAATTATTTCTTACCTTGGTGAAGTTATTGCCGATCTATATATAGATCATCATATGCTCCAATGGGGTAGTATTCTTCCTTCATAGCTTCTATGAAATCATCCCAAGTAGGTTCTATCTCAAGGCCAATATCATCTGCATTGAATCTCATTTTATACACTTCTCACCAATTTTTGATAGGCAATGATGCTTTCAAAAGAGCAAAAGTGATCTTGTCTTTATCGGTGAATTTATTTATATAAAAATAAGAAGATAATTGATTCAACCAATTTTATACTACATCAGCATTGATTTTGCCTTCAAATTTAAGGATATCAAAATTCATCTGAACCTTGAAGGGTGTTGGGGCACTGAAAGGATGTGGGGGTGCAGATGAGGAGCCAAAATTTTCCATCGATATTTGTTGGAGAATTTAAGTGAATTATTGTAGCATCTATGCTTGTTACTATTGGAGGGATTCGTTCACCATTTCCTTGAAAGGATCGGATGTCTCAATGTTGTCCACCATTTGAAGTTGTTTGGAGTGAATAGGTGGATAGTCTATTGGTTCTATTTTCCATCCAAGCTTCTTGTAATCTAACCTCATCCTTAGGATCATACACTCTAAAGACAAATTGATCTAATAAAAATGATCCAAAAATTAAAATATTTGGTTGAAAGATAATTCAAGAAACAGGACATAACAATTCAAATAATGCTATCTCCAAGAAGAGATGTTTTGTTGATCAAATTTGCAGACCCAAACATATACTTATCTATGAGAAGAGATGTCTGATTTCCATTTCAAGTTACATATTAATTTATACATGTTTTGAAGGTGTGGAAAGGATGTGGAAGGCCACCAATCTCGAGGGAGATGAATTGGTTTGACTTCCATGATTTACAATAATATAGAATTTGAGGAATTACTATTTTTAGAAACTTACTATTTTTAGACTGCACTACTAAAATTAAAATTTGGGACACTTCCATTGGGTTTTATGGGGTCAAACTTCATTGAGAATATGTTCATGACATCTCACAACATTCCTCTCATTATTATCTTTCCAATGGTTCAAACAGTGAGTCAATTGGAGCTATGGTACAAAAGTTATGGCTCCCAAAAGCTTCATCATCAATTGGGGTAGATTTGTCACCCGAATTGTCACCTGAATTGTTGTCCAAATCATTCCTCCCTCCTTGAGAAGTAATGGTCCCCATTTCATCAATATTTTTCATCAAGTTTGGTAGTTGTACTTCAATTTTACTTTTGATACATACTTGGAATGGACTGTGATTTATGGAATTGTACAGGGTCTGATTGCTCACCATTTCTATCTGACCATCAGTCTATGGATGGAAGGCCATGAATTTCTTCAGCTTGGTATACATTTAATTTTGTTATTGTGTTTTTTGTGTAGTCAAGGTTGTAGCATCAATCTTTTTGGATTCTTGTGGCTTGACCACCATGAGAACAAATTTATTGGCACTAATCAGAGAGACAGATGTCGAAGGTGGTACCTTTAGTACCCTGTAGCACCATGTTCCAAGAGCGAGAGTAATCCTTCAAGTTCTTGATTCATAGATTCCATATTGATCATACATGAATGGCTGACCAAAGAGTACATCACAAACATCTAGATTGACCACATCACACAAGACCTCATCTTGGAAGGGTTTTATTACATATGAGAGAAGACATTGGTGGGTGACACAAAGGTTTTTCCTTGGACTCAACCATCCAATATTGTATGGCTTTGGATGAGGCTTCATGGATAGATTTAGGCTTTTCATAATATTAGTAGAGATTAAATTCTTTTGACTTACACTATCAAGAATGAAAATTGGAGGCTTACCTTTCACCCATAACTTAGAGTGAAACAACCTTTCCTTGTCATCTATCCTCTCCTCATGGGTCTATGACGAAGCAATAATGGCTTTGGGCTCAGCATCTATAATCTCTTATTCAACCTCTTCGACTGCAAGGTTTGTATGAGGTAGAAAAGTAGATGTTGAGGATTGTGATTCAAAAAGTAGGGACTTGATGGCTCAACATTCTTCTTTGGAGTGGGTTCCAGATTTATGATAATCACACTTCCTAGTCTTTCCTTCCTTTTTCTTCCAATTTTGGCCTCATGTTTGACCTTCTTTGTCACTTTTCCATTTTGAAGGTTGACATCTCATATTCATTCTTCCATACTTCTACTCAATCTTCACTATGAACTTGTATGCCTCACCAAGGGTTTTGAAATTGAAGAGTTCTATTTCCCCCCATATGTACCATTGTAGTCCACCACGATATTTGAGAACCTTGTGTTTCTCACTATCTTGGATGCCTAATCTCACAGATAGAGAATGAAAAATATCAGTGTAATCTTGAACAAATTATTCCTTACCTTGTTGAATTTGTTGCCACTCTATATATAGATCATCATATGCTCCAATGGGGTAATATTCTTCCTTCACAGCTTCTATGAAATCATCCCAAGTAGGTTCTATCTCAAGGCCAATATCATCTGGACTGAATGTCTTTTTGTACACTTCCCACCAATTTTTGATAGGTAATGATGCTTTCAAAAGAGAAAAAGTGATCTTCTATTTATCGATGAATTTATTTATAGAAAAATAAGAAGATAACTGATCCAACCAATTTTATACTACATCAGTATTGATTTTGCCTTCAAATATAGGGATAGTAAAATTCATATGAAACTTGAAGGGTGTTGGGGGACATAAAGGATGTGGGATGAGGAGCCAAAATTTCCCATCAAGATTTGTTATAAAATTTGAGTGAATTGTTGTAGTATCTACACTTGCTACTGTTGGAGGGCTTCATTCACCATTTCCTTGAAAGTATCAGATATCTCAGTGTTGTCTGCCATTTGATGTCATTTGGAGCGAATAAGTTGATAGTTTATTAGTTTTATTTTCCACCCAAGCTTCCTGTAATCTAACCTCATCCTCGGGATCATACACTCTAAAGACAAATCAATCTAATACCAATTATCCAAAATTTTAGATATTTGGTTGAAAGATAATTCAAGAAATGAGAATAGAAAAATTCAAATAATGTTATCTCTAAGAAGATATGTTTTATTGATCAAATTTGCAGACCCAAACATATGCTTATCTCTAAGAAGAGATGTCTAATTTCCATTTCAGGTTACATCTTCATTTATAAATTTTTTAAAGGTGTGGGGAGGATGGGGAAGGTCACCAATATCGAGGGAGATGAATTGGTTTGACTTCCATGATTTACAACAATACAAAATTTGAGGAATTACTATTTTTAGAAACTTACTATTTTTATACTACACTATTAAAATTGAAATTTAGGGCACTTTCATTAGGTTTTATGGGGTCAAAAATCATCAATTTGATCTCTATTCCATCTCATGACATCACCCTCATTATTATCTTTCCAACGGTTCAAATGGTGAGTCAATTGGAGCTACGGTACTAAAGTTATGGCTCCCAAAAGTTTCATCATCAATTGGGGTGGACTCGTCACCCGAATTGTCACCTGAATTGTTGCCCAGATCATTCCTCCCTCCTTGAGAAGAAATGGTCCCCATTACATCAAGATTTGTCATCAAGTGTGGTAGTTTTACTTCAATTTGATTCCTGATGCATACTTAGAATGGACTGTGATTTATGGAACTGTGCAGGGCTTGATTGCTCACCATTTCTGTCTAATCATTAGTCTATGGATGGAAGGCCGTGAACTTCTTTAGCTTGGTATATATTTGATTTTGTTATGTTTTTTGTGTAGTCAAGGCTTTAACATCAACCCTTTTAGATTCTTATGGCTTGACCACCATGAGAACAAATTTATTTTCACTAATTAGAGAGACATATGTAGAAGGTGGTACCTATAGTACCTTCTAGCACCGTGTTCCAAGAGTGAGAGTAATCCTTCAAGTTCTTGATTCATAGAAGCCATATCGATCATACATTAATGGCTGACCAAAGATTACATTACAAACATCTATATTGATCATATCACATAAGACCTCATCTTGGAAGTGTTTTATTGCATATGAGAGAAGACATTGGTGGGTGACACAGAGGTTTCTCCCTGGACTCAACCATCCAATACTATATGGCTTTGGGTGAGGCTTCATGGATAGATTTAGGATTGTCACAATATTAGTAGAGATTAAATTGTTTTGACTTCCACTATCAAGAATGAAATTTAGAGGCTTACCTTTCACCCATAACTTAGAGTTAAACAACCTTTCCTTGTCATCTATCCTCTCCTCATGGGTCTATGATGAAGCAACAATGGCTTCAGGGTTAGCATCTATAATCTCTTCTTCAACCTCTTCGACTGCAAGGTCTGTATGAGGTAGAATATTAGATGTTGAGGATTGTGATTCAGAAAGTAGGGACTTGATGGCTTGACATTCTTATTTGGAGTGAGTTCCAGATTTATGATAATTGCACCACTTCCCAGTCTTTCCTTCTTTTTTCTTTCAATTTTGGCCTCATGTTTGACCTTCTTTGTCACTTTTTCCATTTTGAAGGCTGACTCTTCATATTCATTTTTCCATGCTTCTAATCAATCTTCACTACAAACTTGTACACCTCACCAAGGGTTTCCAAATTGAAAAGTTCCATTTCTTCCCATATGTACCATTGTATCCTACCACGATATTTGAGAACCTTATGTTTCTCACTTTCTTGGATGCCCAATCTCGTAGATAGAGAATGAAAAATATCAGTGTAATCTTGAACAAATTATTCCTTACCTTGGAAAAGTTATTGCCTCTCTATATATAGATCATCATATGCTCTAAGGGGGTAGTATTCTTCCTTCACAACTTCTATGAAATCATCCCAGGTAGGTTCTATCTCAAGGCCAATATCAACTGCACTAAATCTCTTTTTGTACACTTCCCACCAATTTTTGATAGGCAATGATGCTTTCAAAAGAGCTTAAGTGATCTCCTCTTTATCAGTGAATTTATTTATAGAAAAATAAGAAGATAATTGATCTAACCAATTTTATACTACATCAACATTGATTTTTCATTCAAATTTAGGGATATCAATATTTACCTGAACCTTGAAGGGTGTTGGGGCACTAAAAGGAAGTGGGGGTGTAGATGAGGAGCCAAAATTTCCCATTGAGATTTGTTGAAAAATTTGAGTGAATTATTGTATCATCTACACTTGCTACTTTTGGAGGGCTTCATTAACTATTTCCTTGAAAGGATCAGATGTCTTGGTGTTGTCCTCCATTTGAAATCATTTGGAGTGAATAGGTGGATAGTCTGTTGGTTATATTTTCCACCCAAGCTTCCTGTAATCTGACCTCATCCTTAGGATCATACACTCTAAAGACAAACTTCTCTAATACCAATGATCCAAAACATTAAAGCTTTGGTTGAAAGATAATTTCAAGAAACAAGAACAAAAAAATTCAAATAATGCTATCTTTGAGAAGAGATGTTTTATTGATCAAATTTGCTGACCCAAACATATGCTTATCTCTAAGAAGAGATGTCTAATTTCCATTTCAGGTTACATATTTATTTATACATGTTTTGAAGGTGTGGGGAGGATGTGGAAGGTCACAAATCTTGAGGGAGATGAATTGGTTTGACTTCCATGATTTACAACAATACAAAATTTGAGGAATTACTATTTTTAGAAACTTACTATTTTTAGATTGCTCTACTAAAATTAAAATTTGGGGTATTTAAATTGGGTTTTAGGGGTCAAACTTTATTAAACAAAGCTCCATGACATCTCACAATGTTACCCTCATTATTATCTTTCCAACGGTTTAAAAGGTGAGCCAATTAGAGCTACAGTGTAAAAGTTATGGCTCCCAGAATTTCCATCATCAATTTGGGTAGACCCATCACCCAAATTGTGACCTAAATTATTGCCCAAATCATGTTATCAGATAACACCATAGTATCATGCAGTGCCATGCTACTATGTATCACCATGCTACTATGTAGCACCATGCTACCACATAACACCATGCTGCCATGTAGCATAATGCTACTACATTGCATCATGCTATCATGTGGTAACATGCTACTACATGGCATAATGCTATCATGTGTGGCATCATTCTCTCACATGGCATTGCACTACTACGTGACTGCACACTACCCCACATATCGCTAATCACTAATCATGCCAACTGATTACTCTAGTTCCCCTCTTTAATTAAAAATACCACTATAGTGACTTCATTTTCACACTTTACTTAAAAAAAATTCTCATCTTACCCATTCCCAACTCAACCTACCTATATCCAAATCAACCTACCTACTTCTAGCTAAAATTTTTAGGTTTTAATGGCTTCCACATCCATAGAAACTCAGAGTCAATTAGGGGGATTCAGAACTATGTTTTTAAAAATCTATTATGTCCAGATTTCCTCCAAATGTTGAAGAATCATAAATTGTATGTTTACTAGATTGATCAATACCAGCTTAGAGGCCTAGTGCATATGCCTCAATATGAAATAACTATTAACAACAACCTACTATGATCTCTGGTTAGCTATTTTAAGCATAGTGAGAGCCATTTATACATCTAATTTACCAATAAAATAATATCCTTTGGCACCTCTCCATTGGATATAAATAATTTAGTAGGTCTTCCACATTATAATGCAAGTCTTATTAGCACCAAGGTTGTCTTATTTGACATTGATAAAAATTACTTGGTGTCAATATACAAATTGTCGATTGACCCCACTGGTAAGTGTTGAATTTATTAATGAAATTAATATTTATTAATTATACTTAAATCATTTATTATAAATAGTTTGGTATCCTATTTCAATTACATGTTTTACTTTTTTGTTTTCATTATAGATAGTCAAAATTGAAGGGGGATCCCCATTCAAAAAATCACCAATCCATTTCTCAAATCTATTATCCATTTCTTTCAAGCAAGACTTGTTTTGGAAGGAAGATCATCAAAGACTCCGTTCTGGGCTATTTACTATATTCTTCATTCTCACTTGGGTGTTGTATGTGACTGGTGCATAGTTATGTCTAGTAGGATTAGGGTGGAGTTTAATTTTTCTTTCTTGAAGGACACTTGTACCATTTCATCTTCTAACTACATTTTAACCTTGTATTTTGAGGCCTTATATGAAATTTAGAATACTACAATGTTGATTGCCCTCCATAAAAAAATTAAAGCTAATGCTTTATTTATTGAGGAATAGAAGGTAAGTTTAGTTTTCCCAAGTCTTATTTTTTGTTTTATATATATTTCAATTTTTAATTTTTTTTAGCGTATTATTTGTTACAGGTGAGAGTGTGTGTTTATGACAAAATAAAATAGGTGGCAAGGAAATATTAGCATGTTTTATAAGGATCTAGTGATACCCAATCCACAGAGTCTTACTTTAATTCATTTCAAATTGTGAAATGCTTAAGCACTGATTCTATTTCATCTTCACTTCCACGTTCCCCCAAATTTCCTTTAATGTCTTTTTCTTATTTTATTCAATGGAAAAAAATATTCATATTGATTTTTATTTATTTTTTTGT
Source organism: Torreya grandis (assembly GCA_037957365.1). Lineage (NCBI taxonomy): Eukaryota > Viridiplantae > Streptophyta > Pinopsida > Cupressales > Taxaceae > Torreya > Torreya grandis. The sequence continues at coordinate 147,148 of JARHVA010005923.1, forward strand.
AGTTGACTCAAAATGTTGTCATTGAGGATTCTTCCACACAACACAATCAATGTTTACCATTACAACTTTCTTTTTGATTTGAAGTTTGTTAGAATTTTCTAGTTAATTAACTAGATAGATTACTCATTTTGTAGTTGTAGGTGAAACTACCAATGTCTCTCCCAAAAGAATAATGAGATGGTAAGAGCCAACTCCCACAAGGACACCAAAAAGGGAAGAGATAATTTTGGTAAGGATAATCACAATAGATGAGGTAGTCACCCTGATAGGTAATAACATTAACAAATTCAATAAGAATTTTCTTTAATTTTATGTTTTTGAATTTACCATTTTTGAATAATTTTTTTTCCAGTCCACCCAACATCTATTAGGAGATCGAGAAGTATGACACCAACCCCACCATCCATCTAGATTTAGAGAAGAGTAAAGAACATCTCCCTCCCTACACAAAGTTGAGGAATGCTATAAAATTATGATTTCCTAAATTTATCTATTGGTGACCTTTTGAGTGCATAGGGTCTTACATGTTTGCAGTAGATTGATCTAGATGAAGAGTTTCTTAGCATTGAAAGTGGACCCCCCGACGGTTGGTGGATTCAATCCGCAAAAAATTGTTCAAGTTGCAAATGTGCTTTCACAAGTGCCTCCTATGGCTACCTCTTCCCTAGATACCTCTTGCCCACCCCACACTAATAATTTAAATGTCTCTAAGGATTCCCTTACTAGTTTTTCATTGGAAAATCTAATTTTAAAAATAATTCTTGCCAATTTGAGGAATGGTGTTATTGATGAATTTAATATTTTAAAACAATGGGAGATAAGCAAAAAAACACTTATCAAATAAATCAATGCCTATTATCACAACCACTCCCAAAGAGTGAATTTATTTTCTCTTGTTTAAAATGAACCCTCAAAGATCGATGCTTTATTCCAAAAAGTTCAACCTGGATTGATCTCTATCGATAATGTTTACAATGATAGGATTTTAGATATCATGATAAAAATGTTGGAAAATTTAAATGGAGAAGCCCAAGCATATTTCAATAAATGGGCTAAAGATATCAACCTTGTTATCATTACACAAACAGAGAGAGATAAAGCTAGGGTATGTTTTCTTTATCTGTAACATGTATTTTGATTATTATAATACCTTTATATGTGCTTGAAACTTATATATTATTTTTTGTTTGCAGGTAAAATATGGAAATTTGAAGTAATACTTACATATTCTTAATGTGTATTTCAAAAATGCTCACAAAAGTATCTTCTTAGGATTTCATTAAAGGAAAAGTTGGTTCTATTAAATAAATAGAACAACACTTTGAAGAAAATAATTAAAGAGCATAGTGTGGATCCAAGCATTTTATTAAAGCAAAAAACAAATGTAGATGATATAATTATTTCAATAGGAGATGTAGTGAATGAGGAGAGGGTAATTCTTACACAAATGAATTTTGATATAGAGGATCTTTAGAAGGAAGGAGTGATAATGGAGGATCCACAATCAGGTCAAGATAATGGGATTTTCATGGGTGAGGATGGCAAGTAGCAAGGGGGTGGAGAGTCTCAACTAGAAAAATGTTGATTTACTTAAGTTTATATTATTTTAAATGATAGTTTCTAATTTTTTAAACAATTTATATCATGTTTATTTTAAAAAAACTTATTTTATTAAATGGTAATTTAAAGTTGTTCCAAATACTCTTAGCTATATAATTTTAATATATATATATATATATATACAATTTATATCATGTTTATTTTAAAAAAACTTATTTTATTAAATGATATTTTAAAGTTGTTCCAAATACTCTTAGCTATATAATTTTAATATATATATATATATATAGAGAGAGAGAGAGAAAAAGTAGAGTAAATATTATATGGAATCATACTATTCTAACATGCAGTTCTAGTATTTGATTATATTTTTATACTATTCTAGTAGTTGTATATTTGAATGCATTATTATATTATTCTATTAATTGTAGTATTAAATGCATTGTTATACCACTACTATAATCGTATAACAATGCATTCAAATACTAGAACTACGTGCTAGAATAGTATGATTCCATATAATATTTACTCTACTTTTTCTCCATATAATATATAAACTTGACAACAATATATATATATATATATATATATATATATATATATATATATATATATATATATATATATATATTGTTGTCAAGTTTATATATTATATGGAGAAAAAGTAGAGTAAATATTATATGGAATCATACTATTCTAGCACGTAGTTCTAGTATTTAAAAGCATTGTTATACTATTCTAGTAGTTGTAGATTTAAATGCATTATTATACTATTCTATTAATTGTAGTATTAAATGCATTGTTATAGTGTTATATTGTTCTAGTAGCTATATATTTAAATGCATTGTTGTAGCATTTGAATTCATGGATATAATGTTCTAGTAGTTGTAGCATTGAATGCATTGTTAAACTGTTTTAATAGTTGTATAATTGAATGTATTGATTATGGTACAATTTAGAAATATGTGAACCCAACTATAGGAAAAATATTTCTAGTAGTTTTAGTATTTGAATATTGTAGTAGTTGTAGGAAAAATAGCCTATTGCAGATAAAATATTCTATGGAATTATACTATTCTAGTAGTTGTAGTATTGAATGCATTGTTAGTGTTATATTTTTTTATTAGTTATAGATTTGAATGCATTGTTAAAATATTCTAGTAGTTGTAGCATTGAATGCATTGATTGTGGTGGAATTTGGAAATATGTGAACCCAACTATAGGAAAAATATTTCTAGTAGTTGTAGTATTTGAATATTATAGTAGTTGTAAGAAAAATATCCTATTGTAGAGTAAATATTCTATGAAATTATACTATTGTAGTAGTTTTATTAATGAATGTATTGTTAGTGTTATATTGTTCTATGAGTTGTAGATTTGAATACATTGTGACACTACTCTAGTAGTTGTAGCATTGAATTGATTGATTGTGGTGGAATTTGTAAATATGTGACCCCAAGTTCTAACTATAGGAAAAATATTTTCTATATATTTATGTAACGGTATTAAGAAAAATTTGCAATATAATAATTATAGTTACACTATTATGCATGTATAACAATAAATCTTAATAATCGGAGTTTTAATGGCAAGAAAACTGGTATCCTATGGCACACCATGCATGTCTAGACATAAGACTTGTATGCTTCAATGAATGATATAAGGAAATACTCTGTACAATGTTAATGTATGATTGCTATTTAATGTATGACATGCATTGCAAAGATAAAGTACTATTTGAAATACATAGGATTTTAATAGGATAAAAAAATATTAAATCCAATGTATTGAATAAGATTCATGATTGTAGCATCCAGGAAATTAATTACACAATTTAATGTATTTGAAGATGAAATAATAAGAAATATTTAAAAAAATAGTAATTTATATAATTATCAAACTAAAATTTAGGCAACTGAAACAATCCTTGAGAAACTTTCTCATCATAAGTGTGATTTACATCTACTATGCCAGTGTTGTATTTAGTCTCAGTATTCTCATCCTCAATATTGGTAGGTATATTAGTCCTAAAATGCTTCAATTAATGATATAAGGAAATTTTGTGTGCAATGTTAATGATAATTATGATTGTTACTTAATGAATGACATGCATTGTAAAGATAAAGTAATATTTCAAATACACAAAATTTTAATAGGATAAAACAAATATTAATTCTAATGTATTAAATAAGATTCATGATTGTAACATCCATGAAATAGATTAAAAATTTAATTTAATTAAATATTAAAGAATAAAAAATATTTCAAAAAATATAAATTGATATACTTATCAAACTAAAATTTGGGTAGCTGAAACAATCCTCAAGAAACTTGCTCATCGTAAGTGTGATTTGGATCTACCATGCCAGTGTTGTACTTAGTTTTGGTATTCTCATCCTCTGTATTGGTATATGTTTGAGTCATGCCTCTTCTTTCTATTAGATAACTTCATGTTGCCACTACTTTTTCATATGGAAACTTGTCCACAAAATAACGTGAAACATATAGTCTCAAGCAAGTCTCTATATTTTTATCCAATTTATTTCTAAGTTTTGACTCCACAAAGGATAATTCAGTCAACACTCACTCATATTCTATAGAACCTAAAATCATTATTTGAAAAAGTTCATAATATAAAATATTCACTAATACTTTCTTATAATATGCTACTTGGATACAAAAAATTCCATAGACAAGTAATGGCACCATTTTCTATTGGGTCACTTAAACATTGAAATTGATCCATCATTTTAATCCCAAACTACATTGACTAAGATGTCAGTAATTGTTTATTTAAAATACCATTAATCTAAAATCCATTCACATCTACAAATTTATATAAATGCGTAACAATTGTACCCATGTATTTTTGAAATAATGTGTTCATTTGTTCTTGATTGTTGACACTATTCTAAAAAATGGGATTCACATCTCCCATGCCCTCCAACAACTCATCCCTTTGAAAATGTTCTTTGATCTCAGCGGCTAAATTTTGTGAGATTTTTCTCATTTTAATTCATGTTTTAGACAAAATAGTATCATATAGTAAATGTGTCATAGTTACATCTTCAGACTCAGCTCCCACAACTTCAAGTCTTCTAGAGAATGTGTGCATTGGGATCTCAATGTCATTTACCATGACACAAAGATGATCATGTATACTAATTTTCAAATAACTCTCTAGATTCTAAAAATTTGCCAAAATTTTCCAAGTTATAAAACTAGGTCCATGAAAGATTTTATTTGATGTGTATAATATATCTAAACATTGACATAAACATTTTCTCAAACATATAAGGTCAATAATATAGATATATCTCTATTGGGCATATTTCATTAAACAATTGATTTCCTTCAACATTGGAAAAATACCATATAATGTGAGTAAAGTTTCTAAATCTATTGATGACATAGGAAATATTTTTCTTTGTTAACTTCCCTATGATATTTGTACTCAAAACATATCAAAAATGGATATTCCTCAAAAAAATTGCAAGTAAGTTCATATATGGAAATTCATCTAGTTTCTACATCTTTCAATAGTTTTTTACTATCTGTCACCCCAATTTCAAATTTATAGAACTCCATAAATATTTTTGGGTTATTTGACATGTACTCATGCAAGTCATGAATAATATCTTCCTCTTTTTCAATATTATTGAATGTGCTATCAATTTTTTACACAAGATTCATCCTATGTGCCATGCAATGGATTAGAATCATAAACAAAAAAACTATTGTTTGTATGTGAACACAAAGACCCTTTCTATGACCATGCAACATTGATGCACAATCATCACCAACACACATCAGCTTCGTAGCTATGACATAATCATCCATCCCAACTCTCTCTCTTAAATTAGATACAACCAAATTATGAAGGTTTTTGCATTGAAATTTTCTACCATTTTAGGGACAACTAAAAGATGAGATTGCCTTGAATAGTTTTCAAAGGTATACACAAGCATGAAAACCCATGTTGTGTTGTCAAATATAGTGACCTCATCTATGGATAGAGAGATAAATAGTTATTTCATAACAATTTCTTTGAAATATTCCCTCTCAATAATGGATAGACATTTTTCCATTTCCCAAGCAATGTTACCTAACCAATGTGACTATGGAATATCCAGAAACCCATTATGTTGAAAAAAATTGTAATTTATAAAATTAAAAAAGGATCTTCCCTTTTTTAATGTAGAAAATAGTATAGAACTGTACATATTTCATCCTAAGATTGGACTACATAACTTTTCCAAATTGTACTTTGATGGTTCCCCTTTCTCAACAAGATGTTTTTGTCACTTATGATCATTTTAATATTCACATGCATATCTTACATGCATGCATTCTTCTCCATTTTTACATCTATTAGTTTTTGTTATCTGTCTATCTGGCTACTTGATGAATATATATTTTCCCACAGTACTTGTTAGTTGTGTCTAAATTAGGTTACATTTTGCATTCTTTTCCAAGTTTTTAATTGCAAATTATACATCTACATTATATTGGAAGCTCATTACTATTTTTTGGTTTTCCAGGTTCTATAAATAGATATTTTATATCCCAATCAACTTGAAAAGACCTTCCTATTATCCATGTACTAATCTTCCTCCTTCAACTTTTTTGAGTGGAATTTTTATCAAAATTTATTGTCTAAAAATAACTGCATTTCTCTTGTGAAGTGTCCAAAGGAGTGTGTTCTAGTGAAGTACCCAAAGGTGTGTCTTCTAGGGGTGGTGTTTCATTAATAAAATCTTTAGGCAGTGAGAAGTTATTGAGATTAATTATTTCTAATGAAATAGTGTCAATATCTATGTCAATTTATGTATTGAAATGGTTTTACAATTATTCTATAGTGAAAAAAAATTATTGAATATTTTTAAATAAGATTCAGAATTACCTATATTCAAAGTGCCTATTATTTGTGCAACCCTCTTTCTTAGATTTTTGAAATAAGACATGATGTTGGATTTTTCTTGTATTTGTTGTGGTGTTATACCCTACTTGTTAAATCCTAATGCTAGAGTTTTGTTATTGTTTGGTTTATTTCTAATGGCTTCCCATCTACTACTGGGCATCATGCTATGGTCATGTATCATAGTGCTACCAAGTGACAAGCTTGTTAGGGTGTGGAGCTAAAAGCTTCAACTATTTGCAAACATGAAGAAGAGGTTGCTGAAGAACTAGAAGCACCAATGTCAGTAGCATGACCGACATCAGTCAGATACAATGCAGAAGGCAACCAACAATGGCAGGAAGTCAGCTGACATCAGCAGCACCAGGCAAGCAGGGACCGGCGTCGATCGCCTGTGTGTTCCAAAATTGCTATTGATGAATAACCAGTTAAGTGAAGCGAGTGTTTGCATGTCAAATGACTAATTTAAGTCACAAGCTACGTGTCTAATTACTGTAGTTAGAGTTCTATTTTTGTAAGCATGGGATCCTATTTAAAGATCCATAAGGCATGTATTGTAATTATCAAGAAGGCAAGTAAAAGCATTGAAGCAATCAAGGTCAAGGAGATCTACAGGTGTAAGGTCAAAGAGATCAGCTGAAGCATTCAAGGAGGGATAATAACTTAGGCTATAGAGTTATTGTGTTGAGCAAGAGAGAGAGAAGAAGGTCTTGAGGTGTGGCAAGCCTTTGAGGTGGAGGAAGAAGTGGCATCTTCCTTATTGTATTTTCTTCTAGTAATATTTAATACAAGAGTGTGTATTGTCTCTCAAATTCTTTGTTGTCTCAAGTTTCTAGTTACTTAATCATTCTGGTATAATTTCATGTTTAATTGCTTATAAGAAAGTAATCAATTATGCTTCCGTTGGATAAGGGGTCACCTAACAAAGCTTCCACCACATGGCATAGTGATATAGGGTGTCAATACATGGCCACATGACACACTACTACCAGATGCCATGTTACCATCATGTAGCACATGGATATTGAATGACTAGTTATCATCATATAGTACATCACTATCAGGTGGTAGGTTATCATTGCATAGTACATTAATGTCACACAACACATTGCCATCAAGCGTCATGTTGTCATCATGAAATAAATTATGACTAGGTGTCTGGTTATTTCCATGTGACATAGTGCCACTAGATGTTTGATTTGTATCATGAAACATAATGATGGTGGGGGTTAAGTTGATGAAAGTAATTAAGCGGTGGAGTGTGGCCTCAAGTCTCAAGTTCTTCACAATTTGATAAATAAATATACTTCAATGGTAAGTTTGTGATCTTTGGGAACATATGTACTATATATAGATGGTGAATTACATGGATAACCCCATAACTATTATAAATTGTTGGGGATCTGACCTCTACAAAATGGCATCCTCTAATTTTAGGCAAAATGGTCATATGTTGTACCCTAAAAAATCATGAAATTCAAATTCTCAAAAATGGAATATTTGTGAATTAATGAATATTTACCACTAAAATTTACCCTGATCCTACTTTGATAATGTGAACATACATCCATCTATGTTGAGGAAAAAATTGACTCTTCCCTCTCATTTAAGTTTCCTATATTTTCTATGATTATCAATGAGATTTTTCTTCATTCAGATCATCCTCCTTTCTTAATTAGCATTCAAATAGGTGATATCTAGGCTAAACATGCTATAATTAATGAAGGATTAGGCACTTGTGTTTCCTCCCTTAACATTATTAAAACACTTAGATACTTTGATTTTAACCTTAAATCCACATGTAGTACATTCCAAGGATATGATATAATAAGAATTCCCCTTCATGGTTATGTTTGGATTCCCATTACCATTCATCCAATTACCATCTGTGTGAAAGTAATGATATTTAACTTTCCAATTTTTTATAATATCTTACATAATTGAATTTGGACTCATCATATCTAAGTAGTTACCTCATCCACATGCCAATGTGTCAAATTACCTTACAATGGTGATATATACAAGATTTAATGGGACAAAAATCCTTATAATTTGGAAAAACTCCAAGCATAAGGTGCCCTTAAAATACCCACACTTGAACCCTTACATAACATTCTATTTCATGAATCCCAACACTTTAACTATCCTATCAAGTTCACTAGGGGTTATACTACTCATATATAATTAATTGTAAATATTACACATAACCTTTTGTAAATTGATGATGATGAGCCATATGAGATAAGCCTCAAGATAAAAACTTATGATCTCTCACCAAACATCATCACTCAACTTCCTCCTCTTCCACTTGGATCTCATCAACAATATTTGGATGACATCAATTTCTTTAATCAAAACATGAAAATCCATTCACCATTCTTCCTTGACCAATAAAATAGTTCACACATATACTATCAAACTACATACACATGACTATGAGATCAATTATTCTTCAGATGAACCATTTTTAGCTAGATTCATCTAGATTAAATATGTTAAGGTTCTTATATAACATAATTATTTATTTTAGTATTTTATTTCTTCTTCTATTATTCCTTATCATATAGTACCTAATGTTAGTTTTCCTAATACTATTCATAGGTGAGATATGGAGCACTCATGTATTACACCTCTAGTCATAGTAGAGCCTCTTAGGAGCATGCTCATAGATCATGCCATGATAGGACCCTACCATTTTTATAGATATTATGACCCTTCTAGTATGCTTCCCCATAGATGTTAGCCACTCTATTTAGACCCTTTGCATAACTAGCCTTACCTACATATGAGCCTAGTCTAATTTTTACTTTAACTTTTCCCTTTATTGGTGATGGTTTTCTACCATTACCTTAGCTTGATTCCTTACTTTCACATTGGCTAGATGAGACTTATTGTGATACTCATGGAGTTTCTTATCATTAGACCAAGGATTATCATCTATATCAATAGTTGTAATATTCCTCTTCTTCCACTTCAAATAGTAGACCTACATAGTCTATTAATAGATGCATTTGTTGCTTTCATGGAATAAATAACTATTTCTATACCCACTATCAAAATCTTAGGCAATACATTGACACATTGTAACTAGTCATGTCCCATCACAAAGACAAGACTATCCCACTTCCTAAGATACTTCTAGAGTGCATACATAAATATAGAGAAGTATATTGTCTTTAGAATCAATGTTATACCTATCATAATGATCAGTATCGAGTGCTTTAGCAACATCTCTGAGATTTCCATAGTCTACAGTAGCACCAATTATTTCTCCTACTACATGTCTCCTAGGAATGAAGGCTCCTCCTTATTCATTAGCTAGACCTTATCCTAGAATCACATATACCATTCATATTGAGATAATTATTCCTTGAAATGAGTGTCCCACATAAGAGGTACCACATGATCATCATTATTCTTCTATTAGACATACATTTTTAGTAGAGATGATACAAAAGGAAGTCTTTTTACAACTCTCTATGAAGACTGATGAGACTCTGACTAATGTCAAAATTCAGCTACATAAGGATGTGTCAAATGTTATGGATAACATTTATGGTTAGATATATCATTATTTATTAATATAACATGTTGTTCTCTCACATTATTTATCATTATATTACATGATTTGGATTGGATTGGTGAATCATTTATATCTTACATTTTTTACTATTTATCAAACATGATTTCACTTATCTCTTTTTCAAGAACCATTATATTACGCTTTATGTGTTTTTCAATCTTTCATAGTCTTTATCTTTATTTTATGGATTATTCTCATTATTTTCATAGATTCAAACTTATACTTATAGTTTCCATTCTTTCACATGGATTCCTTCATTTTATCTTTGATTATTGTTTGTTATCTTTCAAACTCAAATAAAGATAATTATTATTGTGACTTAGTTAAACAACCCTTATTCCCTTAGTATTTTATCATTACCATATGATCAATTAGAAAACATAAATTCTCACTATACTACTTTTATACATCGATCTACTTGATATCTTTTATTCCCTTCTTCTTTTTAACATACTAAGCATATGTATGGTTAAAACTTGAGATTACATACAAGTTCATTGGTAAACCTAAGTTATTTAGTCAGTCATATCTCTGGTTACTTAGCCTCATATAACAAAAGTCTAAATTTTATTAGTGTGAATCACTTCTATCACTCATGTAGGTTATTCCAAATCCATATGGAGGAGGGGTCTTAAAATCCATAAAAAATTAAAATATAAATCATTTAAATAAAAGGAAATGATTCAAAAGGAAACATATAATTCAAAAGTCTAATCACACCAAAATACATGATTCCCTATCTTTTCATACATATCCTATTCTTAATCAAAGTTAAAACATGAAAGTTGGCCTCATTCTAGAGCCAAGGTCCATTAGGGTGATGTAGACCATTAGATTGGGATAAGAGAACAAACAAACTAGAATAATACCTACTTTCTTACACAAGTACCCAATCTTCATAGTAGATCAACGGATCTGTAAGAGGTCCTAAAGAATGGGGAACATGTTTTAGGAATGTAGGTTTATTTACTTTACTTTCTTATAAAACCTATATGAGTTGATCTTAGTATTTCACCTATTTTCCTATATAATTTTTTGTTTATTGAGAGCAATTATCCATTTTATTTTAATGGTCACTAGACTCTTAGCATATTTTATTCTTCCCTAGTATGATTCACATTTACTAAGTTTTTATCATAAACACCTATGCCATTTTTTACACTTCCTATTTCATTACAAAAATTCCAATATTTCCACTTGATGAATATTATTTTTTAACTAATCATACCCCTAGGGTTTTACCTCTGAGTTATATTGTTAGACCTTGGATAGGAACATGCATTCCTCACAAAACATTTCCTTATTTTTCCTTTATTACCATTCACATCATTGGTGTTCATCTTGTGAGTTGCAGAGTAAGACCTTAGATAGGACTAGCCATTTGTCATAAATTACCACATTAAATCCATTTAATTTGTTCCAACATTTGTATCCTAACTCATTGGTGTTTCATTTGTGAGTTGTAGTGTAAGACTTTGGATAGGACCAAGCATTCCTCACAAAATATTCCAATAAAATTTCATATTATGACCAAGTGAAAATAATAGTGCACACCTCATATTTGAGATAATTTGTGTTACATTATGATTTATATGTCATTTACATACTTCAAATCTTGATTTAGTATGTTTTATGATTACTTCATAAACACTTCACTTTTATCTTATTATTTTCCAACTACATGTATATTTAAAACCATTTTATTAAATTTTTCATACTTCCCATATTGATTTAGTATTATTTATTAAATTTATTATTCATTTGTTTCTATACAATTGGTTTTGACATGTTTTCCACTTTATTACAACATTTTACATGCTTATCAACTTGATATAGAATGACTTATATTTGTTTAAATATGGTGCAATTCTTACTTATACATGTTTTGAAACAATTGTTACATTTTACATTACCATTTTGATTTACTATATTTATTTACATTTTTTTAGACATTTCCCATCGTGATAGTGTATATTACATTTTATGATTATTTATATATTTTTTTCAAGTTATTTGATTTTATTTTTTTAACCATGCATGTGTGTCACATAATTATAGAAAATAAAATTAAACATAATATATTTTCCCATAACATATAAAATAAAAGTAAAACATGTGCTAAAAAAGAAATATATCCACACATCCATCAATAACATCAGTATAACTCATAAATAAATAAATACCCATATCAATACATATAACATGAGTTTGATAAAATATAATAAAAATATAAAATAAAATAGCTACATCTCTAAGGTTATGCTCCATCATGTTTATCCTATGTCCAAGACAAACTACCCATAGATGCATGTAACCTATCACTCTAAATATTATGCTACAAAGAGATAGTCCAGGATCTCGAACCATCAATCTATCCCTATAGGTTGGCCACCTAGGCCTAAACACATCTAATATCTATAGTAGTTTCCATATGGACAAATCAGTCATACACCAATGTCTACTAGGCTTGAGCCTCTCCATCTCCAACTCCTACAGGTATATTTAGGCCATCCCCTCATGCCTATAACTATCAAGCATCATCCCCAACCAATATAAACTATCATAAGTTGGGGTAGATGGTACCACATGATACACCAATATGGATGGATTATAATATGATAATTATGTAGCCACAATCATAGAACCCCATCTATTTTCCTTCATAGCAGTACTTGTAAAACAAAAACCAAACATACATTAGATCTTGTATGCATATATATCTCCAAACCATCCATATATACCAAGTACATAAAACAAAAATTAAACTAGTGATATGTGTCAACAAATTAAAAAATTAAATCATTTCTTACTAGTACTGGTGTCACCAACCAAAATATCCCTATTAGCCTGACCATCAAGCACCTCCTCTATAGGCTACCTCTATGTAAGTAAAAAACCTATCACCACTCGTACATGTCATAGTCCTCTCCTAAGCTACATCTCTATGGACCAACTATGTCCATCCTCTATTAGGGGATATCTATGTGAAACTAATAGCACATGTGTCCTATCCCTCTAACGGTGACTTTGTCTCTTATGTGCTTTTGGTAGACATTATCATCCCTACTATAGATCCAAAAATAACTCACCTGTATCATCAATCTCAACATCTAAAACTATAAAATATTTTATCATGGGTTTAGCCAATTTTTAATATTATTATTGACCCACCCATGGTATTGTTCACTGAGGCCTAAAAAAGGGTATTTTTGTAGGCACTCTTAAACACCCTCTACCTCTAGGCTTTCTATCATACCATGTATAATAAACAAGCACTACTAGTGAAGCCACCAGATATGGTAAGCCTAGTTGTCTAGGTACATGCTCTATAGGATATGTCTCCACCCATAAGGTATAATTTTCCATAATGTGAATGCATGTTAAACCAGTAGTAAACATATCCCATGTTAGCCACTTATTTATAATATCAATAAAAGGATGCCATACTATTTGTCCACATGTAATAGTATGTAAAGCTAGGTTATGGGAGAAACATGAACTACACGATCTTACCACAATATCACCACCTAAGGTAGCTTATCATCTACCACATGGGGAAACCTAGCCTACCGATACATGTGAAACCTCTCACATATCCACACACTCAACAAAATCATGGGGCCCATAGTTTTTATCCCTGGGTCAGCATACCATACATATCATGCATGATATGAACCTAAATTATAAAAACTAAATTGATATAGGATAGACTAACATAAGGTTGCCACATAAAATGGTACCTTCCTAATTAAATTGTGATAGAACACACATATTGTCACAAGTCCTATCATGACCTTCTAGACATCCTAAATGGCTAAGTTATATATATCAAACAAGCTAACTGGTAACCTATAGTAAATCCAATCTGATCCAGTCACCCAAAGGGATAGGAATTACTTCTCATTATATGAATTTGATGCATAAAAAATTATAAGAGTCCCAATAATGGGGATTCCAAGCAAAGCATGGACATCCTTCAAGGTGATGCCCACCTCTATGGTATCCCCTCTCACCTCCCATTAGAAAGTGTTGGTTAGTCATTCCTATGCTCTTAAAACATGATGAATAGATCAACACAAATCAAGATCCTTTACATCTCCATGATTTCTCCAAATCCAAAGGAAAATAGTTGAGCTCAGTTCACATCTGATAGTTATTCTAGAAAATATAGTAGCCATGATACTTCTACTAGGCACCAAAATCTCGACCATCTCTGTAAAATGTCAAAAAATATATAATTTATTAGATATTAATGTAAAAATGATTAAATACATTATTAAAATTATTAAATTATTAAAAATTAACTACTTAATTGGCTTGTACTTCCTATTTTTGTATTTTATCACCCTTTTCTTACATAGTCATCGCTTTTGATACTAAATCAACCTTATTCACTCTCTTTACAAACTATATCAACCCTATGCTACACAGTGGGCCCATTATTGAGAACACAGTCATCTTTTTCAATACTAAATTATCCCTTTACCATCCTTTTCATACCTCATTGGCCTTGTGCTACACATTTGGTCCCATTCAATAGATTATATTGACCCCCTACTAGATATTACATTAGACAAAATATACTAAGTCAACCCTATCATATTTTCTAATCAAGTCATCCCTCTAACATGCATATAGATACCCCCAATAATAAAAAGTCATCCATATGAAATGCATTTAACCACCTTATTTCCTCTCACCTTTTCCAACTCTATTCAAAATCTATGGCAACTTTTTAACCATTTACCATAAATGCCTTAGGCATTTATTGGCCCAACTCTTTCCTACCTAAGATATCATTATGTTCCTAGTTTACCTAAAAATTTATTAGGTAAATTTTTGGTACCTACATTTCCCCTAATACCATTTTTTTTGTATCTAGCTTAATTTCAATAAAAATTAACAAAAAATTGAAATTAATGCACCACTTAGCTAAGTTGCACTGGCAATGGGCCCTAGGCATCCTCCATGTCATAGTTGTTGTCTCCTCACCATGGCCTCTCTCTAGGCCCAATTAGGTCTCTCAAACTAATAAAAATTATAAATGAATTAATTTTAACCCTATTTATATTTACTATTTAAAATTATTTACCTATCAATTTTTTACCATCAGATTCTATTTTTCACACATAACTTTGTTTCTACTATATATTTTTATAAACTATATTATGTCCCATAATTTTGATGTCATATATTTTTTTTGTACATATTACATGTATATTTTGAAAAAAAAACCAAATTTTTAATTATTTTATAGGTTTTCCTAATGTTCTTTACATTGGACACCTTTGTATTTCTCTCACTTCATTTCTAATCTATAACACTAATGTAAGTAAAGGTATGTGTTTTTAAATTCTATCATTTTATTCATATTGTTCACTTCTTAGTACAATTTACTTAACTCAATGTTATTTTTTACTATGTTCTTTTCTTGAAGCACCATCCTAAGTTGCAACTGCATGACACATGATGAGTTTCTAGTGGGGCATATGTATACACACAATATTTAAAAACTTTATCAATTACTAATGCTTTCTATCTTTGAGTAACCCATCATGACTCAATCTCTCTAAGTGAACACCTTAAAGGGTACACTACGAAAAGGTTTGGTAGACCAATGGTGTTTTGTAAGATTGTTGTTCCTTGTACCATAAATTAAAACTAAAATAAACCTCTCCTATATATTTCACTAAGATTTGACACCTACATTACACAATCGTACAATTAATTCACCACCTCAAATAAATCCTACCTAAACCAAAACATATTTTTTTCATCCTCATAACATAATCCAATGGGTTGACCCTATTATTAAAAACGAGCACATCACAAGACTAAACTATCCTAGACAACTTACTCTAGAACCTAAATACTTTATTTCTTAAAGAATTGGGTCAACTAGGCTGACTATGTCAGCTAAAACTTCATAAAGGATTAGGGTTGGATCTAGATATATTAAACACATCCTTCATTCCATTTTCGTTATATATGTATGTATGTATGTATGTATATATATATATACACACACACACACATATACATATACATATACATATACATATACATATACATATACATATATATATATATACACATATACATATACATATACATATACATACATACATATATATATATATATACACATATACATATACATATACATATACATACATACATATATATATATATACATATATATACATACATACACATATATATATATATATATATACATATATACACATATATATATATATATACATATATACATATATATATATATATATATATATATACATATATATATATATATATTCATTTACACATTTGCTTATCCACCATTCTACTTTAGGAGTCATTGCTTAGGGTTTAATTATTCCTTTAGAGATAAGAATCTTGTTTTGTTTTAAAAGTATTTTTGATGCATAAGAGAATTCATGTATCCTATATCAGACCTATATTTTCTTATAATTATGAACCACAATAATCTCTTGCAAAACACCATTGGCCAAGGGAGAGATTAAGGCTCGATGGGTTCATCTTCAAGGTAAGTATTCCTAACTCTTTCTCCTCTTTTATTAGTGGATATATTTGCATGTGTTAGCTTATGAATATATTTATCTATCCATGCATTAGGATTGCCTATATATTGAATTTATTAGTGTTCTTATTTGAACTTATACTTTTATGTTTATTATCCCCCATTTGTCTCACAAGCTTTGGTGAGCACTAGACTAGATTTTATTTACTTTCTCTTTCCTTTATTAAAACCATAGGACCTATCTAGGGTTATTGTGTGCTATTTATCTAATAGAGGGTTTGAAACCATCTCTAGTGTGTGGTAAGAGACACCTTACTAGGTCTATCAAATCTATATTGGTGATGACCTTGATTGTCTAAATGTACCAACAAGTCGAAGGGCTAGTGTGATTTATCTTCTCTGAATGAGGATTGATTTATAAATTAGCTTCACTTTACCTTATATACACTTATATTATTTTTTATAATTATTCATATATAGTGTGGGAATGTTTTGGAAGAATGTTCTCCACACTTATACAATGTCTAAATTGGCCAAAACATAAAGTTATATGATTTAGATTCACATTTTTGGCACAATTATTTACACTGGCACCATTATTATATGCAATTTCAATATGAGACATACATAATATGCATATGCTATGAAATTTTTGAATACTATTACAAAATCTAAATTTGTTTTAGATTCCAAAACTCTTTTATGGACTATCACCACATCACAAAATTCTATGTATTGATACCTTGTTTGGAATTTTATGAACTTTATTGAGCTAATCTATTGTAGTAGTTGGTTCAATTTTTTTATTATGGTTGAGGTGATTTAATCACTCAATATTACCAAGATTTTAATTTATAATCGATTATATAATACATCCTCACTAGGTTATAAGTATCATTGGGTTGCATGGATTAACTAATCTCAACTTATAGGTGGTAACTCACATTTGCTCCAAGGTTTGGGGCATGTTCCTTCTAGTATCTCTCTCTCTATCTATATATCTCCTTGGATATATTAACTTTCCTTATTTATCTCTATTTGTCCTAACTTAGTTTTATATCCTTACAATGATGCATATTTTTCAAATTAACATGCTAATGGGCAAGGTGGTTACATTAGCATGAAGGTTAGTCACCATCAAAGCACTTAATTTGGTCACATACAAAAACAAGGTGTGTTATATATACCCAGTTATGTATTCCTTTCCTTTACACTAGCAATTTCATTAATATATTAAAGGGAAAAAATGTAAACATTATTTATGTATTATATAGAACCTTAGTCTTGTACACTTGGAAAACATAGAAATTAGTTTTTCTTCTCAATTATAGACCTTTTCCCCTTTTTTAAGTCTCATATTTGATCTATCTTTTTTCCATTAGCCTATATCTTAGTCTAACAAGTATTATGTTGATGACCCATACTTTATATCTTTCTTAAGATGGTTTAAACCTACTTATCTTCCACCTCCACAAGTTATGAGCCTATTCCTACTTTCCTAATACCTAGACACTAATATCTAGGTTAGACACTTATATCGACACTAGTGTCCTTACCCAATACAAGGGTCAAGTGCCCTAAAGTATCAAATTTGAAAATAGAATGTATCCTAATAGCTAGACTATGTTTTTTAATGTGAGTTACTTATGAAAAGGAATTGATATAAATATAATATAAAACTCATTCATCTGATAACCTATAACCTAAAAAACATAGAATTCATATGAAATATCATTAAATTGATCAAACCTTCCCCATGCATTCCTATTTACATATTAGTGATACGGACTACACATCTACCTATATGAAGTACTGAAGGAGTAGCATAAAAGCTTAATTTACCAAGTTACAAGATAGGTCACTATTGTACTTGATTTCATAAAGTTCATGATTTACACATAAGTCAACATGTAGGGGATAACTACATCACTCTGAGGCCCTCTTTGAATTATTGGCTATGTAGGTGATTTAACTATTGTTGGAATTATGGAATATATAATCCTAAGTAGATAAAGAGCTAAGTAATAAATTAGGGAATAAATATATAAATATCAACAACCATTGATTTGTAAAATAATTTATTTGTTTGCTTTACCAATAAATACCAATGCATTACAAAGGAGATGCTTAGTTGGAAAATGTGATTGAAATAAATGAGTGGTAGGTTGGAAACTAATGCAAGAATAGTGCAGGGTACTATCAGTAGGAAACATGTGTTAGATCCCTCTTTAGATAGTAGTGAAATCCCTTTGTTAGTTTTACACTATGCTAGTGTCCTCATGTGCCACGATAATGATCTTTAGTAGATAAAATAATGAGATTTTAGGAAGATGTTCACCTTGTTCTAAGAATCCTACATGTTTATATGACTGAGTACTAGATCATTGTCTATTTTATGTTTTTGATTAATCTCGATGTCAAACCCTATGCCTTGATATTTTCTAAAGTTGTAAGGAATATAAGTATAAGTATAGTGCAATTATTAGGTAGGATAGATGTGACCTCAACACCCCTTGTGTTAATAATTTCATACATACTAATACTTTTAAAGGGGATCAAGCCCAATGCATTTCTCCCAATAAAAGTGTTATTACAAGTGCAAGTGAATGCTAGTTTGAACACTAGTGGAATGATTTGAGTGTGTATTAAGACTATAAATATAAGTAATCTAAACTATGGGCTATTTTAGATGGGTGCATACATAATTAGGGTAGAATAAGGATCAATGACCATGATTTACACAAGTATTTCTTAGTTTGTTCAAGAGAATTGCATCTATTTTCCATATATCAAATAAATGAATAAGAATGGTCTTTATATAGTGTTTTGGTGCTTATTGAGACATGAAATGAGTTTAGGAAAACCCTAAATTACTTTGGGAAGTGGAAACATATTATTTAGGTGTAAAAAATGTTGAGGGTCGATAATGTTTCCCTTTTAACAATAATTTAGTATGCTATAGACCAAAGGGTTGTGTTATTGTCTAGGTGGTTGGAACCAGTGAAAAAGGGTCTTGGATTCCTAAGAGATGGCCTAATATGGCTTTTGGTATATACAGTAATGGGATAAGTGTACATATAAACTATAAAAGGATCAAAAGAGTCCCTAATACAGGCTTAGGGATAAGATAAGGATAGGTTGGTCTCAAGTGACACTCATTACATTAAAATGACATTTTAGATGACTACATCCCCCCCTTTATTCTACAAATTTAATATAATGAAATGACTAGGATAAGGAAAGAGAGACGTACCTACACTTACCTAAGAGGCAAATCTAATGAATGTGGTTTTTAGTCTATAAACTATGAGTAATTACATTTCTTATAAATGAAAAATGTATGAATAAGTCCTTAGGAAACATCAAAAGAAAAGACAAAAATAAGCAAAGAGATGAGAGAGAGAGGAAAAGAAAAAATACACCTAATTGGATATGTAAACTAATGTTAAAATATAGTGACATACTTTGTGTGTGTAGATGGTGATCAGTGGTGAATATCTTAGACTGAGTTGATGGATTGCCCTATCCCCATATGTGATTCATTCAAGAACTCAAGATAGCCTTGAATATATAATTGATTACTCCTATTCAATAGATCATAATCTATGAATAACTTAGATTGTATTGATGATTTTTCCAACCCTCTCAAGTAGGTGGATCAAAAACTCAAGTAGGTTATGAATCTATCATTGCCTACCCATGTGTAGTAGATGCATCTAAAGATAAAAATACATGATGTAATTTTAACTATGTAAGATGGATTTAGGCCACATGGAAACTATGAAATGTAAAAATGGCTCTGGGCCACTTGAGAATGCCAATCACTATACAAATAATGAGGCACTAATTTGGTGTGATCCTGGTGAAAAATTGGTGTTTGTGGTTTATGGATTATACAACATGGATAATGATATGAAGTTTTCATTGCATCTTTAAAAACTAGTACCAAACTTAACATATGGGAACAATTTGTCATGTACATGAACCCAATTTTGATACATACATACATACATACATACATACATATATACATATATATAAATATATATATATATATATATATATATATATATATATATGTATATATTGGACTAAGTATTAATAATTTTTGCATGTGCATATCTAAAACTGAAATGGGAGTGATCATGCCATGAATAATACCCCCAATCTAAGTAAAACTATGTAATCTATATAAAAATTGAGTATATACTAAACATATCTGATAATTTATGATTGATACTATGCAAATCTAAAATATAACTACTATATCTTTATAACAATTCTAGAATATTTTGTGTTTAAGGTTATTAGATATTAGTGTATTCCCATTTTCTAATAGTACACTACTCTACAAACCATTGTACTGTGATATTGACCAAATGTGTTATTTCTAAGAAAATCTAAAACTGGTCTATATGTGACTATTTTATTGTATTTTCCTAAGATGGATCTATAATATGTGTCTACATGTTGAAAAATATGTTCTAAGTACACTAGGATGTCCTAATCTATATGACACACCCTAATGAATGCCCCCTATTTTGAGGGGAGTTTTTGAGCTTCTATAATAAATGTCCTCAAAATAAAAGTTGTGCATCATGTATGCTAAACTAGACACATATGATATCTATGTGATAAACTAATATAATGTATATACATGACATCATAATGTAAAATAGTTTGTGCATAAGTTGGAAATGTATGATATATTCTATAACTAGAATTCACAAGGTTACAAAGATAGATTTAAAAATACAATAATGTATATGAACAATAAATATAAATATAATATGAGTAAACTACCTATGGGATGTGGTATGATGTTCATCAAGGCACCGAAGGACTAAGGGTAGATTCATGAGGACCCTCATGGCATCACATATTGGGTGTGAATGTAACAAGAAACAAATAAATGTCATGGACATGACACATACATGAAATCATACATATAAACACATGAAACACACAAAAGAGGCCAAGGGACAAAAATACAAGGAACATGAGAATATGTCACTAAGTCTGAGAAAGAATATACATATAAGGACATGTTTAAATTTATACATACATAAAGAGTAAGCAAGGTTGGCTTAGATCCATAATGAAGGACTTGTTTAAATTTCTACATAAATAATCAAGAAGCAAATAAAAGGACATGGGTGCATGTTTAAATTGCACACACATTGCAAGGAATTGTATTAAAGACATAGGATAATGACATATTAAAATGCCCTTGAGTAGATCTAGAAGCAAAGAGACACAATCAAATATACAATAGTAAATCTAGAAATGAAGGTGTAGTTACCTAAAAATGGTAATTGGATTCTAAGAGTGTCTCTTGAGTTACCTATCCTAGGTAGCCATAGGCCTGTCCTTGAGCATTAGACTTACTTTTCCAGCCATTTAATAGATCACAATCACCTATAGCTAGTCAAAAGATAGTCGTAAAACTATCATCATAGATCCCTATCCAACTTTCTTATTAATCTACAAAGAAGACATTAGGGCCATATTTAGGACACTACATCGACACAGTGTTAGTTTCCCCAACTAAACACTATTGTCCTTAGTCCTATCTCTTCTCAATGGATAGTTTTCAAATGTGTGGCCCTCCTAAAGTCATCCTAATATCATTTTATTATCTACACAAGCAATAGAACCCTATAAATACAAGTCTAATCAACCTCTATTCATTAGATGGAAAATAGATGCAAAATATATTCAAAATAAAGACAAAATTTGAGAAAAATTATGGTATTTAATCCTTGTTCTTCCCTAATTTATACATACTACCATATAAAATATCCCTAAATCTAGTTTTCAAAAATTTTAAAGCTCAAGTGCATTCAAGTCATCCTATGTCACTCTCATTATAGCATTCACTTTCCCTTGCATCAATCACTATGTGGGAGAACTACATCAGGCTTGATCCCTCTTCAGAGTATTGGTATGTAGGAAACTCTCTACATAGTGAGGTGTTGAGAATGTCCAGTCTATCCTACTAACACACACAAAATTATTGTGCATGCCGTAATTTAAATAAGGACTAGGATTTAAACATTAAATTAGGTTTTCTAGGTATAAAATAGAGCTCTAAGTCTCAGTCATGTAGTAATAGGACATATAGACACAGGAATAGGTTCTCCAAAAAAATAGAAACAATCTTGTAAAGAGGACATTAGCACCACATTGAGGACACTACACATAAATGGCACTACTATATAGTTTGTATATAAACACCAAAATCCTATTGATGATAGTGATAACTACTTAGATCTCAGCTTTCTTAACCTAGATAATCTATTAGAATTAGTTTTTAGATAAGTCTCTATTTATGCCTATTTTTTACTATTATTAAAAAATTAAAGAAATTCAAAGGTCATAGAAAATCAATATTTAATTACTAAATATTTATATAACTAATTTAGGAATCTCAACCCCTTTAATCTAACATATGATATTCATTGTAAAACCCTAAAAGGTTAAATCATTTGATGAACCTATCTTACTTCAAATATTTCTTCAAACCCTAGATTGCATTCATAAAAAAAAATGTGCAATAAATTTCAAGATAAATACTTCTAATTTTATAATTTTTACTAGATAACCTAACTAATTAAAATCAAATTCATATTAGGGTTTCAATTTATTTTTTCATCTAATTTGAATTATTGAAAGGAAACCCTAAGCCTAGATGCTCTTAGGGTTTGTATCCTTTTTTTCCCTATTTTCATTAGCTGCTATTAATTATTTATAATTCACATATTCTATTATCATAGATCTATTTCAATTTATTTGATATATGCCATCTAAAAAAGCTATCTCTCTTCCATTAAGAAGTGATAGACTAGGTGGTAATCTTTTATAGCATATCCAAATTCTATCTATCCAAACCTATAACAAGGACAAAGAATATTTTACAATTCTAGATATGAATCCTTAAAATCCTAATTATGTGGATTTCAATGATAATTCATCTGAGGATGACCAATATAACCAAAAAATAGATTAGGTCCACATTGAGAATCAAGACACATTACCTCCACTTAATGATAGTAATATAATTATGAACAAGGATAAGGTATTATAGGGATTCAAAGATAGAATTTGAGAACATCCCCATGATCATGTAGATATTTTATAGTCCTTATTAGAAATCAAGAATAAGACAAACAAAGGTTAATATATGACCCCTCTAGTTTATGATGTTACACCTTCAGTGGGGCCCACTCAACCAACTTAGATAACACAACCTAAGATTTTTATTCAACCATCAATGACAAATACACCAATTTCATCTAGTTCTACTACTCTAGATGTATAATCCCCTATATAGGAGGTTCTTGATCTATAATATAAGGTGTTACATCTTGAATAGAGAGAAGCTAGGCTAGCACATTCCTTAGATTCTAACATTCTCTTGCATACACCCTTGGCACATCACATAGTGGAAAATCCTTTGCCATGAAGTTTCATGGCACCCAAGCTCACATTATATGATGGCAAGGGTGACCCATAACATCACCTTAGATCCTTTCATGAAACATGTTTAGACTATGTGTCTAATAATTGGCTTATTATAAATTTTATTCCACGCACTCTCAAGGATTATGCCCTATAGTGGTTTTATGATTTTCTAAACCAATATATCATGGCATTCAAGCATCTAGAATATATATTCCTAGTACATTTCTCTATCAACATCAGTGACAAGATATCATATGCACAAGTGGTACAACTAAAGAAAAATTCAAATGAGCCTATTATTGATTATTTCTTATGATACAAGACAATCTTATCGAAAAGATTATCCCCATGGAAAATAGAGAGATTCAAGATATATTTAAATAAAGTTTATTACCGACACTTCATGAAGCTATCTTATTCAAGAAGTTTCCCACATTTATTGATATGTGCCATATAGTTAAGAAAAGAGAGGTAAAGTGCTTAGCAATGGGAAAACTCAAGTACATAAATGGATTAGATTTAACTATTAAGAGTTTAAACAAACCTCCATACAAGGTGAGGGACACATAAAACAAAAGTGATCAAAAGGCCATATTCAAAATAGCTTAAGAGCATTCTCCTAGATTGGTTATATTAGCTACTCAATGCAAACTCTTCACTAATATTCTACATTCACAAACATGAGTTCTATAATAACTATTAGAATCTAATGTCATAATTCTCCCTCCCATTAAAGAGGTTGATATGACACAACCTCTTCCAAAGATTTACGATTCAAATGCATTTTGAGAGTATCATAGGGCACCATGCCATATGATAAATAGATGTATTAGCCTGAAACACAAGATACAAGATCTAATTGAAGATAAAATTATTGATGTGAGAACACCCACAAAGGCACCAAAACAAAAAATAGAGGAAAATACACTAATCTATTTTTAGATCATTTCCTTAAGTATATATCTAATGAGGTAGGGAGCACATCGAGTATTCACTATACATACCATAATCATCTACCACAAGCTTCCTATCACAAAATTATAGAAGATACACATAGCTTACATAAAATTACTGAAATTTATCATTAAAAAATGCCACTTAGACCAGTTATCACATTTTGAAAGTAGGAGATTGTGGATGATGACAAAAATTTACATGCCCTCTCTAGGAGCATATATAGATCATCATCCTATTCTCAGTGTCATCGTTGACAATGATTCAAGAATGAACATGTAAACCATAACACTTTTACAACACTTGGTATACATAAAGTGAGATATGTTCCATACCAATATAGTCATTAGTGGTTTCAGTGACCATGTTTAGAGTTCTATCAAGGAAATTATGCTTCAATTATAGGTTGGACCAACACACATAGCCACTTGGTTCCTATTGGTACTTAGTACAGGTGTATTTGATATATTATTGGGTAGGCCATGGTTACATTAACTTTGAGCCATCCCATATATATTACACATATGATTAAAGTATATACATGCTAACTAGGTGGTTAATATTGAGGGTGTCCAATATGAATATCCTTTTCCCATCCCATAGGTAGTTCTAACACATTTCACAACTACCATTTTAGAATTAAAAATAGTTAAAGTTTTAGTAACACTACCAGATATTGAATGAATATTCATTATAAAGGAGATTATATATCCTATCCATACATCATAGTGTTTAATAGATTCTGTAGAGCATGTCATGTCTACTTCAATAATGTCTACACACATACATACTCTCCCTCAAAGACCATTAATAGAGAGACCATTTCATCATAGATACACCACATACTCTATAGGACCTTCCTCTACATAGTCTACATTGAGATAAGTTATATTGGGGTCTAGGGGTTCATAGCATAGGGAACCTACATCACCTACTTGTATTAGATGGATCCATAACACCCATATAATTAAAAGGAAATCATAGTTAGTTAAAAATCATTATAAAATCACTATTTAGGTAGTTTTAGACTCAAATTATATTGCACAATACAATATGGGCTCATAGTTTCACTTTCACACCACATGCATGATCATGGTTCCCTTATTTGACACAAGTCATAGTGATAGCGAGTCTCCCATGAGACTTATTAGTTAGTATGGTTCCTACCCATGTACATACATCCTTCTACTCCCTTTATACTTATACATCGAGTATTTTCATTTTCTTTTACATAGATTATACTCAAAACAAAAAAATCAATAGAACATGTCAAATTATAAAAACATTCAAATATTTCAAAAACACAAATTTTTATAGATTGTATGCATTTCTATGCTTATATTTCTACTACTTGTCAGATATTTAATATTTATAACTATCATAGTATAGTCATTTTTATCATACAAGTATGATTCACTTGTTCTTGTTGAGTACTTACAGATTTTAGATAGGACTTCAATCCACTACACTGATCCAAACTAACTATAATCTACCCATTGGGGGTATTTACATTGGTCCAAGTTTATACATTTGATACATCAACCAACTTGGGGGCATCTCCTACATAGTTGCTATAACTAAGTTTTATATTTACATTATATATATATATATATATATATATATATATATATTAGTTATGCATTAATTTATCTTGATATTGATCATTGCTCCTCATTACTCAAATTTGTTTCCAACTATCACTAGTTAGACTCAGTATATATACATCCTAGCATCTACATAGATCTGTATTACATAGTTATACATGATTTCATTTCTATTTACTATATTAGACTTGATTGTGTCTCTTATTCTTATTCCATAATTAAAGGTATTTTGATATGCCATTATTATTTGGATACTGCACCACTTATCTATTTTTATGCCTTGGACATGTTACCATGTCCCTTGTGTCTAATTTCTTATATGTGGAAATTTGAACATGTCCTTATTTTTGGCTATTTGAAAAATTTATTATTGTTTGTGCATGTGGACATTTTAACATGTCCTTGTATTTGGCTATTTGAAAAGTTTATTATTGTTTGTGCATGTGGACATTTTAACATGTCCTTGTATGTTTTCATTCCCATGTTTAGTGACATGTGCCCATGTCCCTTGTATTTTGGCCTATTTTCCTACCTTTCGCATGCCTCATGTCATTTAATTTTTGCTTAATTGTATGATTATACATCATGACACTTGTATTTTATTGTTAAACACACACACACACACACACGCGCACGCGCGCGCACACACACACACACACACACACACACACACACACACACACACACACACACACACACACACACAGACACACACACACACACACACACACGCACACACACACACACACACACACACACGCATGCATGCACACACACACACATGCACATGCACACATGCGCACACACACACACACACACACGCGCGCGTGCACACACACACAGATGCCAATTTTTTATTCCATGAGGGAACTCCTGCATCTAACCTTCCTACTTGGGATCCCTAATGGACATCATATGCCATCCCCCTAGGTAGCTACCCATATTTTATTATTTATATTGATTACATCTATCTTAACACCCTTGTGAAATGATAGATTACAACTTATATCTTGGATTACCTACTTATGATTAGACACATTTACATTTTGATGTTATATCTAACACATTTTTTAGAGCTACTTATTTAGAGGCTAGTTCTTACATAGGTTCCACAATCACCCTCAAAAGAGGGGTTTGTCATAAAGATCAGGCTCCTATTTTGATTTTCCTAGATAGATTTCAACACATAGGCTCAGTTTTAGATATCAAACTCAGGGTAGACACAAAATAGAATAGATATTTAGAATTCACTCCATTTCACTCAAAAATAAGACCAATTAGTCATTATCACCTGTATTAGGACACTAGTGCCTTAGGGTGATATTGTCTACTGCAGGTTGCTACTGTCCATTAGCCCTAGCTTAAGGATAGTCTAGATCATTTAGACAAATACACTAGCTATAATATAGATTTGTATAGATATTGTTATAGGTTTGGTAGTTATGTTTAGATTTAGCTCATATTCATTATTTTTATCTTAGATTCATACTAGTTTCTTAAATTTGGGGGCATCATGCATGACATGATCAATCATATATTTAGTTGAATTAAATAGATTCATCTATTAAATAATGAAGTCATATTTACTATACCTAGATACTAGAGTGGGGTCATATGCATGGCATATTAGTTTTAATATAATCAACTTGAGACATGTTGATTAAATGAAATGGCAAACTCCTTATCATTTTATATATTTTATACACTTAATATCACATTCTAGGTTGTCATCATATTCATGTATTACTTCATATTCATTGGTTAGTATTCTCAAGTGGCCACAAATCCAAATACATAGTTAGATTACCTAGTTAGATACTTTCTACACTTTTCAGAATTTAGTTATAGATGAATCTAATTCACATAAGGGGAAATGATGGAGTCATGACCTACTTGAGTTATTGATCCACCTACATGAGAGGTTTAGAGACACTTATAGTCTTCTTCAAGCTACTCATAAAGATCAAGATCTACTAAGCAAGGGTGGGCAATGGAGTCAAAAATGGATTAAGTTATTGAGCCACCCATATGAGGATTTAGTAAGCCATTAGAGAAATTCAAGATATTCAATTATATAGGCACTATATACACTCAAACATAGGTTTTAACTAGGTTAATGTGTTAGATCATATACCTATGAGGTGTATTCATTTTATTCTTCTCTATTTACTTAGATTTACTTAACTATTTAATTTTAGTACATTCTTTTGCTTTTGATGATCTCTTAAATAAGGACTATTTTTTCATGTTTCATTATAAGTCATTAATTTGGACCATGTTCTACATATTTAGATCTATATTCACATATTCAAAATTATATACATGGGATTTTCTTCTAAGATAAGTCTAGGTATACTTCTTTTTCCTTTATACCAATTAGTTTGATTGGTTACATTACTAGCATAAAGTGGGAGTAAATGTAATCACTTAAAAGTGGTAATTAGATACTAGGAGTGTTTTTTGAGTTAACATATCCTTAGGTTATCCATAGACATATCATTAAGAATTAGACTTACTTTTACAATAATTCAGTAGACCACATTCAGCTACATATAGTCAAAACATAGCCCCAAAAATATCATCCCAAATCCCAATTCAAGTTTTTTAGTAGTCTCCAAAAATGACATTAGCAACACATTTGGAACACTACAAATTCATGGTGCTAGTGTCACCAGCTTTGCTCTAGTGTCCTTATCCCTAGCTCTTCCCAATGGATAGTTTTTCAGATGTGTGCCCCTTCTAAGGTCAACCTAAGCTCATTTTCTTATCTACATAAAAAACATAACCATATAAATACAAGTCTAATCTACCTCTACTCACTAGATGGACAATAGATGCAAAATCTATTTAACCCAAAGACAAATGTTGAGTAAACTAAAGGTATTTAATCACTATTTTTCCCTACATTCTGCATACTAAGATCTATAGTACCCATAAATCTAGTTTTTAAACATTTCAAAACTTAAGCACATTCAAGGAATCCAAGGCCACTCTAATTTTAGCATTTACTTGCACTTGTATTAATCACTACTTGGGAGAATTACATTGGGATTGATCCCTCTTTGGAGTATTGGTATGTAGGCAACTCTCTACACATTGAGGTGTTGAGGATGTCTAGTCTATCCTATTAACACACGTAAAATTATTTATCATGCCATACTTACAAGGAGGAATAAGGTTTATACATTAAATCAGGTTTTCTATGCATAACATAGAGCTCAATGTTTCAATCCTATAGGATTAGGACATATAGACATAGGCACAAGTGCTCCCATAAAATAGGAATAATATTACAAAGAGGACATTAATGCCATAGTAAATACACTACACACAGATGGTGCTACTATCTAAACTAGGTGCTACTGTATAGCGAGTATATGAACAATAGAATCTTGTTGATGACATTGATAACTACATAGATCTCAACTTTCAGAACCTAGATCATCCGTGATAGTTAGTTTGTAGATAAGTCTCTATTTATTATTATTATTATTATTATTATTATTATTATTATAAATTCAAATAAATTCAAAGGTCATAAAAAATTAGTACTTAATTATTGCATATTTATTTAACTAATTTAGGCATCTCATCCCCTTTA
The DNA here is from genome assembly GCA_037957365.1 of Torreya grandis. Taxonomy (NCBI): domain Eukaryota; kingdom Viridiplantae; phylum Streptophyta; class Pinopsida; order Cupressales; family Taxaceae; genus Torreya; species Torreya grandis. Next base: position 177,376 of record JARHVA010005923.1, read on the forward strand.
ATTTAACATAGTTTTTTCATTGTAAAAATCTGAAAGGTTAAATCAAAATGTATGCATAATCATGTGGTACAAATCTCTATAAGAGCAAAGATGTATATAAGTTGATATTATAGTAGTAGAAGTTAGAAGAAATCAATGTAGTATAGGATGATAAATATCTAGATATAATCAATGTTAAATCTAAAATGTGGAGTATAGAAAGATATAACTCGACAAATAGGAAGGTGTGTATGATTCCCCAATGGGATAATATAATAATGTTGAATCATTGTAGAGAAACTGATTTCTATAGTTATCTACAAACACTTAAATGGAAGAAGTAAAACATGTATGTATGATAAAACTGATTATACTAGAATAGATAGTATATGCAATACCTATAAAATGTAAGGAATGTAAACATGGAAATTCATACAGTCTAAAATATGTATTTTTCTAGGAAAGATTTGAATGTTTTTATGTTTTTGAACATATTCTATTGTTTTTATGTTTATTGAGTATAAGATTTGTATAAGAAACATGAAAAGGACACTATATTCAAAGATAAATATAAAATAAACTTTGTACAAGTAAACCATGAAATCATATTAATCGATGAGTCTTACAAGAGACTCATTATCAAGGTGACATGTATCAAGTAAATGAACAATGATTACACATGATGTGTGAGGAAGTTCATAAGATACAGAAACTAAATGTACTAATTAATTTATATCTAGATTTGACTATGAAATTTGTCCATGAATTTGTGGAGCTGACTAAATTGGCATGTAAATTATGGGCCTCTTTGGGACCCATCTAGTGGAATAAGTTTTAACTATTGTGGAGGCTCTATGTGGAGTGATTTTAGGACTCAATAACACTTATATGGGTGTGAATAGGGTAGAAAGAAGATATATAAAATCCATAGCATGTATCTAACATGGGGGTCTCTCTGATAAAAGTTTCCATGGGAGAGTATGTTTACATGGTAATGATGTTAAAGAAGACCCCACTTGCACTAGTGGGTCAACTAATATCTGAGATGTGGTAATAAATGGAACTATTACTTGTGACTTATATGTAGTTGGATTTAGAGTAGGTATACTCATATGGAAATCCCCCAGTTGTAACAACCTAATTAATATGTATACAATTAAGACATATGTGTATAGTGGAGGGGATGCATAAAAGATGATGTATGAAAGTCCTACCCAGTAACATGTCAAATGCATTGTCACTAGATACCACTATGAATTTGGTGGCTACATGTATGGGACTAACCTATGATTTAAGTACTATATCTTAGATGGAGCTCTGAACATGGCCATTGAATCCATGAATAACTATATTCATTAGAGAAACACCCTATTATGAATACCCCAAGTGATGTATAAGTGTAATAGTATACATATTAATGCTTGACCCATTGTCAACCATGACACTCTAACTAGGATGATGCTCAGTTTAAGCACATACAAATAATGCATAAATATTTGGCTCATTTCCAATGATATCTTATTTAGATAAAGTGATAAGAGGCTAACCTGGTACTATAATATGATACATACCAATGCTATTATGTATAGGGTGTGTTTCCATTGTATGAGTATGATAGGATGATAGTGGAAGATATGCTTGATAATTATAATGAACACCTAAAATTGTCTTCTATCTCATTATCTATATGCTTTGGAAATGGATCAAAAAATATTTTCATTGCTTTCACTTTTATTGGCTATGCATTTGGTGCTTCTATATTATTTCTCACATCAATGATATTAGCCTTTATCAAATCTTCATAATTTGATGCATCTAATTGTAGTATGGATAAGGTCCCTATGATAATTGAAAAATACATTGGAATCATATTTATTTTTAAGAAGCCTATTTGCATCAACCTATTGGATGAGAATGAGAGATATGACATTGTATTCCAAAAGTCACTAGAATATGTGAGATGGTGGTTCAAGAATATTTATAAAAGGCTTCATTTGAGGAGATAATAAAAATAGATGAGGAGCTATATCTGATGTTGGGTTAACTATCATATTTATCTCATTCTTGTTTTCATTTGGCTTCACCTTGTATGGGAGCTTATTTGAACTCTTACTAGTGTAATCAGACCTGGTTGCATACTTTAAGTTGCCCATGTAGATAAGTTTGACTTCCCATGACTTCACATTAATTTGTAAATGCTAGAAACCTTTTAAATAACATAGATTCATGTAATGATAGTAATATAATTTTATTGAATACGTCTTAGAGTTATCTTTCTTTCTTGGGGATAGTCATCTTTATTAATATATTTTTATATCATAAGACATATTTAGTAATGGGCTCATTAGATTTTTTATTTATTTTCAAAAGTTGAGCATATGAAACTTTGTCACTAATGTTGACTGGAAAGTGTGTCAAAAACATATCTGCAAGTGGATTAAATATTGTAATAATCTAATTACGAATATCATATTACCATTTTAATGCACAGTCCTTTAAACTATGATGGAACAACTTAGTTAGGAGCCAATCATTAAACACATAGTTTAAACATGTTACATGAAAAAAACATGGAGATGATGCTCTGGTTCACCCTTACCATCATAAAGAGTAATCTTGGGTGCCAAAAATATGGATGGCAAAGGCGTTGTCTTTATATGTCGTGTCAATGGTGTATGTAGGAGAACATGAGAGTCCAAGGTATGATGTGGTATAGTATCACCTTGGTAAAGATGTAACACCTTGTCCTAAATAGAATGGATCACTTACATAAAGGATTGTACATCTAAATAAGAGGGATGTGTACTAGCCATAGGATATTTTTCCATTTGTGAGAGTTGGCTAGTTACAGTAGGTCATTAGAAAATCTAAGTTGTCCTAATAGTAGGTATAATAATATTAACATCTATGGGGTTAAATGATTGAACGATTGATGTTTTCTTTATTTAAAATATAGCATGAAAAAATTGTGCATGATCATGGGTTTTTTCCTGAATTCTATCTATGGAACTTTGTAAGATATCATCCTTATTGATTATAAGATTGTCATCATGGGGGGGGGGGGAGTTTGTCTTGAGTCCCATCTTCTGTATCATCAAGATATTGATTATATGGCTCATTTTATAATATATTATCATTAAATTCCACATAATAAAGATGTGAAAGATCAATTAGGGGGTTTTAATTGGTACTTTATGCATAGTATAAGCTCGAATAGAAGCAAGTGAGTATGCTCAATAGGGTTACCACTAAACCTAACACTTCTTTAAAGGAAGAGATATAACCTTTTTAGATGACATATAGTAAACAAAACTAAAGAGGTTTATTATAATAGAATATAATAAATATAAAAAGCCTAAAATATCACATGGAAATAGGAAAAATAAGTATACAAGCCCTAGGAACATATATGTATAGGGTTTGGACTATATTAAATTATGTCAGGTTCACCAAATGATTTAACTATTTTGGGAATTATGGAATGTAAAAATTTAAGTAGATAAACAACTATGTAATAAATGAATGAATAAATAGAGAAATATAACCAACCAATAATTTGTACAATAAATGATTTTTTTTCTTTGCCTATAAATACCAATGAATTATAAAGGAGATACTTAGCTAGAATACAAGTCTAAAATAGATGAGTGTCATGTTATAAACTGATGTAGGAATAGTGTAGGGTGTCATGAACAAGAAACATATCTTAGGACCATCTTCAAATAGTAACATAATCCCTTTTCCAATAGTGCACCATGGTAATGTCTTCTTATGTTGTGATAATGACCTTGAGTAGAGAAAATAGTGAGTTTATGGGAAGAAATTTGCCTTACTCTGAGAATATTTTGTCCATATGACCGAGTCTTAGATCAATTCCTATTCTTTATTTTTGATTGATATCAATGTTAAACCTTAAGCCTCCATTATTTCTATGTTTTCTATAAACACAATTATAAGTAGAGTGGTGTTAGTAGGGTAGGATGTAAATTACCTCAACACCCCATGTGTTGAGTGTTTACTACATACCAATACTTTGAAAGTGGATTAAGCTCAATGTATTTATCGCAATCTAAGTATTGGTGCAAGCGAAAGTGAATAGTGGTATAAATGTTGGTTTGAATTCTTTGAGTGTGTATTAAGACTAGCAACAATAATAATATGAGGTCTACACTATTGTAGATGGGTGTGTGTATAAGTAGGGAAGAATAAGGATCAATGAACTTGATTTACATAACTTTTTTCAAGTTTGTTCATGAGAATTTCATCTAGTTTCCATCTAGTGGATAAATGAATAAGAGTGGTATTTATATAGTGTTCTACTGCTTATAAATAAATGAAATGAGTCTAGTCCAACCTTAAAATCATTTAGGAAGTGGAAAGATATTTGTTAGGGTTAAATAAGGTTTAGGGTCAATAATATTATGCCTTTGCCAATTGCATAATGCACTATAGACCAAAGAGCCAATTGTTTAGGTATATGGAATAGGTGAAAAAGGCTCATGTATGCCTAAGAGATGGCCTAATGTGCCTTTTGGTATATCTAGTCATGGTCTAAGTGCACATATAAGCCCTAAAAGGATTAAAAGAGGCTCTAGGATAGGTCTAGGGCTAAGAAAAGGATATGGTGGTCTCAACTAACACTCATTTCATTAAAATGACATTTTAGATGACTATAGTAGGTAGTGATCACTAATATATGGGTATATGGGGTGATCTAAACACCATGTTCACATTAAGCCATTTTCCCCCAAGGTTACCATGAAGATGAAGAATCAAGGTTTTGACATTTCATGATGAGCAAAAGTCCATGATCTACATATGAATACACTAGAGTGAATTTGAACACAAATATATAAGGATATAGGTTGTTGCATCCTTTTTTATAAGGTGTTTTCTACATGACACCTACACTGAACCTAAGTAGTAGCATTGATGTAACCATCGTAGGCTGATGCAAGTGTGTAGAGATCTTGAGGCACTTAATCCTGAATTAAAAAAAAAGTTACATAATCATCTTCCAATCTTATTTATTCTTGTTATATATCCATCACTATGCTAGAATCATAACCAATTAAGTACATTAATTTTTTGTCATTTCCATACATAACTTAGTTTTATTTTATATATTTAGCCTATTCTTAGCTTTATAAATTCAACATATTTTATATTTGAGTTTAGCACCCAATTGGGCTACTATAGAGTTAGTTTATTACCCTTGTTCCCTAGGATATCTATATCCATATTAACCATAGACGACCCTAATCTAAATATTTAGGGTTAAACATCTTTATGTGTTAGATAAATTCTTTCATGCACAACATGCTTTCTATATACACTTCTTCTTTAAGATGTAATAAATCTACATTTATGCCACCTTTACAAAAATTATATGTATTGCTTTCCCTATCATGAATTACCTTTTTTCAAAATTTCCATGGCCATCCCAACAATAAATGACATGCATCCATTTTAATAACATCATTCCATATTTCATATCTATAATTATTTCCTATAGAAAACCTGATTAAACACCTTTTATCTATTATAACTTCATTCCCTTTATTAAAACATAAAATATGATAAGTATTGGGATGTTTTTCACATTTTAATCCTATATTATCCACCATTTGTTTTTAAACCACATTTTTCACAACTATCACTATCAATAATTACTTTTCATATGCTACCTCTTGAAGTGCAATCTATTTTGAAAATATTATTACAAAGATAGGAATCACCATCTTCTTTATTTTGAACATGATATTTCCTTAAAAATTAAATTTTTATCCTCACCATAATATTTTATCCTCTTTCCATTATTAATTTTTTTGTATTTTATTCTTGTGTTTTAGTCTCCACCAAATTTACCCTTGGATGGTCCTCTTGTCTCCATTTTTTTTCATGATAGTGAAAACACTCAATCACTTTGTGTTATTTTTCTCCACATTTATATCAAATATAAGACCTATATTGATTATTAAACTATCCTCTACAACCACCACAACTTCATCTTATCTAAAATCCTCTTCATGTATGTTGATGTTGAAACCCTCATCTATTATCTTCTTCTTTTCTATACCATGAGGAGATCCTCCTCTAGTATAATTAAACCCACCTAATTCCCTTATTAGAGGTGATTTTACACTTGTTGGTGTAGTTGATCTTCTAAAATTATATATATATATATATATATATATATATATATATATATATATATATATATATATATATATATATATATATAATTTGACATCAAATCTAGTTGATAAGCCTCATCCATGCAAAGTATTCTTTGCATGCTTTATTCATCTTGAATAGAAAACATCAAACCATTCACATACCTTGCGGTCATCTATTATTATATTTCATTATACTCCACTTGTATGAAAAAATTGTAAAACTAACTTGTATACTATGATATTTTTACCTTAAATTATGAAATATTGTTTATAGGGTTTATGCGTAATCTACAAGAATAAATTTTTCCCTCATCTTCTTATTCATTTTTCTCCACAAGTTGATCTTCTCTTTACTTTTTTGGTCTCTCCTTCTAAAGGTGATCATCCCAAAAAATCATTTCATGACATTTAAATTTATTTCATGAAAAATGGAATGTTAGTGTTGATTCCTTCATTCCTTTCATCTAAATCCATAACCATCCTCTCTTCCATTGATGGTGGTTATGATCATTATTATTATTAATGAATTTAATATTAATGATATATTTATTGCACTATTTTATCTTTTTCTTTCCTTTATCTTTGATTTATGGCAATTATGGTTAATTATTCCACTTGTTGGTATGACTCTTACATTGCCTTTTTCAGCTGAAAAATTTCTCCTCATCCTATCATCATCTTTACATGTGTTATTTAATCATATAATACTCTTCAAAAATATAATTTCAAAACCCAATATAAACTCATAAATATATTACCTCGAATAATTGAACTTGCTCTGATACAAGATGTTGAATCAACTGACTAATAAAGTAAAAAAATATCAATAGGCATAACACTTAAAATTTTGTGAAACCATAATATTCATTTATTTCCATTAAATGAATAAAAAGCATTACATAAAATTATTTAAATAAACCTCAAATTTAAATTAGAGGTGACATAATAATAATAATAATAATAATAATAATAATAATAATAATAATAATAATAATAATAATAATAATAATAATAATAATAATAATAACTCAGTTAATTGCCCCTGCAATAAATAGAAACTTATTTTTATTAATAACTTTTTCATGTAAGTTTGTATGGGACTAAAATTTCAAACATGTCATTGAAATAATAAATGAATTATTTTTAAATTGTTTTAACCCAATTTCACATTTGGTTATAAATTTATCTGATTTATAATATTTTTAGCATGACTAAAAACATTGAATACAATTTCAAACCCTTAGATGATCTTTTATGGCTCTCCAAACATATTTTAATTGACCCTAACTAGTGAAGCTAGATATGTATGCATTTATCTTCATTGTGGTGAAAATGAGAGCTCAATCAATTTAATGAATCAAAAGTTAAAGACTATGAAAAATAGGTCTCTACATCACAAAATATGAGCTAAATAGATTACAATAGTGGTGAAATCAATAATCTAAAATCACAATAATAAAATTTAGCATTTATTAAATTGTATTTTCCACTAGTGTATAATGGGATGTAACATATAATGATGAAATATGGTGTGATGTTATGATAATGGATTCATGTCATTTGTTGTTGGGAAGGCCATGACAATATGACATGAAAGGAATCCATGATAAAGAGAAGAATACATAATTTTTAGAGGCATAGTAAAAAGTATTTATTTTACCACCTAAGTATTAATGACATATATAAATCACTATTTCCTTAAAATAAATTTCATAGACATGAATATGCCATTTTTTGTTATGCATTAATGGAAAATAAAGAAGAAACCAATATTGAGAAAACTCTAATAGAGGTAGAAAATATGTTCAAATAATACGTTGATGTTACACCAAATGAGACACAATATGTTTTATCAACCAATAAATATTTTTTACATAATATTGATTTAATTCCATGATCATCTCTACAATCAAGTAACTCACACAATAAGCCCCCAAAAGCATGCAAATTTGAATAGGTGGGTAATTGAATTAGAGAGAAAAGACTCCAAATATTAATGGAACACAAAGGATGTGTGTATATAGTAGGGAAATAGAAAATATAGACATAAAATAAACATGTCATAAACCTTTCCTGAATGGCATGATGGTTGTTCTTGCATGAGCTACACACTTTACTAAAATTAATCCATGAAGTAACTACCATCAATTTCAAATTTCAAAAGGATATGAATGGAAGACAAAATTAAAGGATATGGATGGATTATATTAATGGGTTTTTAGGTATTTTAGATGATCAAATTAACCCAACACATTTATGAGGATGATGAACATAATTCTATAATAATATATTTTAATTTTTTTTAGTAATGTGTTTTGATGATATTCTAATTTTTAGTAAGACTAAATAAGAGAACTTAATGTGTTTTATAATGGTAATACAATTGTTAAGCAATTAGAATTTTTATCAAAAATTGTAGAAGTGATGTGTTATATATAAAAGTTTAGTAATATTGGTATGTATCAACTCAAAATATGGTGTAGGAATGGATGAAGAAAATAGAAAGGAAACTTTGGAATGGCCTACTCCAAAACGTATATCAGACATAATAATTTTTAATGGTTTATTAACTTTTATAAAATAATTATTTAAGAATTTTAGTAGTATTATTACACAAATAAAAGATTTCATAAGGGGAAAACATTTTTTTGGACAAAGGCAACAATAAATTTTTTATAATTGCTAAAGAAAAAGGTGACATAAGCACTTGTTTTAGTATTACCATATTTTAGAAAGGTGTTGAGGTGGATTGAGAGGCTTCACATGTGGTTTTTGGTACAATATTGAGTTAAGATTAAAGGCCAATAGCATATTACAATGATAATTTGAATGATGTAATAAATAAATATTATACCTATGATGTTTCATCTTATACCGTTTTAAAATCACTAAGATATTAGAGTATTTAATTAGTACCTAGGGAGATTTTTCTATTTACTGATCATGAGGATCTAGGGTATGAGGATTTATACCATAAACAATTTAGAATGGCGATTTTTTTGATGTATTAATATAAATATTATATGTAAATTTATTCTATGGTAATATCAAGTTTGATTGTTTTAGGAACCCATACTACCCCTTCTAGTTATTTTGTTAGTTAATAGTTGCCATGGATGCATATGATTTGTAAGTCATTTTGTGAGCATTTTTTTTATCCCACATTATGGAAAGTATTAGTTACTTAGATTAGACTTTGTATATAAGTAAGTGTTGAGGCCAATGAAAGCATCCACATATTTATTGTATTGAGCTTTCTCAAAGGAGGTTCCCCCCTCGAAGAGGCCAATGATTTTGTAATTTAACCATTGTAATTTAGTTTAACTTGTTTGAGTTAATATATTGTTAATTTCATAGTTTATTTCATTTATTTGCAATTATCTGCTAACTTGTTCAGGAAGGATCTTCACATCTAGTATCAAAGCATTTTCCAAGGTCAATTTTTTTCTAGCAAGTTTAAACTCTATTCTACTACATAACTCTATTCTACATCATAATAATCTATTTTGGATCAGAGTAAAAAAAAACCTATCTACATAACTGTGGGAAGTGCTTGGGTGAAAGCCTTAAAACTCAATATGAGGAGAACTACCCAAAAGTAGATATCCCATTGAGAAGATCTTCCAACAAAATGGTTAATGACCCCTTCTTGATTGAGTAGTTCCCACCTAGGAGGAAAACCAAGAGCTATCACTTAGAGGTAAACCTATGGCCAAATTTTTTCTAGAGAGCGGTAGTCACTTAGATGCCATTGGTGGCTAGAGAGACATCTATGAAACCCTAGTAAACCATTGAAACTTGGGGCCCATTATATCAGTTTCAAAATATTCTCAGCAAACTCTAAAAACATTAATCAACAAAGTATCATAAGACCCTTTGAGTACTTGCATTCAGATAGTTGACATAAACTAAAAATAAGAAAATATCCATCCTATCAATCTCAAAAAAGTATTAGTAGAGTATCAATAGACTCTCATAGGATTTGTGGCTAAACATTTGACAAAAAATAGAAACCCAAAAAAAAATCATTTTTTACCATATCTCTCCATCTGTATCCCTACTAATCCTCAAAATTTATTTGAACACCTAAAATTACATTATCCACATTTTTTTCCTTGAGGTACCATATCCATATGCCACTCCTAATTCCAAAAAATCTCAAATTTCCTTTTTTTTTTGGGTTTTGCCATAACTTTTATTTTTATCCATTTGCCTAAAAAAAAATTTATTTTTCATCTGCCTTTTCTTCACCTTTGTCCCTCTTTGATAAATTTTCCAATTTTTCCATTTTCACTTCTAAATTTGCCCATTCCTTCATCAATCATACTCTCGCTATGTAAAAAAATAGTAAAAGTACCTTTACCCCTTCCGATTTTGCCCAAATTAAAAAATTACCATACTAAATGTGTCTTAACTCTAGTTTTCCTAACCATTTCAAAAAATAAACTCTTATTTTGGTCATGCTAGTAACCTGAATAGGAGAAAAAACATGGAGGATGAAATTACCACCCTTAAGATCTACATCAAAGATATTTATGAAAAAATTCTTGGCCTTAGTATTCAAAATAACACCATGAACAACATATGAAATTTAAAATCCTCTTTAGACGCTAAGTTTTCTTCTTCCAACAGTTTTCATGTGCCAAAGGTTAATTTTCCTTGATTCAATGGTGCATATCTAACTATATAGATCTATCAGATAGAATGGTATTTAAGTCTACATAATAATTTTGATGATAACAAGGTCCTACTTGTATCCTTTCACTTAGAACATGAATCCCTTTAATTTTATTGTTGGTATACCAAGGCTCATGACAAGCCCATATGGACCAATTTTTGTACCCTTATTTTATAATGGTTTGGCCCTAGTGATTTAGATGACTTCATTAGAGCACTCACTAAAATTCATCAAACTAAAATCATGAGAGAATATTAAATAGAATTTGAAAAACTAACCAATAATATAGATGGATTATTTGATGAATTCTTTAAGAGTTACGTTATTAGTGAACTGAAGGATGCAATTTGAACTAAGGTTAAAATTTTCTAGCCCAACATGATGATGGAAGCCTTAGGGTTGGCTAAGTTGGTAGAGGATAAGATCACATCTCAGTAGAGCCTCAAATACAATTTTACGCCATTCAAAAATATAGCTCCACAATGATCTCAAACAATGCCATCCCCTAGAACCACTCCTATCAAGCATTTGACTAAAGCAAAAATACGATCCCATAGAAAATGGAATATGTTATAATTGTAATGATAAATTCACTTGAGGAGATCGATGTGTTGAGAAAAATATCTAGTTATTGTATGTAGACTTTCCACCCAAAATTGAATGTTGGAATGATGTTCAAGATTCAATAGATGACCTAGAAGAAGCTCAACTAATTGTGGAACCTGCATCTCAAGAAGACCAACCAAAGATATCTCTTCATGCCTTAGTAGGAGTCACCACCCCATAAACCATGCAAGTCAGGGGTTACTTCATGAAGTTCCCTCTTATGATACTCATTGATTTTGATAGCACTCATAACTTCATTGACCCTCAGATCACCAAACAAGCTAATTGTTTTGTCTATCCATGTTGAAACTTTAAAGTCATGATTTCCAATGGGGGAACATTACCTTACAAAGGGAAGTGTCATAATGTGTGTATCTCTATTGGAGATTATAACTTGTGTTTCAACATGTTTACCTTTCCCTTAGGTGGATGTGATGTTATTTTAGGAGCCCAATGGTTACACACACTTGGAATCATCTTATGGGATTTTGTTGAACTTTGGATTAAATTTTCAAATAATGGGTAACAATAAATATTGAAAGGCTTAAAACTAGTGTCTCTCAACATCATAAGTTCACATCACATGAAAAAAATTCTTAAAAAGAATTCACACAATATCGTTTCCCATATCCATTCCATTCAAATGCAACTATCAATGATTTCCACTACTATTTTTTATCTACAAACCATTTTGCATAGGTATCCATGTGTCTTTCCAAAAATAGTGGGATTTCCACCTTTATGACTAGATGACCACCATATTCAACTCCTTCTTAGAAGTGTTCCTCCTAACATCAGGACTTACCACTACCCATTCATTAAAACACTAAGATCAAGATGCTCGTTTGAGACTTATTGAGGCAAGAAATTATTCACCCCAGTATCAACCCATATTCTTCCCTAGTTATCCTTCTTCAAGAAAAAGATGGGTCATGATGCCTCTCCATTGAATTCCATGTACTTAATCACATCACAATCAAGGATAATTTCCTAATCCCTATTATTGATGAGATTATTGATGAGCTTTATGCCACTCATTTTTTCTCCAAGTTGGATCTTTGCTCTGGATATCACCATATCTAGCTTCATGAGGATGATATACCTAAGATAGATTTTTGCATGTACGATGGCCATTATGAGTTTCTATCATGCCCTTTGGCCTCACTAATGTTCCTTCAACATTCCAGGCACTGATGAATAAAATATTCCATCCTTAACTATAGAAATTCATTATGGTCTTCTTCAATGATATCCTCATTTATAGTAAAACATGGTTTGAGCATCTCCAAGATCTACAGATCATACTATAACTTCTCTCTGACCATCATCTTTGTGCAAAATAGTCTAGATGTGATTTTTACTAGGATAAAGTGGAGTATCTAAAGCATGTTATTTCAGCTCAATGGGTTTGGGTGGATCCTAGAAAATAGATGCCATGACAAATTAGCCTCATCCCTAGACACTCAAGAGCCTTCATGGTTTTTTGGGGTTGATTGGATACTATCACAAGTTTGTTAAGGATTATAGGAAGATTGTAGCTCCACTGATATCTACATTGAAAAAGGATGCTTTTACATGGACATAAGCTACTGAGTGTGCATTTGAAGAATTGGAAAAAGCTATGTGTACTACACCTTTTCTAATTATGCCAAATTTTTCAAACATCTTCACTATCAAGAGGGATGATTTTGGTAATGGACTTGGTTATATTCTCCTCCAAGAAGGATGTCGCATTGCATTCACTAGTAAAACACTTTCTAGAAAGAATTTAGTACTCTCAACTTATAAGAAGGAAATGATGGCCATACCTACTGGGGAATCATTTTTTCCTCAAAACTATTGACCAAAGTCTAAAATATTTCTTAGAATAATGGGTCTCTATCCCATCACAATGGAAATGGGTTAGAAAACTCATGGGTTATGACTATGAGATCACTTACAAAAAGGGTAAGTATAATATTGTTTGTGATGCTCTATCTTGCATATTTGTGAACCAAGCTTCCCTTTCAACTATTTCCATGCCTATTCCAAATTAGTTGGATGATATACAATAGGGGTATGCCAATGACTCTTAATTATCTCAAATCATTCAATAGTTGACCACTAAACCCTCTATTATACTATATTATTCTTTGGATGGTGCTTCTCTAGGATACAAAGGTCATCTAGTGCTTCCCTAGAGCACACATATTCAATAGGTTATATTATATGAACTCTATGCTTTTCCATTTTTAGGGAAAACAAGATTTCTCAAAACTTATGAGTGGGTATGATGAAACTTATTTTAGAAGGGAATGAAAAGGAAATTCAATAGATGGTGGCTAAATGTGATACCTACCAATGCAATAAGGGGGAGTAACACTCATCCTTATGTTGCTCTAACACTTGCCCATACCTACCAAGATTTAGAATGATATTTATATGGTTTCATTTAGGGTATTCCTAAATCTATAGGGAAAATAGTTATCTTGGTTGTGGTTTATCTCCTCTCTAAATACATTCATTTTTGTGCCCTCAACTGTCCTTATACCACCTCCATAGTTTCACAAATTTTCTTGGACTAGACTTTCCATATTCATGGCATTCCTTTAACCATTATCTCAGGCACTGATGAAACCTTCACCAACCAATTTTGGATATAATTATTCCACCACATTGGCACCTAACTAAAGATGAGTTTTGGGTATCATCTCCAAATAGATGGGTAGACTAAAATTGTCAACAAATTCCTAGAAACTTTCCTTCATTGATTCACCTTAGAAAAACAACATTAGTGGGCAAAGTGGATCTCTCTTGCTGAATGCTAGTACAATATCTCCTACCACACCTCAATGAAAATGAATCCATATGAAGTAGTCTATGGTCAAACATCACCAACATTCCTTCCATAAATCCATGGTAGTTCATCAATTCAAGTAGTTGACATGATTATACAAACCAAGGATTAAATCCTCAACACCCTAAAGGATAATACCATTCTGATCACACTTAGTAGATAGCCATAGATCCCAATACAAAATATTTACTATATTTATCCATGGAATTTTTGGTGTTGGTAATATAAAATACATCCATTTATATTGTGCTTGACATATACCATAACTTGACACATGATTTCTACATCCCACTTCATTTTTGGCCAAAAATATGTGTCTTCCATTAAATCTATTTTATTATTTTGACCAAAGTGTCCACCCAAACAAAACTATGAAATTATCTCACCATATTGTCTCTCATAAACCCAAATATAATACATAATTTATTTCATTTAAATATATAATGATCGTACATGAGATATTCATGTTGAATAGAACTTATCTCACCTATTAATGGATTCCTACATTGATGAGGGAGACAATAAACTAAAGGCAATAGTTTTTTGTCTAAGTCAATTGATCCCTTTTTTTCTAATCAAATATCTTGCATTGTTACATGTGTCTATAACCAGATTTAGTTGGTTAGCATAAATTTTAACAATTATTCAGGGTTAAAATTGACCATTGAAGAGAAAATAAAATGTTTTATTTACATATTATTATAATTTTCATAATTATTGTTTAAATATATTATCATTAAGTTGTGTTTAAATTCAAAGTAAAGAGTTATTTACACATGTACACAATAATGGAAAACTAATAGGCCCATCTAAGAATCCTACATCTATTAAAGAAAATAATTTTAGTAAACTCTAGATAGATTATTGGTTTTAATATATTTTTTGTTGTGAATAAAAACTATGCATCTACTAAAGCATTTTTGAAGTATGACTAAATAAATCTTACCCTCTCTTATAATTGAAATTTGATTGCTCATCTAAAGGAAATCTAGGTTTGGAGGGTGGTGGAGGGATTCTAAGGGATGCAAAAGGTAATATCATTGATGCCTTTACTAGGAATATTTGAGTCTTATCTAGTCACACTATGAATACCTTGGCTTCTCTATGGGGAATTAAAATTGTTAAGGAGGTGGGGTCCATATACATTTTCATTTAATGTGATTATCATAATATTATTAATTATATTCTTGGGAATAAATCTCCAAGCTAAAAAATTGATAATATCATATTTGAGATACATGATATTATGGTAAACTTCCAACAAACTTATGTTATACATACTTTGAGGGAGGATAACAAAGATACAAACTAGTTCATGAATATGGGAACATAAATTTAGGACAATTCTAAGTTGTTTAAGGATTATAATTTACCTATTTAGGTCTTCTAAATCATTAAATTAAATAAATTAATGATTTAATTTAAATTATTGTGGGAGATTCAAATTTCACTTGAAAAATGTTCCTTGACATGTGGCCTTTTATTTTATTATAAGGAGACCCAATCTTCCTAATGTTTATTACATGGTTAAGGTGTGTCATTATAACTATGGTTACATGATCAATAGACTTCATTTTAAATATTTTAAGTTGCTAACTAAACACTATAATTTTTGTAACATCAACATCAATGGTTATGCGAAGCCATTTTAGCACATGGGAATTAATATAAGATCATGGCGGTGTATCTTCAAGTTTTATACCAATATTTAAAATCATGAGATAAAAATAAGGGAGGGTTATGGTATCATTATAGTTTTAATTTACATCAATTGTGCTTGTGATAGTGATCATTGCCGTTAGATTGGTAACAACAACTACCTTATTATTTGTCTTGTTTGTTCAATTATCAAAATGGTAGGGGACCTCTACCAAAGTATTCCATCTTTAGTAGAGCCTATGAAGAAAAATAAATTTATCTAGATTATTTTGAAATATGGGGGGTTAACTAATTATAAGGAGAGAATATGTGGTACTAAGACCCACATTTCCATCAATTTGAATCATGGCTGGAATGCTCACATGATAATGATGGAGGATGTCACCATTATTGTCATTGAAGAGTTCATTGCCTAGGTAAAGGGTATGATCACTCATGGGAAAATGTATTACACACAAAAATAAAATGATGAGGAGATGAAAAAATTCCATAAAGCTGTCCATTCCACAAGTTTTTGGAGAATAATGAATAATTAATATTCATTTTGAACTACTTAAGAATTATTTCTAATGTTATCATTTCTTTTTTATTTGTTTCATTTTTAGATTCATTTATTTGCATAAATTAAGGGTAAGTTATGGGCATATAATTTAGGGTAACTATTTTTGAATTATTATTGATTTTTTAACAATAAAATTGCAAAAAATTGCCAAAAAAAACCATGCGTGTTTAATCAAGATGGCAAGACGACAAGGAGGCTGTGGACAGATGAACAAGAATATGTACTAGCTTTAGAGATAATTATAAGACTTCATTGTAATTATTACACCTTAGATATAAATACAAAGACAAGGAAGAAGAAACAACACATGAAAAAGGAAATTACAAATATGAGGAACAATATGAACAACCACAATAAATCAAATACATGATGGTTAGGGAATTTGAGGGAAAGAATTAAGGAATAAATGTGTAAGTTTTGGATTCTAGGAGTATCCTAAGACTAGATGAGTTTATATATTATCTATACATTATGAATAATGTTTTTTAATGAAAAATTATTGTAGAGTAAAAGAAGACATTGCTTGCACAAAATTGAAGAGTCAACAATGATATGATGAGACGACTTACCAAAAGGAATACAAAAGAAGGGTAAGGATAAAAATAAAGACATAATTTGAGATACAATAGAATCTGTGAGAGAAATTAATTTATTTAGATAATGCACAAACTCTTTATAGAATATTCCATAACATAAATCAAAAGGAACATAAGGTACAAGACTACATAGATGATTTTTATAAGTTATCCATTCGAGCGGAGCATGATGAAACAAATGAACATATGGATGAAAAACATGTAATTTTTTAAATTTTTATATTCAATATGAATTAAGTATGTGTAATATTAACATATTAAAGTATGTTTTGGAGATTAATATTTATTTAGGTAAATTAAATATACCATATTTTTATATTTCTCATTATGTGAATTTATATTTCACACATTCCATATTTATGAGGTATTACACCTATTTTTTCCACTTTGAAGGGAATATTGTAGATAAATTTCAATTTTAAATTCTTATAAACTTTTCACACACTTCCACTTCAACTCATGGCGATTAGTGAAAATAGGCACACACTAAAAAGTATGTGCAAGGCTATGATAGAATTTTCTAGTAATTCATTTTGGCTCACTATCTCTATATAAAGAGTTTTATTCTTTCTCATTCTTAACTAGAATGTATTGAGATATATTTATTCTCTCTCGAAGGTCATTATTTTTTTCCAATATATCATTTACTATCCACTATTCATGAATATTGTTATCTTGAATAATGTTGATGTAAGCTCCCTCTTAAACCATGTCAGGTTTTCTTCGCTTGATTTGTTTTCCCACTTATCACTTCATGTTTAACATTATATTGGTATAGATTAATTTTGATTTGATATATTATTTTTGTGAATTTAGTTTTTTTTTTCAACATTATTTTTAAATATCCTATCATTTATTTCTAACATGGTACTAAAGCAAATTATGTTTTAATTTTGAACTTGTGGAATAGACAGGTTTATGGATACTATATATATATATATATATATATATATATATATATATATATATATCACTTTCCTTTATTGCATTATTCTATTTTTTAGCTCATTAAATTCATAAGTAATGCTTTTGTTTAAATACCAATATTTATTCATTACAAAAAATATTTTTAATAATTATTCACTAAAAACATATTTTCAAAATGGGCCACATATTTTGATTTTAAATCTATGTTTTTTTTGGTTTCCTATTCTATAATCTAGAAACTAACTATTAAAATTTAGCACAACCCAGATCACTATTTTTAAGAAATTGTGAAAATGCTAACTACTTATTTTATTTAAACATGATAAAATGATAATGTTTTAATAGGCTATATATTATTTCATTATTCATAAATATTTTTAGATAAAATAATTGGCATTTTGATTATTTAAATCCAATTTTTTTTATTATTCTAATATAAATGTTATGTTTATTTGGCATTAGTTGTAAATTTTAATTGGATATAAATCTTTATGTGATATATTTTACATGTTTAAACTTGTCTCTTCAATATTTTTTCATTACAACTATTGCTAATCTATGACTTTTAAACAAGTATTTTTTTTATCTTTAAAAAAAATTAAACAACAAATTTATTTCAAAGATACTAAAATTTACAAATATGCATAACTACTAAGAACATAATGTAAGAACATAACTATTAATTCAATTAAAACCTTAAATTTACAAATATGCATATCTTGATTGAAACTATTAATGCTAATATTTATTATTTTAAAATTTTCATTTCTTATAGTGACTCTTTAAAGTGTGATTCTTCTTTTTCTAGATTGTATTGATTTGCAAAAAAAATTATAACCCACTTTGGGAATTTCATTAAATTGGTTATTCTAGAGGTGGGCTTGTTAAACAAGAAAATGACATTGTTGAGCCCATTTAATTTGAAACCAATTCAAAAAGTTTAGGGATTAGATTTTATGCTTCTTAAAATAATGTTAAAATGAAGTCATATTGTCCATCTCATCTAAGGATATTGCATCACAATACTTCTTATAATATTTCTTCTACTCTAATCTCAGTCAAATATGGTATTTTTTTTTTTTATCATTTTGGTAAACATAAACATGATATCACTAAATTCTGGAAATCTCATCCTTATAAAACTTGTAGTAAAATAAATCATGGCCTTTTGAATTATTATAAAATCATTAAACCTATTTTTTCTAAGCTTAAAAAAATTTGGATTCTTAATGTTATGGTATCTTCTTGAGGTAATGATGTGTCCTTTATTGATAATATTTTAATTCACTCATGTATGATCTATTTTTTGAAAAGTGAATCATTCATATTTATCACTTTTGATAAGTTTAAAACTTTAAATTTATTGTTTTACTTTTTTTGTGCTTACTTTTTATTGCAAGTTATCATAGAAATATGTCTTTGTTGGACCTAATTTCATTTTTGACTAACTTGTTTTTACCACATAAGATTAAATTTTTTGTTAATGAAGTATAATACTTTCCATTTGTATCTAAGTTTAATAAAATAATTATATTTAGATCATATTTTGTATTTATAGAAAATTATTTGATTTACTTAATTAAAGATTTGGCATAAGCTTTTCTATATTATACATACAATGGATCATTTTTGACGTCTCTTTTTTAATTTTATTTGTTCTTATCTGTGTTGAGATTCTTATCCAAATTGGATAATTGGGATATTTTAAATGACCAGACATTTATATTTTGTAATATTCTTGGTGAAATTTACTCTCTTTTTATCTCTTTTTTCAAATCATCGTAATATTGTAATTCCTATCAAAAGGATTTTTCATCAAGGGGGAGTATTATGTAATGTCAACTACATTCTTTGTTTAAAGTTATATCCTATTTTGTAATCCAAAATAAATTTTACTGGGGAGTGTTTTTAATTAATAATTATTTATGTATATTAAATGTACTATATTTGTGTATTTATCCTTAAGTGATTTTATAATTCACGTATTCCATATTTATGAGGTGTCACACCTTTTTGTCCCTTATAAAGGTAATTTTAGATTTCCAAGTCATATGTAATTAATTATGAATTTTTCAAACACTTCTCTCTTACCTCATATGGATTAGTGACATTAGGAACACACTAATAAGGATGTGTAATACTATGATTGACTTTTCTAGTAACTCTTTTTGACTGACTGGCTCTATTTAAAGAGTTGTCTCCTCTCTATTTTTTCCTAGAAAATATATAGATATATTATTCTCTATTGAAGATCATTATTTTTATCAATACCTCATTTATTCTCCATTTTTCATCAATATTTTTATGTTTGAGAATGTTGATGTATGTTTTCCTTCTTAATGCACACGGGGTTTTCTTCCCTTTATTTGGTTTCCCCACTTATGACTTTGTATATCATATTCTCTTGGTATGGCTTACTTTGGATGTGATATATTTAATTTTGTTCATTCATTTACTTGTTTAAATTTTAATTTTCAAGATCCCAAAATAAAATATGCAACAAATGCAGGCGCAAGTAGAAGATCTCACTAATATTATTACACATCAAATACAAGGACAACAAGGATATTGTATAGAATAATAAAATTAATCAAGAGAGGAATAGAAAGATCAACCAAAATTAATGGAATAAATTATGGTTAAATAATTTGAAGGAAGGAATCAAAAAATAAATGTAGAATTCTATTATTAATTGGTAACCTTAAACTAGAGGAGTTTATAGACTGGTTGAAACTATGAGATAATATATTTGAACAAAACTTTATGGCAGAGGAAAAGAAATAAATAATTACATGCACAAAATTGAAGAGTTATGTAATGATATGGGGGGATCCCTTAAAAAAGGATAAAAGAAGTGTAAGAATAAATACCTAAATCATGATGGAGAAGAAGTTGAAAGATAAATTAATCCCTTTTTATTGTGCACAAATCTTCTATACAAAAATATAGAACCTAAGGAAAAAGGAGCAAAATTTACAATACTACACAAATAATTTTTACAATCTATCCATTCGAGTAGGGATTTGTGAAACATAGGGGAATATGATTGACATGTATATAAAGATTTTAGATTCATATATTTAACATGGAATATGTATGCATAGGATTAATATATTGGAATACACATCTGAACTAGTTTTGAAGGTAGAAGATAATAAAAATATACATACTTTTCAATTATCAACTATATTAGAGAGGAAATTGATAAATAGTAAGGGGACAAGGTGTGTTTAATAAAAAAAAAGTATATTTTACTATGAGGTGGATAAACAAGAAGATACTAGACATTAGTTTCAAAATTAATAAAGAGAAGTAGGATTATGGAGAGGCAAAGGCTATGGTGTTGGTAGAGTATGGAATGATTCACTTACACCTTATGTTTACTACAAATGTGGTGAATAACAATGTAGATAACTTGAGTGTCCATAATATATTTCATAAGATATGATGAAATATGATTTTTCATGCATGAATTTTGTTTAGGGTGACATAAAATAATAAAATACATAAATTATAGACCCATATGAAAATATCATGGTGACAATACCTATGATTTATCAAAGGAAGGAACATGTTTAATATAAAGATAGTGGATACTCCTGGATTCTTAAAAATATTTATTGAACCAATTTCACTTGAGGAGGAAAGGTATGTAACATTATTATCTATGTTTGAAGTTTTGAAAATATGATTTCTGAGAAAATCATTAATAAACTAGGTTTGTAATGTGAAAATTTCCCCCACCCTAATTGTATTTAAAGGTTTGAGAAATTAAATGAAGTTATAATAGATAAGAGGTGTTTAAAAAACATTTCCATAGTAAGGAATTATAGGGTGAAATATGGTGTGATGTTATCCCAATGGATGCATTCCATTTATTGTTGGGAAGACCATGGAAATATGATTGGAAATCAATAAATGATAGAGATATGAACGCATAAAATTTTTGGAAGAATGGTTAAAAGGTAATTATATTAACTTCTAAGTAATAATTTCATGTAAAAATCATGATTTACGTAAAATAAATTATCATCGACATGAAGATGTCATTGCTCAATTATTCATTGATGAAAAATAAAGAATAATAAGAGACCATGAAAACACTAGTAGAGGCATAAAAATCATTCAAATAATATGTTGATGTTACACCAAATGAGTTATGACATTGTTTACCAAAAAAAAAAAAAGATTTTCAACAAAATATTTATTTAACTCTAGGATCGTCTCTACCCAATCAAGTATTTTACATAAAGACCCCAATAAAACATGAAAAATTCAATAGGTAGGTGATTGAATTGGAGAGAAATGATTTTAAATATTAATGGAACAAGGAGAATGTGTTTATCTAGAAAGGAAATAGAAACTATCATCATAAAATACATATTTACTATACCTTTCATAAATGACATGATGTATTTCTTGTAGGAGATACATACTTTACTTAGATTTATCTACGAAATGGTTACCATAATATTCATAATTAAAAATGAGATGAATGTAAGACAAAATGAAAGACTAGGAATGGATTATATGTGTGGTCAATGATGTATTTTATATTATCCAATGCATCTAACACATTTATAAGAATGATGATCACAATTATATGATATTATATTTGTAAGTTTTTATAAATCTATTTCTATGATATTTTATTTTCATTAAGAGTAAAGAAGACAAATTAATGCATTTGAGAATGTTATTACAATTTTTAAGAGAGGATAATTTTTATGAAAATATTTAGAAGTCACATGTTATGTTAAAGTTTTTAGTATTATTGGGATTTTTTATTTCAAAATAATGTGTAAGAATGGATGATGAAAATATAAAGTAAATATTTTAGTGGCCTAATCCAATAAGTATATTGGAGGTAAGAAGTTTTCATGGTTTAGTAACATTAATAATAGAATTCATTAATAAATTTATTAGTATTTTTACACCAATAATATATTGTGTAGGGGAAAAACGCTTGTGTGCACAAAGACAACAATATAAAGCTTCAAATTACTAAAGAAGAAAGTGACATAAGCACTTGTTTTAGTATTAGCATATTTTATCAAGGTGTTGAAGAAGATTGTGATGCCTCACATATTGATATTGGTGAAATATTAAGTCAATATTGGAGGCCAATAGAATATTATAGTGATAATTTTAATAAGGAGAGGAATACATATTATACTTATAATGTTGAACTTTATGGCATTTGACAAGCACTAAAACATTGAAAGAATTAATTACTGCTTAAAGAGTCTATTTTATTTAATAACCATGGGGATTTGAGGTATGTGAACATTCAAAATAAATGAAATATCAAAAACTAAAAGTGGGTATATTTATTGCATGGATGTACTATTTTTTAAAAGCATAAATATAGGATGCAAAATCATGTAAGTGATGCTTTGATCAGGGGTTTAACATCGTTAACTATTATGCCAATTAATTAGTTTGAATTGAGACTATCAAGGATTTGTATGACTATAATACTATATTTTTAATTGTTATTGAATAATACAAGAACCCATTAGTTGGTGAGATCAGTACTATTCATGATGATTATCTTATGAAGGATGGTTACCTCTTTAAGTGAAAGAAATTATGTATTTTGTTTGGTTCTATGAGTTAAAATATTATAAGATAATTTCATAGTGGTTTTTGGGTGTGTATTTTTGTAAAACTAACACAATAATTTTGGTGGAAAAGTATATTTTTCTGAAGATGAATAGATATTTATCAAAGTATGTGTCTCTGTGTCAAGATGCATGATATGTTGAGTGTCTAAAGGCCATACACAAAACATAGGGTTGTGCAAGTTTTTACTAGTGCCAAGAGGACCATGGACATATTTGAGTGTAAATTTTATATTAGGGATGCCAAACAAAGAAAGAGGTAATGATTGAAGTTTTTATTATAGATAGGTTATCTATTATGGTTCATATTATTGAATGCAAGAAAACCAATGATTCCACTAGAGTAGAAGATATATTTTTCAAATAACTTCTTATATTTAATGGTGCTCCAACAACCACTACTTCAGACAAGGATAAAAAAATTATATTTCATTTGTAGATGACTTTCTACAATTTATTATTATATAAAACCCTAAAAATGAAAAAAATAGAAGTAGTAACCAAGACATTGTGAATATTTTAAAGATACATTATTAGAGAGAAGCCCAAGAAATGGGACTTGACATTACCGTAGGTTGAGTTTATATATAATAATTCTGTGAAAATGTCAACAATAAAATATCCATTCCATGTTTTTGTGGTGAAATCCTTAGGGTATTTTAGACATGATATAGTTACCAATTGTATAAAAAATTAGTGATGCATAGGCACTTGCATGGAACATACACTAGTTGGAATAATTAAATAGGAATATACAAGATAAGAAAGTGAATTATAATGTAGTTGTAAATGTAACTAGAAGGCCAAAGGTTTTTTAAAAGGTGGAGTTAGTGATGATATATTTGAGAAAATAAATATTTCCCCAAGGAACATACAATAAGCTAAAGTATAAGAATATTGGTCAATGTAAAGTTGTGAAGAAGATAATGACAATGCTTATGAGGTAAGTTTCTATAGAATTTTTATATATCTTTAGTAACTGATTATTTATAATTTATATGCATTACATGGAGAGGATAATTAATGGTAAAAAAGAAGCATAGTGGGAGAAACATGTACCTAAAAATAAGAAAGAAAAGATATAACATGTTTTGCATAGAATGCATTCAACATTAGGGAAAAAAATACAAAAGGTATTTAGTATAATAGGAAGAAATATATTAAGAATACCATATTTAAATTTTACTGTGGAATTTAAAATAATCTTCACAAGGATGAATGACAAAAATTTAATTGGAGAAACTCACATGAGCTATGTTCTTTTCAATAAAAGGAGAATGAGGTGGAAGCATATCTTGAAGAGATAATTAATTTTGATCTGGGAATTTTTATAAATATATCAAATATTTACATGTGACTATAAACACCATTAGTTGATTAGCATTAACTTAGATAATTTTTGGGGTCAAAAGTGACTATCTAAGGGCCAAAAATTATGTTTTGATTTTATTTTTAACATTTTTAGAATTTTCAAATTTAGCATATTTGTAATAGATTATGAAATTGAGTTTTAACTCAATTTTTATACCTATTTATGCATGTAGTGGATAAGAAAAATTAGTAGGCCCGTCAAAGCTTTAACATCTACTAAAAATAGAAATTTTGGTTAACTCTAGATAGATTGTTTTCTCCAATATATTTTTTAGTTTTTCATGACGACTCTATATTTTAGTTGTGATTTATTTAAAGAATTTTAAGTATTTATTATGGAAAATAATGAATAATTATCATTATTTTTAGGTTGTTCAAGAATTATCTCTATAATTTTATTGTCTTTTAGTATTTATATATTTTTTGGATTCATCATAAATTATTGTAAAATCATTACAATATCATAATCAAGATCATACATGTATTTAATAGTCTCAAATCCAACTAATTCACTCAACATTGTAGTTGACAAGGGCACATGCCTACTCAAGGCATTCATTGCATGTTTATACTTTTCTAACTTATGCTTCAAAACAAAAGCACAACCTTACAAGAAATGTATGAAATTTTATAGGTTAAATCATAGTAATTTATCCCATTTTTTAGTACAAAAGGGATACCAGAAAATGCAAATGTGCATATTTGTAAAATTTCATAGGAAATAATGACTAAACCATACAAAATGTGAAAATTTTGGAAACTATAAAAATATTGCATTTAAAGTGTAGATTAAATTTATATATTTGTAAAAAATTTAATAATAAAAATAACATATATTTTTAATGTGTAAATATAGATTATGTACATTTTATGTATATAAAGTTGTAATGAGTGGTCGATCTCCACTCCTCATAATGTTTTCAAAATATAATAAACTTTTATTATTTTTTGGATAGATGTCTTAGAGACATGGGTGTAGCATTTTTTTTTAAATATTTTTTCAAGAAATATTTAATTTTTATTATTTTTTTAATGATCGTATAAAGAAATATCAATAATTATGAACTCTCCTTATAATATTTCTTTTTTTATTTTTAAATGTATGTCATAATACATTATTTTTTTCACCATTAAAACAAGGACATTGAAGTCAAATGTGATGATTTATTTTCAATATTTTTGATATGTTCCCGTATTTTTTATAGTGCCCCCAAAAAATGATACTTTATTTTATAACTAACTATAAATGATTAAATAAATCAAAATAAATATATAAAAAATATATTATTAGAAACCATAAAATAAAAATCTATTTACATATGGAACCATATATTTTTATTTAAGTTTTTACCCTAAACCATGTCATTTAAAGTCACATTTTGAATCCAATAGGGGATTTCCACTTGGATGGATTAGAATTTTGTATCACGTGGGGGATATAATGAAATACCTTCATTGTAACACCATGCATTTTAACTTCCTTGAAAATCTACTCAATGTGACTTTCTACCACCACTCCATTTTAAATTATTTTATACATAATTTTTTTTGGGTTTTATTTTGTTTTCAGTTTTTATGCATCCATACTTGATTTATAAAATGCATATTTTATAAGTATACAAGATTTTCTATTAAATAAATATAGATTCCATTATAAATCACATTTCATGTTAACATTTATATGATTTTTATATACATTTTTTATAAATTACTTTTTGGTTTTTATGCATGCATACATGATTTATAAAATTCATATATTATAAATATACATTATTTTATATTCAAAAAATAATAAATAATTATAAACCACTCTACATGTAACATTTTAAATGTTTTCTATATATGTTTCTTAATACCTTTTATTTGTTTTTGGCTATTACCCATGCATATATGATTTATAAAATACACATTTTATAAATATGTGTTTTTATATTAAATTAAAAATACAATTTATTATAAAAATAAAAATAATTTTTATGTATTTTATATATAATAAGTTTTTATATATTGTCTAAATAGAGAATAAGTTTCTATCATTGTTTTATGTTTTTTTTTTTTTTGATTAAAGGTATAAAATTACATTTATCAAATTATGTAACTTTTAGAAATATAAAAATTCAAAAAATACAAGTAAATAGATTTGTTATTACAATTTTATGTATACTTTTATCTTAGACATGTTAATACAATTTAAATCATATAAGTACAATTTTGTGTAGGTATAAAGTTAAGGATTTATGAGATGAGAAATAAGAGTAGAAGAAGCAAAAGGGAAATAAGCTTTACACCTAAAGATGATTCTTAAATAAATTGAATAAGACATGAATAGTACGCGAATAAAAAATAGAGGATGTAGGTATGAGTGTTGATGTTGAATTTGATCAATCTATCCACATGAATAGAAGAACTTATATACCTCGTATACATGTACACGAATGGTCACATACATGTATACGTGTTAGTTTAAAATGGTAATATATGTTACAAGGAAATTAATATAAATTTATAAAATTGTACATATATTCTTATAATTTTTTTTAAAAATTCACTTACATGTTTTGAACATTTACATTCTAGGTAAATAATAAAATCATGTCAAAATATGCAATAATTTAAAAGTTACATAATATTAATTGAATTAAATTATATAAAATATAATATAATATGTAAATAATTTTAAAAAATTACCCACTATTGGAGATATCTACTTTATTC
The DNA here is from genome assembly GCA_037957365.1 of Torreya grandis. NCBI lineage: Eukaryota > Viridiplantae > Streptophyta > Pinopsida > Cupressales > Taxaceae > Torreya > Torreya grandis. The sequence continues at coordinate 205,108 of JARHVA010005923.1, forward strand.
TCTCATCTTGCCTTTATGGAATCTTGATGATCATAAAGTGTAAAATTAACAATTGAAGTATCTTAAAATGGTTTAAATATGTTGAAAAAGCTTACAAATGTAATACATTATGAAGTTGATTTATTTAATTATTCAATGTAGAAAATATAAAAGTGACTAATTTTCAAACTCAAATTTATAAAATATGATATCTAACCTAATGAATTGATCAACTTTATTTATTTCAAACATTTGCAATATATTTTTATGTTGATGAATGTAGGCTAGTGATTCCTTTATGTCATTCCAAATAAAAGTTAGTTATTTATTATTGTTTATTATATTACAAAATATGCAAAGAAACAATAAATGAAAAAAAAAATCAGTACATTTTTATTTTTATTTTATTGAAAATAAGATACCTAATAGGTGTATGTCATATCAAATATGGGTATTACATCACCCTACACAATATCCTATGAAACACTTTCACTATAGCATTGTTTGCATAATATTCTTTTGGCACTTTCCAACCACCTTTAAAATTCATTAATGGAAAAAATAAATATATTAAAAAGGTTCAATTTTTTGTCCATGATGGAGAGTGTAGTGTGTATATTATCTTAATACATAATATCACCTAAGATGAATAACCTTTCACATTAAGGCTCCAAGAGTATAAGACTTAACTCTTTTGATACATTGTTAAACTATTTTAATGTACAAATTTCAATAATCATATATTCCCTTGTTTCAAAAATCTTATATATTCTATACATGTATTAGAATTAAACATATTTACATGGCCAAACATAAGTAAGATTATAATTTATTTTTGGTACACATTATTTAAGAATTAAGTTGGAAACAACTATGATTTTAAAATGGGAATATGGAAAATAATTTTAGAATATTAAATATGTTAAAAGGAGGGAATCTTGAATCTTTTTATTAAATTTATGATTTTATCACATAAATTTAAAAATGCCTAGATTACTTGTGTATTAAGTGGGTTCTTTCGTCTAATGATTATGACTTATATATTTAAAAATATTCTCACATTAATTTGTATACATGTATATAGATATGTAAAATTATGTATTTTTTTGAAATATATGATATATATATATATATATATATATATATATATATATATATATATATATATATAAGTAATTGAACTGCACGACTTCAATGCTACTTCACATAACTTTATGATTGGAATTTTTAATTTATTTTAAATTCAACAACTAGAACACAAAATTAAACTCTTATAAAATTATCAAATATTTCATATATATCTTCTCCTTTATGTTTGTATAAATATTCTCATTTGAATTTAACACATATCCCACCTTTGATGTTAATACAAGATTATCCAATTATGTTTGTGTTTTAGTTACATATATATCCCAAGATATCCCCTACACTAAAAGTACCATCTACCTTTTAACTTACCTATATGTATTGACAAATATTATAAAATTAATTACTATAGCATAGGTATCATAATGTTATATATATCTTACATGTATTAGATATAATTCTACCTTTTAAATTTATATTAAGTATAAAATTAACATAGATAATCTAAGATATAAAAATATTATAAAATTAATTACTATACCATAAGCATCATAATGTTATATATATCTTACATGTATTAGATATAACTCTAGATTTTGAATTTATTTAAGTATAAAATTAACATAGATAATCTAAGATATATATTGAATAACAATTGACATGTGTAATAATTACTATTTAATGTGTTTCATCTAGTTTTGTTATAATTTTTATTCTAATTTATTATGAAATATTATTTACGTGATTATTTTATTCTCTTTTTGTATGGCATTTCCATATGATACTTCTTTAAAATTAAGAGTTACTTCCATGATGAAAGCACATTCATGATTTATTCTAACAATAACAATTTATTTGAAAAGGAATTTTAATGTATATTTTATGCCATTTAAAAAAAAAAAAAAAATAGTTATTGAAGAAGGTATAGAATAACCTATCAATATTTATATAATAGAAGAAGATATAGAAAAAGGGTATGGAAATATCAATGTGATTGATGACCACCAATGTGCCATGTCTCCTGAAACACATGAAAATCTTATTCATAAATTTTTGAAATGACTTCCTGAGAAAAATTTGAAACATATAATAAATATGGATATTGGAAACTAAAAATATATGCACAAAATATGGGACAACATCAACAGAAAATATGTAAGTATTTTAGATGTATATTTGTGTTTTATTTTCAAAATTTGAAAGTAATTAGTCATGTTCAATTGTTAGTTTATATTATAAATCATGATGGGATGCATTATTATCTAAAGGTATTATGAGTGTATTTAGAGAAAAAAGATACAAAATCTTTGAGAAGAAGTAGTGGGGAATGTGTTTGAAGGGATGGATTTGGTGGGTTAAAGCACTTGATCAATCGATAAGAACACTTCATGCAGAGTGATTTTGACCTCAATTATAAGTGAAAAAGTAGAAGAATTACATGTCAGTATTTTTTTTAAAAAAATTGTTAAGTTTTCTATAATGAAAATTACTAGATATTAGAAGAAGTGAAAAGTCATGGTTGATAATACTACATAATTAAATTAGGTACTCATGATCAGGGCTCCTCATTCTTGTAAGGCTGAGGAGGCTATTTGAAGGTTAGTTCTTTTATTACCGAAATCATATTAGATGGGATTGTTCAAATTTGAGGGATGCTTTTAATCATAGGATAAACCCCAAAGAATATAAATATCATGCAAAACATTATATGGATATTACACAACATGAGATGTATTTCGAGATTTATTTTTTCAATTTATTTGTTAAGATTGTGTAACAAATGTTTGGGATTTTTAAACCTTGGTATGTGAAGCATAGTAAAGTCCTTCAAACATTTTGTTATCATAATTATGTTGAGTTTTATCTTAATTATCATGTATCTAAAAATTTTAATTTATAATTTCATATAATTTATTATAATTTTGATTAAATCATATTGAATCTCAAAAATTTATTTCATTGAACTATAGATTGAAGCATAAAAAATTATTTTAGGTGTACAAAAACTTAATAGAATCAAATTATTATTTCCTAAACACACCCCCCCAATTCCCCCCCCCCCCCCTGCTCCTTAGAATCAAATTATTATTTCCAACTTGTCTCAAAAAAATTATATATTCTATACATGTATTACAATTAAACATATTTACATGGCCAAAAATAAGTAAGATTATAATTTATTTTTGGTACATATTATTTAAGAATTTAGTTGAAAACAACTATGATTTTAAAATGGGAATATGGAAAATAATTTTAGATTATTAAATATGTTAAAAGGAAGGAATCTCAAATCTTGTAATTAAATTTATGTTTTTATCACATAAATTAAAAATTGCCTATATTACTTGTGTATTAAGTGGGTTTTTTGGTCTTATGATTATGACTTATATAATTAAAAATATTCTCACATTAATTTATATAAATGTATATGTAAAACTATGTATTTTTTCCAAATATATGCTACATACATATAACATGTAATTGAACTACACAACTTCAATGCTACTTCACATAACTTTATGATTGGAATTTTTAATTTATTTTAAACCCAACAACTAAAACACAAAATCAAATTCTTATAATTTTAAAATATTTCATATATATCTTCTCCTTTATGTTTGTATAAATATTCTCATTTGAAATTAACATATATCCCACCTTTGATGTTAATACAAGATTACCCAATTATGTTTTTGTTTAGTTACATATATATCTCAAGATATCCCCTACACTAAAAGTACCATCTACCTTTTTACTTACCTCTATGTATTTACAAATATTATAAAATTAATTACTATACTATAGGCATCATAGTGTTATATATATCTTACATGTATTAGATATAACTCTAGATTTTGAATTTATATTAAGTATAAAATTAGCATAGATAATCTAAGATATATATTCAATATTAATTGACATGTGTCAGAATTATTATTTAATGTGTTTCATCTAGTTTTGTTATAATTTTTAGTCTAATTTATTATGAAATATTATTTACATGATTATTTTATTCTTTTTTGGTATGGTATTTCCATATGATACTTCTTTAAAATTAAGAGTTACTTCCATGATGAAAGCACATTCAAGATTTATTCTAACAATTTATTTTAAAAAGAGGAATTTTAATGTATATTTTATGTCATTTAAATTTTTTTAATAGTTGTTGAAGAAAGTATAGAATAAGTTGTCAATATTTATATAATAGAAGAAGATATTGAAAAAGGGTATGGAAATATCAATGTGATTGATGACCACCAATGTGCCATGTCTCTTAAGAAACATCAAAATCTTACTCATAAATTTTTGAAATGACTTCTTAATAGAAATTTGAAACATATAACAAATATGACTATTAGCAAACTAAAAATATATGCACAAAATATGAGGCAACATCAAAATTAAATATGTAAGTATTCTAGATGTATATTTGTGTTTTATTTTAAAAAAATTGAAAGTAATTATTCATGTTCAATTGTTAGTTTATGTTATAAATCATGGTGGGATGCATTATTATCTAGAGGTATTATGAGTGTATTTAGAGAAAAGAGATACAAACTCTTCGAGAAGATGTTGTGGGGAATGTGTTTTAAGGGATGGATTTGGTGGGTAAAAGAACTTGATCAATCAATAAGAACATTTCATGCAGACTGATTTTGACCTCAACTATAAGTGAAAAAGCAGAAGAATTACATATCAGTATTTTTTTTTTTAAAAATTATTAAGTTTTTTATAATGAAAATTATTAGATATTAGAAGTGAAAGGTCATGGTTGATAATACTATATAATTAAATTAGGTACTCATGATCATGGCTCCTCATTCTTGTAAGATCTAGGAGGGTGTTTGAAGGTTAGTTTTTTTATTACTGAAATCATATTAAATGGGATTGTTCAAATTTGAGGGATGCTTTTAATCATAGGATAAATCCTAAAGAATATAAATATCATACAAAACATTATATGGATATTACACAACACGATATATATTCCAAGTTTTATTTTTTAAATTTGTTTGTTAATATTGGGTAACAAATGTTTGGGATTTTTGAACTTTGGTATGTGAAGCATAATAAAGTCCTCCAAACATTTTGTTATCATAATTATGTTGAGTTTTAGCTTAATTATCATGTATATAAAACTTTAAATTTCTAATTTCATATAATTTCATATAATTTTGATTAAATCATATTGAATCTCAAAATTTTATTTCATTGAACTATAGATTTAAGCATAAAATATTATTTTAGGTGTACAAAAACATAATAGAATCAAATTATTATTCGCCCCCTCCCTAGAATCAAATTGTTATTTCAATCTTGTCTCAAAAATTTTATATATTTTATACATGTATTACAATTAAACATGTTTACATGGCCAAAAATAAGTAAGATTATAATTTATTTTTGGTACATATTATTTAAGAATTAAGTTGGAAACAACTATGATTTCAAAATGGGAATATGGAAAATAATTTTAAAATATTAAATATGTTAAAAGGAGGGAGTCTTGAATCTTGTAATTAAATTTATGGTTTTATCACATAAATTAAAAATTGCCTAGATTACTTGTGTATTAAGTGGGTTCTTTGGTCTTATGATTATGACTTATATATTTAAAAATATTCTCACATTAATTTATATACATGTATATAGATATGTAAAACTATATATTTTTTCCAAATACATGCCACATATATATAATATGTAATTGAACTGCACAACTTCAATGCTACTTCACATAATTTTATGACTGAAATTTTTAATGTATTTTAAATCCAACAACTAGAAGAAAAAATTAAACTCTTATAATTTTCAAATATTTCATATATATCTTCTCCTTTATGTTTGTATAAATATTCTCATTTGAATTTAACATATATCCCACCTTTGATGTTAATACAAAATTACCAATTATGTTTTTTGTTTTAGTTACATATATATCCCAGGATATCCCCTACATTAAAAGTACCATCTACCTTTTTACTTACTTATATGTATTTACAAATATTATAAAATTAATTACTATACCATAGGCATCATAATGTTATATATCTTACATGTATTAGATATAACTCTATCTTTTGAATTTATATTAAGTATAAAATTAACATAGATAATCTAAGATATATATTAAATATCAATTGACATGTGTCAAAATTATTATTTAATGTGTTTCATCTAGTTTGGTTATAATTTTTATTCTAATTTTTTATGAGATATTATTTACATGATTATTTTATTCTCTTTTTGTATGGTATTTCCATATGATACTTCTTTAAAATTAATATTTACTTTCGTGTTGAAAGCACATTCATGATTTATTTTAACAATTTATTTTAAAAAGAGGAATTTTAATGTATATTTTATGCCATTTAAGTTTTTTTAATAGTTATTGAAGAAGGTAAGGAATAACCTATCAATATTTATATAATAGAAGAAGAAATTGAAAAAGGGTATGGAAATATCAATGTGATTGATGACCACCAATGTACCATGTCTCCTGAAACACATGAAAATCGTATTCATAAATTTTTGAAATGACTTCCTCAGAAAAATTTGAAACATATAATAAATATGGATATTGGGAAACTAAAAATGTATGCACAAAATATGCGGCAACATCAAAAGAAAATATGTAAGTATTTTATATGTATATTTGTGTTTTATTTTAAAAATTTGAAAGTAATTAGTCATGTTCAATTGTTACTTTATATTATAAATCATGATGCGATGCATTATTATGTAGAGGTATTATGAGTGTATTTATAGAAAATAAATACAAACTCTTAGAGAAGTAGTGGGGAATGTGTTTGAAGGGATGGATTGGGTGGGTAAAAGCACTTGATCAATCGATAAGAACATTTCATGTAAAGTGATTTTGACCTCAACTATAAGTGAAAAAGTAGAAGAATTACATGTCAGTATTTTTTAAATTTTTTTTTTTAAGTTTTCTATAATGAAAATTACTAGCTATTATAAGAAGTGATAGGTCATGATTGATAATACTATATAATTAAATTAGGTACTCATGATCATGGCACCTCATTCTTGTAAGATCTAGGAGGGTGTTTGAAGGTTAGGTTTTTTATTACTAAAATCTTATTAAATGGGATTGTTCAAATGTGAGGGATGCTTTTAATCATAAGATAAATCCTAAAGAATGTAAATATCATTCAAAACATTATATAATTATTACACAACACGAGATGTATTCTGAGTTTTATTTTTTAAATTTGTTTATTAAAATTGGGTAACAAATGTTAGGGATTTTTGAACCTTGGTATATGAAGCATAATAAAGTCATCCAAACATTTTTTTATCGTAATTATGTTGAGTTTTAGCTTAATTATCATGTATATAAAAATTTTAATTTATAATTTATTATAATTTTGATTAAATCATATTGAATCTCAAAATTTTATTTCATTGAACTATAGATTGAAACATAAAAATTTATTTTAGGTGTACCAAAACTTAATAGAATCAAATTATTATTTCCCACCCCCACCCCCCTCCCTAGAATCAAAATATTATTTCCCACCCCCGCTCCCTAGAATCAAATTATTTTTTCAAACTTGTCTCAAAAATTTTATATATTTTATACATGTACTACAATTAAACATGTTTACAGGGCCAAAAATAAGTAAGATTATAATTTATTTTTGGTATGTATTATTTAAGAACTAAGTTGGAAACAACTATGATTTTGAAATAGGAATATGGAAAATAATTTTAAAATATTAAATATGTTAAAAGGATGGAATCTCGCATCTTGTAATTAAATTTATGGTTTTATCACATAAATTAAAAATTACCTAGATTACTTGTGTATTAAGTGGGTTCTTTGGGCTTATGATTATGACTTATATATTTTTAAATATTCTCACATTAATTTATATACATGTATATAGATATGTAAAATTATGTATTTTTTCCAAATATATGCTACATATATATAATATGGAATTGAACTGCACAACTTCAATGCTACTTCACATAACTTTATGATTGGAATTTTTAATTTGTTTTAAATCCAACAACTAGAACACAAAATTAAACTCTTATAATTTTCCAATATTTCATATATATCTTCTCCTTTATGTTTTTATAAATATTCTCATTTGAATTTAACATATATCCCACCTATGATGTTAATACAAGATTACCCAATTATGTTTGTGTTTTAGTTACATATAATCCCAATATATCCCCTACACTAAAAGTACCATCTACCTTTTTACTTACCTATATGTATTTAGAAATATTATAAAATTAATTACTATACCATAGGTATCATAATGTTATATATATCATACATGTATTAGATATAACTCTAGCTTTTGAATTTATATTAAGTATAAAATTAACATAGACAATCTAAGATATATATTGAATATCAATTGACATGTGTCAAAATTATTATGTAATGTGTTTCATCTAGTTTTGTTATAATTTTTATTATAATTTATTATGAAATATTATTTACATGATTATTTTATTCTCTTTTTCTATGGTATTTCCATATGATAATTCTTTAAAATTAAGAGTTACTTCCATGATGAAAGCGCATTCATGATTTATTCTAACAATTTGTTTTAAAAAGAGGAATTTTAATGTATATTTTATGCCTTTTATTTATTTTTAATAGTTATTGAAGAAGGTATAGAATAACCTGTCAATATGTATATAATAAAAGAAGATATAGAAAAAGGGTATGGAAATATCAATGTGAATGATGACCACCAATGTGCCATGTCTCCTAAAACACATGAAAATCTTATTCATAAATTCTTTAAATGACTTCCTAAGAAAAAATTGAAACATATAATAAATATGGATATTGGCAAATAAAAAATATATGCACAAAATATTGGGCAATATCAAAAATAAATATGTAAGTATTCTAAATGTATATTTCTATTTTATTTTCAAAATTTGAAAGTAATTAGTCATGCTCAATTGTTAGTTTATGTTATAAATCATGATGGGATGCAATATTATCTAGACGTATTATGAGTATATTTAGAGAAAAGAGATACAAACTCTTAGAAAAGAAGTAGTGGGGAATGTGTTTGAAGGGATGGATTTGGTGGGTTAAAGAACTTGATCAATTAGTAAGAACATTTCATGCAGAGTGATTTTGACCTCAACTATAAGTGAAAAAGTATAAGAATTACATATCAGTATTTTTTTTTATAAAAAATTTGTTAAGTTTTTTATAATGAAAATTACTAGTTATTAGAAGAAGTGAAAGGTCATGGTTGATAATAATATATAATTAAATTAGGTACTCATGATCATAACTCCTCATTCTTGTAAGATTGAGAGGGTGTTTGAAGGTTAGTTTTTTTATTACTGAAATCATATTAAATGGGATTGTTCAAATTTGAGGTATGATTTTAATCATAGGATAAATCCTAAAGAATATAAATATCATACAAAACATTATATGGATATTACACAACATGAAATGTATTCTAGGTTTTATTTTTTAAATTTGTTTGTTAAGATTGGGTAACAAATGTTTGGGATTTTTGAACCTTGGTATGTGAAACATAATAAAGCCCTCCAAACATTTTTTTATCATAATTATGTTGAGTTTTAGTTTAATTATCATGTATATAAAAATTTTAATTTCTAATTTCATATAATTTATTATAATTTTGATTAAATCATATTGAATCTCAAAACTTTATTTCATTGAACTATAGATTTAAGCATAAAAATTTATTTTAGGTGTACCAAAACTTAATAGAATCAAATTATTATTTCCAACCCCCACCGCCCCTCCCTAAAAAATCATTACCCACCCCAACCGCCCTAGAATCAAATTATTATCCCCCCACCTCCCCTCCCTAAAAAATCATTAGTGCATTTATAATATCTATTATATGTTAGAAGTGTGATGATTATGTGGTACCCCATGCTTTAAGTTAAATATTTTTGTGACACTTGGAAATTTAGTTAAATTTTTAGTAAATAGTAAAGATACTGACATAGTTTAGATTTTGAATTTGATGTGGTGGTTTTAATTTCTATATAAATATAAATAAATTTATTGAATTTTATAATTATTTGTGTTATATGTTTTTAACATGTACATAATTTTTTTATCTAAGTTAAAGTACATCAAGTATGTGACAAAAATAGGGAAATTATCCATGATCTTGGATTTCAAAGAGGATGTGGTCTGTATTATTATATTCATAAAAATTTTCCATAATTTTATTAATTCTAATATAAAATATTTCTTATATGAAGAGTGGAAATAAAATTAGTTTAAGGAACAAAATAACATGTTCTTTGTAGGATCAATTATCTCAGTGATTAACTTTACTGAAAATTATTCATTTTCTCATCACAAATAAATTCAAACATAGTACTATCACACTAAGAAAGTGATTATAATTGTGCATGTGTTTTATAATAATGAAAAAAAAATGGTATTATATGGGGTTTATAGTTTTTAAATTGAACCACTAATCACAAAGGAATATCACTTGTACATTTGGGATGACAAAAAATTTGTTCAACATTGATTTATGTTTTTTTAAACATATTTATAAGTAAAATGTAAATTTATATGAACACCATAATTATATCATTGTGTAACATAGTTAAATTATTCATAGAATTTTTTTCACTTTGTCTATATGATCATTTTCTTAGTAATCCTAATTTGTGGATTTTTTTTTGAGATTGTTCATGTGAATTGGGAACACAATGGTAAGAGAGTTATAAGGAAAAAAATTATGAAATAAAATGAAGATGAATTTAGTGATTACAAATCTATCATTTAATAGTGTATAATGCATTTTTAAGCAGGTGCATTTGTAGTTGGGAAGAATCCACCTTCACATAGGTTGTTCTAGGAAATTTTAGGTATGTGATGTATTTAGTGTAATCCATCAATTATTATTAGATGCATTTTATTATGTACTTTTAATTACTTACGTATTTGTACATGTATTAATAACATATACACACATGGTTGTCAAAGTATATATAATACTAGTTCTATGAGTTTTATGGTAAGCACTAATAATCATAATTGGGCATTACAAATAAGGCATAATTCTTACTATTTTTACAATTTCATGGTATGCAACTATTAAAAGTACAATAGTCACATGTGTGGTTATGTGGGATAGTAGGATAAGATATATCTATTTGTGGATGATTATTATGGATCATATTAAGTGATAGGCTCAAATACATTCATTTTATATCATCCAATTATGACCACATATATAAAATAGCTAACATAGGTAACTATCCAAGTCTTGATAGAGTGTATATATTTGATTATAAATTTTATTCTTTAACATAGGTCAAAGAAAATTGTTGATTTTTTTATATTCTAATAATATTTCAAGAAGATAGGTATAAATGGTAGGGATTTTGGGGATAAGGATGACCATGATAGGGTTTATATATTGAGTGGATAAAGGTGAGGGGAGAGGACTAGTTGAAAATTAGAATACCAAATCGATGAGAAAGGGATATGTTTTAACTAGAAGTATGTTCCATCTCAGGACTGATATTGGTATTAAAAATGAAATGGGGAAATGAACACTACAATTTCAAACACCAATTTCAGATTAGGCCTTTTTGGGGACATTGGTTTATTTTAGCACATATAGGAATACATTTTTTGAGGTTATACAAATAAAATTATGGACAAAATCATGTACCATCTCTCAGTGCACTCTCCTAATTTGATATTTTTCTCATGCTATACAAGTCTCAAACATCAAGGACTTACATATCACCCTCCACATTATATGAGGGTATAAGATGATGGTAAAGATAATTAATATATGTGGTAGGTGATTTTAATTTATAATGAATCTTATATAAGGAATTAGATCTTAAGGGTTTATAATATGTGTCATAAATCCCAATGGTGTTTTAGTCATATCTCAAAATTTTCCAAGGTGTTTGTAAGCCCAAAATCTATGACATGGGGTGGGGTAAGTATGTCCATTACTTAGGAAGGAAGAAAAACTATTATAAAAGATAAAGCATTGTAAATGATAATTAATATTATCAATCTAGGTGATGATACAATTTTAGCTATTCCTCCTTGGTCATGAAAATGATGCAGGTGATATTGTGCTGAGATTTGGGGGTTTCCCTCTTTCCACTAGTATTTGAAGACATGATGATTTATTACACACACATTATGATACTTATATGCATTGGATAAACCATTTATCTATGTGTTAATTTAATTTAACATGTGTTTGATCTAAAAAATAAACTTCAATGCTTATAAGGGATTATCATGGAACATCAATGGCTATTATATTATGGGAAAATACTTGAGGATTATACTCACCTAAAGTGATAAAATATAGGAAAGGATTCCAACCTCAAAATGACATTGATATTACATGGAGGAGTTGTGGGATCCAAAATATCATCCACTTCTAAATGTGGGTCTTTGAAATGAGTAGTGAAGAACACTACTACTAAAACTAATGGTTTGAATTCTTCAGTTGCCCTTAGTGCCTATATAGTGGATCATGTGGAAGTGGTATTGATAGTGGATATCACAAGGGAGGATGTTATTTAACACCAAATATACTTATAAAAAGGGGTAGTTATATGCATATTTAATGGATTATGGCCAACTACACTAGTTTTATATCAAAGGATTCATGTGACATGGACAAAGCATTATGATATATATTTATGATCTAAGGTATTTTTTTATTGCTCAATTGATTTATGAGGTTGAATATTAGTGAGTATTCAAGGATTTACCCTAGTTTTGAGGGAATGTGAGGCTTTATATCACTCCCTAATTTCCAAAAAGTTGACCCAAACTCTCACTTTATCCGCAAAATCCCTATCTTGGTATAACTACCAAATCTACTTCTCCATTTATACTTGGAATTTGAAGATATTATGGGTTCATTGGTAATATCCATCAATGTTTATAATATGAGTGAAAAAAATGAGTTTATATACATATGATGGAATGTGCATTGAGATTAATCTTAGTAAGGAATTATCAGATAAAGTGGCACTCAAGTGTAGGAATCATCAACATATTTAGGTTTTATATTATGAGAATACAATATTTTGATGTCATATTTGTAAACTTCCTAGACATCTTAATGCTAGTTACCCTTTGGGATTCTTATGTACATTAAAAACGGATGAAATCATATCTAAAAAGTGGAGTTTTCTATAATAGAAGGTAATAAAGGAAGATGTGATTTAGGTGGAGGATGGTCACCACCCTACCAAAATAAAAGAAAATAGTTGAGGAGATAAAGATACATAGTTTAAGAAAATTGTTCCTATATTAGAGGTAGGAAAAGTAAAAAAATATACTTTGAGGATTTTCCTGAATGAGACCCGATAAAGGGAGTGAAGAGAGTACATGAATTAGAGAATTTAGACCCAAATAAGGAGTTGTTGACTCTCTTAGTTACAAAATTATTGAATTATAATACTCCTCTTGACTACCAGCATTCACACACACACACACACACACACACACACACACACACACACACACACACACACACACACACACACACACACACACACACACACACACACACACACACACACACACACACACACACACACACACACACATATAGAGTCATAATAGATGCCACTTAAGGGATGTGGCATGATTTTAAAAATAAGGAAGGTAAAAAGGGTTGGATTTAAGAGGCCATAAGGGAAAAATTTAGAGGCTATTCATATGTAAAAGTGTATATGTATGTTTTTTCAATTTTGAAAATCGCTAATTCTGTGAAAATATACATAGGTCAAATAGCCTCAATTTATTATACATGTGTTTTAAATCACCTTATAGAGTATAGTAGGTCCTATTTTGGGACATTTATTTTCCATAGTTATTATGTATGTATGGTTCTAATTTGCTAGTAAATTATATGAGACATATATAGGTTAGTCTAGAATCACCAAGTGCGTGTGCGCATGCACGCACACACACACACACACACACTAACACACACACACACACACACACACACACACACACACACACACACACACACACACACACACACACACACACACATTGCGCACGTGCATGTGTGTGTGCGCGCGCGTATGCATGAGAGAGAGAGAGAGAGAGAGAGAGAGAGAGAGAGAGAGAGAGAGAGAGAGAGAGAGAGAGAGAGAGAGAATAATATTAAGGTAATAATTATATTTTAGTTGGCATGGTTTGTTAATTGAAATTAAAAAATATTTGAAAGGTCAATTATGGATATGGTTAAGACATTTTGGTAGACATTATTATATAGTTTATAATTTTAAAACTATGAAAATGTTTCGAATTTTTAATCACTATTTATAAAATTGAGTGAAACAAACATGCTCTTCCTTCTATATAGTTTTAATAACTACAAACTTAATAATAAATAATTTTCAACCTTAATGTTTATTTTATTTCTAGCATTAAATGTGGTGCAAGTGAAAGTAAAGCTATCACGATTGAGGTTTAGATCTTGCACTATTTTTTAGTTAATTACCATTGGTATATTTAGGGACCTAAGGAAAAATTTAATGTTGGTCCAACACATCACCCACAATATTAATGTAAGTTTCTTGAATACATATGTGATGGTTTTTTTTATTTTTTTGGTTATTGATGCAAGCTATTGGTAGAAATGAAGCTTTGGTAGTTGAAATATTATGATAAGAGGTTGGAAATAAAGGCATAGAAATTTTTTAAGTTGGTTTTATTTTGATTACAATTGTAAGGTATGAATTTATGTTTATTTTATTATAAATAATGAAAGCAATTATTTGTATGCACAGTCATCTATCTTGAACTGAATAAATATAGTAATAAGTTCCTTGAAAAACATTTATTTAAATATATTTGTTGAAGGTTTTTCAATTTTCCTATTCATTGATGCAATCAATTGGTATAAGTGAAGCTTTAGTAGTCAAAATATTGGGATGAGGTGTAGATAATTTCTAAGTTAGTTTCCTTTTGATTACAACTGTAAGGTATGCATTTGTGTTTATTTTGTTCTAAAGACCAAGATCAATTATTTGAATTCATAGTTGTCTATCTAAAAATAAATAAATATAATGATAAGTTCCTTGAAAATTATTTCTTTAAATATATTTGTTGACGGTTTCTTTATTTTTCTATCCATTGATGCAAGCTACTAGCAGAGTCAAAGCTCTAGTAGTTAAAATATTATGAAGAGATGTAGATAACTTCTAAGATGGGTTCTTTATGATTACAACTTCAAGGTATGGATTTGTGTTTCTTTTGTTCTGAATACTAGGAGTAGTTATTTTCATGCACATTCATCTATCTTGAAATGAATAAATATGATGATAAGTTCATTGAAAAACATTTATTTAGAGATGTTTTCGAAAAAAAACTGTGCATATTAGTTTTCTTGTAAATTGAATATATATCTGCAAATATTTTCCTTAAAAAAAATATTTTGTTTCTTTCACTCATTTTGACTGTACATAGTTATTCCATTCTCACATGTGATAGATGGTTGATATGTTATCAAAATCTATGAAATGGGAAATTTTAGGTTACTCAAAAATATGGTTGAAATGATCATGAGTCTCTATTGCATTTATTCATTTTATTCTTTGTGCATAGTTTAAAATAAGTATCTTGCATGCCATTATTTCTTAAAGGAAATTAGTTTCTTGTTTGTTTAGAAGGAGTATTTTCAATACAAAATCAATTTCTTATTTATTTAAAAATAAGTATATGTTAAAGACCAATCAAATAATTTAATAAATTGAGTATAGAAAAAATCATGACTAAAAATAAGATTATAGAGTATAAATAATAAATTGAGTATGGATCCATTAGGAAAGACAAATATGAAAAGTAAGGTGACATAACTAAAAAAAATAGAGTATATATGGTAAGATCATGTGTAGTACTTAGTATAAATTGAGTACAATCCTTTATAAGTCTCTCGAAAGATCATGTGTAGTACTTAGTATAAATTGAGTACAATCTTTTATAAGTCTCTCAGAAGACTAATCTAAGATCGACCATTAAATTATGATACTTGACATTGAATTATGAGTATGTCAGTTTGTTGCTTTAGTTACTCTTAGTTAGAATAGAGATTATATTTTCCTTTTCATTGTTCTATTTTCATTTCTATTTCTATTTTTTTCCTCTCTTGCTTGCTTACTTTTCATTTATTTTTCCATATTTTAAGCTATAGAGATGTAAAAGAGATATCAAGATATTGATAAAAGACTTTGATAGAAACATAAATCTTTCCTTTAAGAGATTACCTCTTCTATAGGCTTCACTATGTAGGATATGTTAAATTATATTACTTGAAATCTAATTCACACACACACACACACACACACACACACACACACACACACACACACACACACACACACACACACACACACATTTTAAATTGAGATATTTAATTAGTTCATCATTCAGTACTTAAATTCCATATAATTTTTAGAACATATAAAAACCCCTATGCACATCTTAAAAACATTTGTTGCTTCCTAGAATCATTTTTATTCTACAAGCATAAAAATAAAAATCCAAGGTGCATCAAGGTAGTCACTAATAATTATATCCTATCCTTATAAATTTATGTTGGCCTCTATTTCCATGTTTTGAATTTGTAATTAGGTTGTGGTTTGGTTCAAGTTTTAATTTATAAATTTTTAGATTATACAAATTTATATCTATCTATGCAGTTCATTTTTTTACCTTTTTTTGAATAAATGTGTTGGTATCATTATTTTTTTAAAGTGAAAAAATTTAAACTACCAATTCAATATTTAATTCAAGAATTGTAATAGCAATTTCATCCTTGAAGGGAGTACTTTACATTAAATATTCATAAAGTTGTAATTGAATTTTTTTTGATTTGTAAAATGTCTACTCCTAGTTTGATCACTAGGAGATTAACATGAATTTGATTGAAGTGGTGTAATACATTTATATCATATTTTGATAAACATCAACAAGAACAACCTTTAAAAATAAATGCTATTTTAGAAAATCAACTAGAATAAAACATTATTTCTCGTGATCAAGATCATGTTCAATAGGGTTATGATCACTTTCAATCATCAGATGCAAGTAATAATGACATTGATCATGACACAACTTAATTAAGATAATCTTGTTATGAAAGTGTTGATAATTCAACCTCACAAGTAGTTCATGAAATTCATCATAGCTCCAAAAAAATAAAGTGACATGAATGATAAATTTCATGAAATTTTCAAGCTAAATGCGTTTCTAAATATCCTTTCATTTAACATGTTTTGAGTGAAGACACTAATGAACCACCAAAAGAGTGTAGATGCAAGATATGTAGATTGAAACTAGGGAGGGATAAATGCTTGCATCTAAAAATAGATACCATAGAGAAGCATGTGGGGAAAGTGTATGTAAATAAAAAAAAATGTAGAGGATAAATTAGTGATATGATGGAGAACAAAATAAGAGTCTCTTCCTATTAGTTATGCAAGTGAATATGATGAATACCTATAAAATAATAAAAATTTCATGCAAGTGGAAGAAATATTGTATATTTTTTAAAAATAAAATGGAAATCAACCAATTGTCAAAGACAATAAAGCTTTATTTTTTTTCACATTTTAAACAAATGTCAACTGATGACCAATTATCTAGGATATAAAGACATGCTATAGTTTCTTGACATCTCAAACTTTCCAAATACTGATTGGTCAATTATTAGTGGTTGGGAATGGGTTAATTTGCTCATTCAAGTAAAAAAGGATGATCTTGAAGAGAAGATAAGGTTTTTAATATACAATACATTATCACTGGATAAATTTACATCCATTGTTAACACTTTCTATATCTGTATGCAAGTTTACACTATTGTAAATCATATTCAATAGCCTAATTTTCTTGTTACTCATAAAATGATAGAAAATATAACTTCTCAAAACTAATCTTAACTAGTTAAGAATTATTTAAAATATGTTGGTGGCATGGACAATTTCTCAGTTGCAAGAAATATTATTTAGGTAGGGGAAGATGGAGCATCAATTATGTAAAGTCAAAGAAGTGATCTTTGCATATGGCTATAGATTTATTATACACCATATATGATTGGTATTCAATATAAGGCATATAAAATAAATATAGCATTCAAAATTATGAGAAAGTTTACATTAGTCTCAAAATTTGAAGATATTACTCATGAATTTCATTCCTAATTTTGAATAAGTCCAAAATTATACTTATAATTTCAAATTTTTGATAAAGGTTTACAACAAGGAAACAAGCTAATTAAGAATGTTCATACTTGATGGATTTTCCTTTATGGACTAGCACATAGAGTATATGCATAATATTAGTCATTTATGGTAATAATGGAGGAAAATTACCACATAATAAGTAAATATCTATATATTTTATTTTTCTTTAGTGATATAGAGACATTATTGATCTTATGTGACCTTTTACCCATGTTGGATGAACTAAATTCATTGATAAAGAAATCTCAAGAAAGAACATTGTACATTTAGGAATATTCTAAGTTGATAAAATCAATATGCCTTACCCTTGATAATTTGTATTTAACACAACTTTCATTTTCAGGGGAAAAGTTGACAAGTTGGAACTTATGACAAATATTGGACATAGTGGTAACTATTTATAGTTTAATTAAGATGGATATCTATGTGTAGAAGTTCTAGGATATAAAATATTCCTACACATTTTTGACATAGTTAGTTGATATAATAGAATAAAATAAGTTCCTATTACAATGGATATATTCCTTGAGGTTGTATACTTTGTAAGGTCCACATTGAAGGAAATTACAAAATGTCTGTCTTTAGAGATTAAAGATTGTTTTACTTGAGATGAACTACTAGAATCCATGGCTGTGTTGTACCCTCGATACTAAAAAAATTGCTACCTCATTAGATTTTTATAATAAAATGAAAACCTTCACCTAACACTTCTATAAGAGTGTAGAATTTAATGGTTAACAAATTGAAGGCACTTTAGATTTGTCAAAGCTAAGTGAATAGTCTGTTTGATTTTCCACAACAATGTTGGAAGAAGTTAAAGTTGTACATAATGATTTTTAAGATGGTTTGATAACTAGACTATGGAGTACTTTAAGTTTGAGTGAAATACTACATGATGGTATCTCAAACTATTTTAATCTTGCTAATTTATTCCAAACAATGATTTTGGGCTCAATGGAAGACAAGATAAGTTTTAGTACATTATCATTTTTAAAGTAAAAGTTAAGAACCAAGTTTGGCAAGATTTTGAAGACTTGCTTGAGGCTCTAAAAAAACTAAATACAATGTCTTAAATTTTCCATTTGATAAAGCTCTAAAAATATTGTAGTCTACATCTAAAAGAAGAGGATTGAATAATAACTCTTCAAACACACTACACTCAAAGAGTTCTATAGTAATTGATTTAAGTCCAACAATTTTTGAAGAGAATGCATGTAAAAATTATCAAGAATAAAATGAATAAAATTTGTGTGTTGAAATATGAAATTTAGGCATCTAAAATTTGAGGTTGATTGAGGAAGGACAATAAATTTTATGATCCCCAATACTTTTCCATGGATTCATGTAGCCATATTGCATTTTGATAACTAATATGGGGTGAATCTAATTTTTTTAGAAAAACACTAATACTTGATTAGAAAAACATGTATTTTGACTTATATTTGATTAAGAGAACATGTCTATAATAAGTGTAAACTCTATTATAGAGATGCATAAGGATATTTTTTTGTTCCCTTATTGTTTTATACCAAGTAGGTGTATTTTTGTGTTATTTATGATCAAGATACATGTCTATAATAGTTGCAAACTCTATTATATAAATGAATAAGTATATTGTGATATTCCCTTGTTATTTTATACCAAACTTATTTGAGGTATCTATAATGTAATGAAATTTAAGTATCTACACTGGACCAACATATTCACTTCAATTAATAAATTACATAAATGAATAGAAAATTTTATAAAACCATCACATATGTGTTCGATCAACTTCCATTAATCCTATGGGCAACATGTTAGACAAACATTTAAATTTTTCTTGGCCCTTAAATATGTCAACACTAAATCAATTTAAAATGGGGCAATTTATCAACCTTGATCCCCTTAAATTTAATTTCACATGCACTGCATTCAATTATAGAAATAAAATATACATTAAGCTTGAGAATTTGGAAAGTGAAGTCATTTATGTCATTAACCTCTTTTAATACTTATTGATTCCTAAAAGTGTATCACAAGGGTTTATATAGTGTTTAAGAAACACCTCTCATTTATGGATTCAAATATATTATTGCATGAATCACTAGTTGTGATCTTCCTAAGATCTTTGGTAGAATAACATCAAAGCAATATAATTGTTTCACAAAATGATAATATAAATAGTTGTTGAGAGTAACCTTGGTCTTAAAGCTTGTTTGTGAACATGAAAATAATTTGAACTAAGTTCAATGAACTATGATCAAAACCTAAATTATAAATCCTAATCTAAAATGTATATTTACAATGAAAACTAAACTATAGTGACTTGATTTAAAAATGAGCAAATAGAAAGGGTATGGTAGAAATAAGGTGAAATCTAGACATTATGACAAGGCTTAAATTTTCATCCAGACATACACCAATTCTTATAAATAACATGAAATAAATAAAGCACATATCCTACCATGTATCAATTAAATGCCTAAGGAATGGTGAAACAATACAATTAAGAAACAAGATTGAATTTAAAGATTTACCTCTATAATAAAATTACATTAGAACATCTGTAAGAAAAGAAAAGGAACTAAAATGAATTTAAGATATTTAAATCAATCTATCATAAGAAAAAATTTAAGACTATGCATTCAAATGTGCACATCAATAATCGATAAAAATGATTCAAATCTAAACATTAAACTAGATGGTTAAGGAAGAAGCCATAATAATAATCACACAAACAAAGGTTGGACAATCTTTGTAAAATTCCTTGCTTGTATTAATTGCTCCAATTTTAAAAATAGTTTTTTCTCCAAAAATCCCTCCTCTTTACAAATTAAAATACCCCTTTTATAGAAGACTAAGGAGGTATGTCAGTCAATCATGTCAAATGATAATTGTAAAGTATCATGACAACTGTCCTTTTACAACCTTCTATAACTAGACACTTTCTAAATGGATTGACCTATAAGTAATGAAATTTACAAGATACACATGATTTTAAAAAAAGAACATTCCTATTTTAAAATTATATACATATTTAGTTACAAAATAATATGCTAAATTCAATAGATTTGACTTTGAGATGCACTTGTTGTAGTCCTTTGTCTAGGTTATAGGATCTTCATTACTTCATTATGTTGTTCATCAATCATCCTGAGATTGATGATGGGATCGATGAAAATTTTATTTTATTGATATCCCAATAATTTGAGGTCCTTCTCATCTCTATCCAATGCTTCCTTGATGCTTATAGCATCAAAACAAAACTCTTCTCTTCTGTAGACAGGATTATGTCCAAGATCCTTTTATTAGCTACCCCTATTTTGCCTTGGCTTTTATTTTTCACTTCTTACATGAACTGAGTATCCCTATGATGTAAATCCTTATCTATGATTAAGCCAATGGGATTGATGGTAGTTGTATCTTTGATTAGGCTCCCCAAAATATATACCATCATATTTTCCAATTGCTTGAGATCACTAAAAATATATCCTATTTCCTTGAATCATTTGTTCAAAGATATGATCCTCTCTATTAATATAGCCATAGCCATATTCAAGTGTGCCAAGCTAACTATTTTAAATTTAATACATTGATCTTGTGTCAAAATATTGATCAGTTCCTTTGTATTGTTTCTTGAAGCCTACCATTGGCTAACTTGGCTTAAAGCCAAAGCACCTTGTTTGTTAACCATATCCTACATGGACTTTACTACCTTTAAGGAGATGAATATATTATACATGGTTGTTTCAAATTGGTTGACCATATGTTCTAGAATATAAAAAATAGACTTCTCCTCCAAGTTCTTATTTTGTTGCGTTATCCCTTGAAAGCAACTTGGAACTGATCTGACTATGCTTGAGATAATTCCAAATCATCTTATTCAAAGATTAGATCCTCATCAAACCTTTGTCCTTTCTTATAAGTCAAATTAGTCAAGGGATCCACCTTTTGATACACAATTTCTTCACCTCCTAGCATGACCTTTTTCTTTATCACTCTTTGCAACCTAGTAGTCTCTAGATAAAACTTGACTCCAACTGAAGATTAGGTCACATGTGGGATTAGGACTTCTAATTTTGATTGATCTATTAAATGGCTTGGAGTAGGTAACATTCTTGACTCTTCTTCCAATAAATCAATTATCTATGGTTTCATTTATTTCTTCATATAGATATTAGTGGATTTCACCATAGCCCATGGATGGTAATTAGGTAGCTTCTCTAATCTATGCTCATACAAGAACCATTCAAGAATAGGTGGATCATATGATATGTTATCTTCACTAAACATATTGACTTCACTTAAAGGAGTAGTGATATTCACTTTAGGTCTCTTTGTATTTGATATAATGGATGTCTTAACTTTTCTCTTTGGAGTGTCAATAGGAACCAAGTTTAACACTTTATCTTTTCCTTTCTCCTTTTTGGTTTCCTCAACATTTGCTTCATCATCTAAAGCTAACTCATAAACCATGTATAGCATTTTTAATGCATCTTCAACAATTTAATTAGAATCAAGGGCTATCATATGAACCTCCTCTAAAGGTATATCATGGTTTACTATCTTGGATGATTCAAGGGTTGATAAACTTTAGTGGATTTCATCTAACCTTATTTCTTCTAGCCTATGTTCTTCTTGTGTTCTAGATGATGGGAGATTACAAGATTCACTACCTATTAAATAATACTATTTGGGGCCCAACTGCCACCTATTATCTACCTCTTGATTTCTCTATAGTGTAAACTTAGGTCTTAGGTCATGCTCATTAAATATTTTAGTGAATTCAAAGTAAGTGGATGCCTTTGGTATATAAGATCAAAGCCACAAGGATCATGTTTATAGGGCACATTCAAAATCACTTTGAGTTTCAAATTCTCTTTAACCCTTTCCTAAGGGTCCCATTATCTAGTTTCATCTATATATAGATTGAAAGATGATCTGTGATTTGATGCTCCTCAATGTGATCCCACTATTTGAATGTAGTCTTACCAAGTGTCATTGGGAAGTTTTGCAAAATTCCCTTTCTCTCAGTTTTTTAAAGGCCATATACACCATAGAAAAACTATTAAGCCACCACTTGTTCAACTAACTTTTCATGAACATGGATTGGTAATTTGAGAGGATAATTATGATTTCCATCAATCCTTATGATAATACAATTTGGGTATAACCATATACCTCCCATATCTTCAATAGAATTATTGATTAGAGGGTTCACTCTCTCTATGGAAATGCCAATTGTAGCCTCACTTAGTGTAGGGTAGACATAGTAACAAATAAATTGAATATGATCTTTAGACTTGAAGATGTGAAACTTGGAATAATAATGAGAAATAGTATGGGTTTCATTTAGAGACCATTCTCTTTGGTTTAGGATTTTTTTGGTTTCACACAGGGCATCCAATAGATAAGACATCATGTAAAAATCTTTCTTCTTATTATGATTGAATGAATACATTTTTATATTTAGGTCAATACTTATTATTTCACCTAATAGATGGAAAATTACCCTTTCAACAATGAAGTAGACCATGGGTACCCATATTGGATCGACATATGTTGTGGTTGCACACCCACACAACTTGTTCAACATTGTCATTATCATCTTAATTCCATGTCTAAACTAACTGACATGGATTTTTTTATTAAGTTATAAAAAGAATTGGTTTCTAAATTATAACCACATAGCTAGGGTGTCCATCAAATTATGCTATTTAACCCAGGAATTGATTGAGGATAAGTCAATTTGGGGCTTGGGTAGTTTGTAATAAGACTCAAATGTAATAGCATAAATTTACACCACTTTCCTATGATTATGTTCATTAACAATCATAACCTTTATATCTTAGTTCCCATGAAAATTGGACCTAGAACATCAATATAATGAAGTACCTCTAGTTTCATAGCTACATAATATAGACTAGTCATCTGGATTACTACAATGTCATCATATAGTATCCTTACAAAGAGGGTCTTTTCTTCTTCCCTGGTGATAGATGGTTGGTTATCAACTATCTAGAATAATTTTGACCAATTTTTATCCCTTGTGTTTAAAGCAACAACAAAAAACTATGTCCTTGAACACATGACCTTTTGCATCTATTTTTAGATATAACTCAACATCTTCCTTTGAAACATGTTTATGGTCTTCAATTTCTATATTTTTTACCAAATTATATAATTGGAGGTGATAATTCAATTATTCTTGATTAGAACTAGTGAGTACATGAGAAAATTAATGAAATTCATATGCTGTAGGACTATTTGAAGGTTTATGTAGGGTTTTGACAAGGACAAGAAAATTCAAACTATGAGCTTATGTGACTTAGATTGCATATTTGTGCCTTACACATGTTGGGTGTAAAAGATATCCAATTTGATATGTTTTGCTTATGTGGCATTATCATGTCACACTACTCATTTATTTAAAATATGAATAATTATCATTGTTTGACAAGTGCCAATGCCACATGAAATATTATTTCTTGATCAATTCATACTATTGATCTGCTAAGAAGTCCTCCTATCCTTGACTTCATCATGAACTGTTTATCTTCCTTCTAATCTCCTAAGAGTGTGTCATTTGGTAGATCCATATGATCTCTATGTTATTTTCATTACCTTAATGCCTTTTCACCATGTGGTTGTTTCTCATTCATTCTAGTTCCTTAACTTCTTGACTTTCTTTGTAATGTTGATTTTGATCTGAAATATTGAATGAAATTAATTGATTTATATCTAATCCATCACAATTGTGACATGTGTCACTATAATGTACAACTTAGGCCCTTTGAAAAGTCCACCTTCATTTGCATCATTGATTTATTATAAGTATGATCAAATGTTGATCGTTCATTCCCTTATTTATACACAAACTTTAATATGGACCATTAATCTGCTCGATCACTTTTTGAGATTGTGACACTTGTCCTTCTTGCATCCCTTCATAGGGTCTTTGACACCTTGATTCCATGCTCACTATTAGATTTCCATTATACTATTAATGTGTAATATTGATAAATTCCTTTGAATTATTGACTTTGGCTTAGCACATAGAACATTGATCTTTGCTTCAAGTTCCCAAGATCTGCCATTTAGCATCTTCACATTTAATCAGTACCTATAGATTAAATTAAAGACATAAGCTTTTAGGATATATGTATAGACTTAGTATAAAACTATAGACTAAGGTTTTAGTCATGTTAATAAACATAATTAGGACTTAGAACAAAATTTGAACTATGTCTAAGGTG
Source organism: Torreya grandis (assembly GCA_037957365.1). Classification (NCBI taxonomy): domain Eukaryota; kingdom Viridiplantae; phylum Streptophyta; class Pinopsida; order Cupressales; family Taxaceae; genus Torreya; species Torreya grandis. The sequence goes on from JARHVA010005923.1 coordinate 230,676, forward strand.
TAAAAATATTTCTAATGTAAATATGAATCCTGTGTAAATTTGAATCTATTTCAAAAGGAACTTTGGATAAAACATTTAGACTAAGGTTTTTAACACTTGTTTAGACATATATACAATTAATTAACTAAATACCAAAGATTAACCAAAAAAATTTAAATTACAAATAGAGCATAAAACCCTAAATATTGTTCATTCAAATAGAACTCCATTAGGCACGCAACATGAAATCACAACAATTAGACACTGGCAATATTAGATAAATTCAAATGAAGAAAACATGCTAATGTAAACTAGATAAACACATGATATTCAATAATGTTCATTGATCAAGTTGAATTTTTAATCTATAAGAAAAATTTGTAGAATTTGAACAAGGGTCCTCATTTATAAAAAAATTGGGTATGTTGACCTCAACAAATGACAACCTCCAGGGGAAACATTGCAAAATGTTAGAACTCAAATACTCTTAGTTTGAACTAATAACCAAACTAATCATTCCACATGATCAAGTACAATCATTAAGATCAATTCATGACTAAAACAAGTCTTACAAATACAAAATTGAGCTCAAACATCAAAACATAGTCATGTTGTGTGTGTGCATTGATTCTTTTACTGATTTCCATGGGGTTTAGAGAACAACTTCTAGAATTATGACCTTAATAATTAACACTGACTTGTAGAATATGTAGATATTCATTAAGAATCATGCCTTATGAAAAGGGAAGGCTTGGGCATTGCTCTACTTCCATATAGGCATCCATATCCCTGAAAGAGATAGCTTTAGCTCCACTCTAGGCCTTGCTCCACTACCATCCAGATGTCCATAGACACGGTGGAGGTTTTAGCTTAACCAACCCCTTCCTTTTCTTAACTTCTCCCATTTTTTTGCCATTGTTTTTCTTTAATTAGGGAACAATTATTGTGTCTTTTTTCTTTGTTATGTTGTGATGGAAACTAATGCCTCTATCACACATGCATGAACACTTGTCTTTAAAATACACTAACTTCATTTTTTGTTTGTGTGTGTTTATTTGTGTTTTCTTGGTGTTTCATTGTGTTTTCACACCTCTCCTATTATTTCTTCTCCTTTTATCTTTTATTAATTCATATCTCATTTTGGTCTTATGTTTCCTTGTATGTTTTTTCTTATCTCTTTTGTGTTTCAAAACATCTTGATGATTCACATGGATCTTGACTATTCATATCTTGATCCTATGTTATTACATTGTTCTTGGACCATTTTATTTATTTGATTATTGTTGGTGTCTTATTTTTATATTTGATTTTGATTTTATCTTATATGATTAAGAATGCCTTGATGGTCCACATGGATCTCGATTATTCATATCTTGGTCTCATGTTGTTCAAATGTTCTTGCTATTTATTTTTAAACATTTTTGTTTCTATTTATGTATTGATTGATCGTATCATGATTTCAAGTTAGGTTCATTTATGTTTATATTTTTCTTTTTCTTTACTTTTTTGTTTAAATGTAAATAGTTGTAACTCTAGTTTTGGTCATTATTTTACCATTATCATTAGTTATAGGTATTCACATTTGAACCAGCTCAGCACAATTGGAATCTTATGTAATTCTAAGTTATTCATACCTATGAATCCTATTTTTTTATATATATAGCAAGTAATCTGTGCTCAAGTCTCAAAGTCTTAACGTTAACATCACTCTAATGAATGGTTCTTACGAACACTTTGCATAATCTAGGCTCATGATATGGAATTAGACATCTACATATTATGTATTTTAACACTCAAATCTATGCTTAGAAGTTCATCTCTTTGCATACATTGCGATTCTAATCAATTTTTGGTTAGTTTTCATCATTCCTCATTCCATTCTCTCCCAAACATTGGTGAACTACATTGGTCTAAAGTTCATGTTGGAACATGAGTCTATGGAACTATGTAGGTGGCACTCAATTTCTATTGAGGTTAGCTTGGCTATATTTAATTCTTATTTTATTCTCTTTGATCACTTTGTGCATTCTAATATTCTTGGTTTTAAATGGATTTCTAAGCCATTACACCATCACATGTATGCTTACACCCACTCACTTTAACCTATCTTTTGGGTTATATCTTTGAGCTATTTTTCTTACGAATTGCCCATGTTAGGGCCCAGCATCTGAACCATTTCCACATCAAATCAGATATACAGGGGATAACCATTATTTATTCTTTATCAATGATCGAAATTAGCCCTACTAGGGAAAAATTATTTTATCATGATCAAATTTACTCTACTAGATTACTTCTTATTATATTCTCTTTGGAGACCCCATTCTAGTGGTGTTTCCCTTCCTAAAGTAGAACATTCTCTCTTTTCCTCTAATTCCAAGATCTACACATTAAATCCCATGATGGTAATATTTTATTGTGTAACTTGTCTTGGTATTGATCAATACCATAAGCATGTAGCTTGTACTCTCAAATTGGGTACATTTACAGTGTGTCCCTTACATTTATGGATTGTATCTTTCCCATTTCCCCTATCCTTAGGGCTTATTATACCCCTAATTATATTTTGATCATTAATGGTAATCACATGTGTAATCATTAGTTCATCTGGATGTGATCTATTCCGTTGGTTAATCTCTCACTTTCTCTCTCTTTTCAAGAGTCCATCCTTCTCTTTTATCCTAGTATGTCCTCTTGAGGGGGAATCATGGGTTTGTTTCTAATTTCTTCTTGAAAACTCTTTTCTTTGAAAGGATGTTGTATCACCTAAATGTCTCACTATGCCTTCTCAAATAGGGGTAAAATGTAGACATCCAATTCCTAACACTATTTGTGTTGAAATTATCAATATTGCTTGAATTGCACTGAAATGCACATTTCAAGTCAAATTCCATAAAACAAGCTAAATGGTTCAAAATTGTCATTTACAAGTGCCAATTTAGATCAAAGTATCCCTCAATAGGGTAATGCAATTTATGGACCAACTAACTTTGATTAATTCATTTCAAGTCAAAATGATGATTTTGCCTTTTTGTGCTATGGATCACTCTTTTCTTATAAATTCATTGGTACACATCACATACCTTTGTTATTTTGTTTTGGAAACATCATAAATGGGAAAAAGGTTCCAACACATCTAGCGTCACCCTCCAATTCTTCTTGAGTAAAATTATAACCTAGTAATATGACTTTTTGACCATTTTGATTAATTGAGGGCTAATTTTCAAATAAATTGCATAATGTTGATTAGCCTTATTTAAGGTTAATTGATCCAAATCAAGAGATTAAGTAGATTTGCCATCAGATTTGTTGAATATTTCTTTTTTGAAATTGATTTCTATTATCTGAATCATTAGGTGATGTCATATATAGGGTGGCATCTATCAAGCCATAAGTGCATAAAATATCAAGATTATGGGTCTCTCATACCTCTTTATTACCTCCCATGCCTCACTAATGTCCCTTCTTCTAAATTCATGATGATAATAATTATGGATTTTAATTACATAATTTAATTAATCCATGACCACACATCTCAATCTTGAGATGGACGGTCATGGTTGATTTTGGTTATTATTTAAAATATATAAATAGAGAGGCCATGGACATCATTTTTAAGCTTAAATATTGAAAATTTATAATGTTAAATTGTTTCCAAAATCCTTTTCATTTGATCATTGATTTTGTTTGCAAGCGTCATTGATAGGCTAGTTTAGTGATTCCAAATCATGGGCCTAGGTTTTGTGGAGTGTTCTTGAGACATTGGAGGAATTTTACACCATTTTTGATAAATAAAAGGATGATTTATCAAGGGAGAACATTATTTTGAGATGCTTTTGGAGAATGGATTCACCTGGGAAGGTATAGATTTCTTACTTTGTTTCATTTATCTTTCATTGTCATTAGTAATTCCCACATGAATAGATAGGCTTAATTAAATTTGTTGTTATGAAATCTTCCTTTAGTTTATTAGACTAATGTTTGACTAATAATGCTATGTAATCCTCTCTACAACTTGAATCACCTTGACTTACAAATTTTTGAATTTTCAATAAGGCCCTTATTTTTTGTATTTTTTCCATTATATTTAGCTTTAAACAAAAGTTAGGAACCATAATTATCCAAGTTTTAGGATTTTATAAAAATAATTATTTTTAGACAATAATTCTTGGTTATAAACTTCATCCTAGGTAATATTATTATTTAAGTGTGAACATGACTTTATTTTCATGATTCAAACTTTCACTCAACGTGTGTAATCCTTATTAGAACAAAACATAGATCAGAACAAGCTTTAAGATTTTAAGGAATAATTAATCTCGATATCAATCTTCACAAATTTATCAAAACTATAACATCAAGTTAAAATTTACATAATCCATAATTATCCAATGTTTAAGGTTGATACTTTTATTCTTTATTTGAGAAGTTCCTTTGAGTAACTACATGTATTGAAGTTGGAAACTATCTTCAAAAATACTTATTGAAAGTAGGGAACAAAGCAAAGAAAAGGAAACATAAAAAAATCAAAATAAATAGAAAAAAAAAAACAAATATAAAGAAAAAAAATTCTACAAGGACTATGTATAAATAAGGAACATGAAAAAAACTAATTTAATCCTACCCACACTAACTCTAACTAGTATTACAAGCTACTCCATGAAGACTTGTGGTGACACAATAGAGAAGTAGTGTTTGAGGTATTGCCCATTCATTGGAAAAGTGAAATCTACTTCATACAAGTTTTTTATCTTGAAGGCATTGTCTTCCAATGTATAAACAATTTTATAAGGAACAATCCACAAATGCATGAATTTTTCATGTTTTTTCTTTTGGTTCTGAGACTATATCCCATACAAGGACTACATATCCCTACCTAAACACCTTAATATTTGAATTATTGTCAAACCATCTCTTGACTATGGTTTGATACTCCATTACATCCTCCATTTGTATATTTTCAAGTAACCTTTAATTAGCACATTCTTGGTCTTCTTCCATATACTCTTGCATGAACTTGTAGTTTGTTATATTAAGAGTCATTAGAAATATTTGCTCTTGATCATACACCAAAAGAAATGGTAATTATTTCAAGGATTACTTAACTCTAGTTATGTCTACTTAGAGATCATACTTAAGTAATTTATTCCATGTTTTTGGTTTTTCAATTGTAGACTTTTTTATAGCTTTCATCAAGTTATTATTAGTTAACTATGAGACCCCATTACCTTGAGGGTAATTGTTTGATGAGAACTTAAAAATTATGTTTTTATCATAGTCCAATTGGGTCATCTCAATATATATTAAATATGATCCATTATCAAAAACTAAAGATATTGATGTCCCAAATCTTGTACAAATGTTCTCTTTAAAGAACTTGATTACATCTTCAGTTCTACATTGTTTGGTTATGACTACCTCTATCCATCTTGTGTAATAATTAGTATAAGTAATAATATATTAATGGCCATATGAATAATTATGTTTAATGACCCCTAAAAATTCTAATCCCCATTAATCAAAAGGTTTATCAATCATAATAGGTCTAAATGGCATAGCTACTCTTGGTTCTTTGGTGTTGAAAATGTGACATTGATGACACTCTCTAACATGTTTATGTGCATCCTTGAATATGGTGGGCTAATAATATCCTACCCTAAATATTTTATGAGTTTATTTATTTCTAGAAGAGTGTCCAGTTACAAGTTTTTCATGAAAAGTACTCAAGATCTCAACTGCCTCTTCCTTTGAGACACATCTCAAGTATATGCCTTCATAATATTTTATGAAGAGTACCCCATCCTTGATTAAGAAATGTGATACCTTGAGATTCATACCTCTTCTTTGCTCTTTACTAAATCCTGAATGATAAGAACCATAGATTAGAATATGAATAATTAAATCATACCAATCATTTGTTTGAAAACATTGTTGGTCTATGTGCATGATGCTCAACTTAGGGTTGGTGTTAGTAATTAATTTAATCAACCCTTACCATCTTACCAACTTGGAAATTTTAATCTCAAGATCATACTCTTAGAGAATAGACATCCACTTACCTCTTCTCTCTCCTAGTTGATATTGACTAAGCATACATTTAAAGGTAGGGTCTATAAATATTGCATTTACTTTATTCTTAAGAATATAGTGTCTAAATTTTTTAACAACTTTAACTAAATCACATGATAGTTTATTAGTAAAAGAATAGTTTAACTTAGAATTATTAAAATTATTTCTCATAAATTCAACTAGATGATCACATTTATCTATTTTTTGAGTTAAAACAACAAATATATTATGTTTTAAAGCAAAATAATAGAGATAAAAATATTTTGTGAAATTAGGACTTATCAACACCAGTGCCTATACTATTTATTATTTAATTTCCTTGAAGGATTTCCTTGTCTCTTCATTCCATATTAAATTGGCATCCTTCTTCAACATGTAATTGAGTGGCTTCACAATTTCTACAAAACCAAAAATGAACTTTCCAAAAAAAATTAATTTTCCCAAAGAAAGACTTCAACTCTTTTCTATTGTTAAGGGGTTTCATTTTGGATATGACATTAAATCTATAATGATCGATATAAATCCCATATTTAGTTATAACATGTTATAAAAATTTCCCTTCTGTAACACAAAAAATGCTTTTCTTAGGATTGAGGGAAATTCTATACCTTCTACAACATTCAAATACCTATTGTAAATGTATGATGTGATCTTCCCTATTTTTAGAAAACATGATTAGATAATATATGTATATAATAATACACTTACCTATGAGACCTTTAAAATCATGGTTCATATCTATTTGAAATGTAGCTTCTACATTTATCATCCCAAAATCCATTATTTTATAGGTGAAAGTGCCCCACTTTATTGAGAATGCAGTATTCATTTTGTCCTCCTTGTTTATGAGTACTTGAAATTAACTTAAAAAACCATCAAGAAAAGACATCATAGTATAACCACTAACAATTTGAATGATTTTGTCAAGAGAAGGTAAAGGATAATTATCCTTCTGCGAATATCTGTTCAAATATCTAAAGTCTATGCATAATCTAATTTCTCCATTCTTATTTTTAAATGGTACTAAGTTAGCTACCCAAGTAGAATGTCTAAATGGAAAAACTATTTTTGCATCCAATAGCTTCTTCACCTCTTTATATATTAATGGATCTAAAAAAAGATTGATAGGTATTTATTTTTGTCTAAAAATTTTACAAGCTTCTTTTAATGGAATGATATGGGTAATTACTATAGGATTAAAGATATTTAAATCTTCATAGGACCATGCAATGACATCTTTATACTTGGTCAAAAATTATTTAGCTCTTCTATACTCTTGATTTTTATATGCTATACCAATTTTTTTCCTAGATCAAAAAAATTATAATCTTTCCCCTTCACCTTGGGAACTTTAACAATGTTAGCTAGCTTGTCTTGATTAAGTAGTCTTTCTAAGGCAATCATGACCTTGGGAATTTTTTAATAATTTAATTGAATAATGTTTCAATTAATTTTGTCTTCATCAATAGAATTTTTATTGACCTCATTAATGATGTGAGACTAAAATACTCTTGAGTCATTCATGAACTCAATTATTTGTTGATCATCATTAAACACTTGCAAATGATTGACATTGTCAGGAAGTAAGGGACATAAAACTAATTCAATGCTAAGGCTTTGGGTGTCTTGGTTTGTCATAAGGTTGGTTGAAGCTAAGGATATCTCATCAGTATGGTTGTTCTCTTCCCTAGAAATTGAAATAATGTTGAAGGAATAAAAGTAATCAATCAAGTCCCGCACTCTAAACTTGTACTTCTTAAGATAAGAAAATTTGAATTGGTACCTAATTCTAACCTGATTGACTACTAGCTCAAAATCACCATACACTAGTAATTTTTTGACCTTATGTTTGATAAAAAATTATAATCCTAGGATTAAAGGTTAATATTCTGTGAAATTGTTAGTGTAAGGAAATTATATTTTATATGAAGCATTAAATTCATTCATAATGGGTTTGATTAGACCAATTACTACTCCAGATCGAGATTTACATCTAACACAATCAAAATAAAATTTAAATGATCAAGGCATAACATGAGTGTTTTTAGAGTCACATACCTAAGGAGTGTCAAGAGTGTAGACTCTTAAATCAGAATTAACCATTTTGACCTTTTTGTTTATTGAATTATATATAGTGATCATGTCTTTCATTTTTATTCTATTTCAATCTAAATTATGTTGGGAACTCCCTTCCATGGAAGCCACATATGAGAACAGTCAGTTGACATGTACCCATTCAAGGATTTGGTTCAATCCCTACTGAGTATCATTCCATAAGCATCTAGAATGTCCACCACTTGAATATAGATAAATTTTTATACCCTTGATTTTGAAGCAAGCTACATATTAACATTCAATAAATCATGAATTAATTTAACTCTTGATTTGTTTAATTGAGTAATACTCTATTAGACTTAATTGGAGTTAAACCATTTTTTTCACAAATACCTTTTGGCATGATATTTACAGAGACACCTAAATATAAAAAAAAAAATATGCAAGATTTTTACAAAAACTCTAATTGTTAGTAAGAAAGGTGAAACCTATACTTTTTCCTTATACATAACTACATTGTCATTTAAAACCTTTTATGATTTTATAGGATTTTTGTTCAGAGATTCTAACAACAAGTCTCTTTGTTTAGTAATTTGACCCAACTCATGTATAGTGATGTTAGTTTTAATATTTTTCATATATTCAACTATATTATACCAACCCCTAATAGAAGTATTAGATGAATCAACATTATTTCTAGAGGTAATTCCCTTTAGAGGTTATGTATTTTTGTTTGCTTAAGGATCAGGAGGAGTATCAAAGTTATTCGATGGAGTTGAACTAGTCAATGGTTTCTTCTATTATCTATTCCTCAAAGGATAACTATTCTTTAGATATTATTGAAAAACATGAATCTCCTCTAGAGTACCCTTAGGATCATTCTCATCTTGGAATGGAAAATCAAATGTTTCCACCAACAAGGTTGTGTCAGTAGATATAGATGACTTTGAAGAAATAAATGCACCTTTAATATTATCTTTGTTAGGTACACCTTAAAATGTATCTAACTCATCTTGAAATAACTCAAAAGAATTACAAAATTTAATGCAATCTAATTCACCATGCTTTGAAGTGTTATGAACTCTATAATATTCAATCAAAGCTACATCACATATGTTTATTTAAAGATTGTTCCATTTAGTAGATGACTCAAAGTTGTTATTATTATTTTTTTGAAACCTATTTGTAGATCTATTGAAACTTTGGTAAGAATAATTTATGTTGGATCTTTCCCCAATCTTACATACTTGTCTTTGCAACTGAAGAAAGTTAGTGCTCAGTTTTTGAACCATTTTAAGGATGGAGTCATTTTCATTCTTAGGTGCCTCTAAATTGTGAAATTGAGTAGTACTACAAGATATTGGCACCATGGCTCTTTGATATTATGGATGAGATCCATATTAAGTATTGTTCAATAATCTTAGGTTTGACCAAGCTGGGCATGACTTAGAGGTAATTGGTTTAAGATTGTCATTTGATTTAAAGTAGGCATGTTTTAGTTAGCATTTGGAATGAAATTTAATTCAAAGAAATTAGGAATTAAATTAGGGATAACATATGTTGACTAAACTCAAGGTTGCATTTGATCACTTATCTTCACAACATCAACATAGGCTAAAGACAATGTGTTTATGACTCCAATAGATATTTTCAAGAACACATAAGTTAGGGGATCTAAAACATCCTTATAAATATCTAAATCTAAAGCTTCATCAGCCTATAGTCTATAAGGAGCTATATTTCTGCTAAACATCTTTTGAAATATAGCATTAAAATATCTAATGGTTTCACTCAAATATCTTTTTACAATGGTGAATTTTGGATAAAGGATACAAGGACTAATGATCTTTCCAAATTAGTCAATGAAAATACTATTAAAATCATTCCAATTGGTAATGTAATTCTTAGGAAGGTTGAGAAACCAATCATATGTTACATATTTGAAAGTAAAATGAAATAATCTAAATGAAATATCTTCATGAAAAACATTTAATAATCTCAAATTATCCTTAAAGGACTTGATATGTTATTCAATAGTAACCATACCTATAGGGCTAAAATTAGTTAAATATTTTTTAGGATTTCTAGGTAAATCATGTACATAACTAGGCACATTGATGGAAGATCCACCTAACCATGCCATTCCTTGATAAGGATTGAACATAGAAGCAATATGAACATGTGAAGTAGGTTGAGATTTAGAAACCTTGAGCTTACATTTGACTGCTCTTGCTTTCCTATGAATCTCCAAATAAAGAAGAGGCAGTCTTGTCTCTGAATGTGAACTAGTCTTGATTCTTGGTAGTTCCATCTTGTATAATTTTAAGCATGTTCAAAATATGATTTATAAACCTTATCTTAGTAAATAGAAATGATTAAATTTATATGTTAAGAAAATTTTGTAAAAATTCATATAATTCTTTCCAAAGGATGACTATCTTTAATTGAATTAGCTCAAAGATACTTCAAAACTGGTGAATATGAATGATCATTACACTTCTAAGTTCAAATAAACCCAAATTTTCAAATAATCAACCAATTTATAAAATAAATAAATTAATGACCTTGAATGCATCAAATTCTCAAAGATTAAACTACCTTTGTAGTAATTTATCGTGAATCTTCAAATAATAGCTATCTTTAGCTAAAGAAGCCTAAGGACTAGTCACAAAACCATGAATATCAATGATCTTTAAAAAATTGAGCTACGAAAAACACAATTATATAAAGTATCAAATGATCTTTAAACAAAATTTACTCAAATTAGCAATGACACTTCAAATTTACCAAACATTAGCTAAGGCCCTCTTTCTAGCACAAGTGAAATGTGTCTTGTTGATTCCTGAAAGTGTATCACAAGGGTTTATAGAGTTTTTAATAAACACTTCTGATTTTTAGATTCAAATAACCCATTTTCCACTGATCTTCCATATATCTTAGGTGGAATAGTGGCAAATCAATATAATTGTTTCAAAAAATGATAATATAACTTGTTGTTGGGATAAACCTTAGTCTGAAAGCTTATTTGTGAATACGAAAATAATCTGAACTAAGTTCAATGAATTATGATCAAAACCTAAATTATAAAGTCTAATATAACATGTATATTTATAATGAAAAAAAACTACAGTGACTTGATTTAAAAATGAGGAAATGAAAAGGGTAGGGCAAAAAAAGATGAATATTGCTAATCTTCAAACTAGACATTATGACAAGGATTAAATTTCATCCAAACATACAGCAATACCAATATATGACATGAAATAGATAAAGGATAGATCCTACCATATATCAGGTAAATATCTAAGGAAAGGTGAAATAATGAAAATAAGAAACCACATTCAATTTAAATATTTAATTCTACATGCAAATTGCATTGGCACATCTGAAAGAAATGAAATGAATCTAAGATCTTTCAATCAATCTAGCATAAGCACAAATTGATAGATCTGAATTCAAATGTGCATATCAATATCCATAAAAACCATTCAAATAATAATATTAAACTAGATGGTTGAGGAAGTATCCATAATAAAAATCACACAATCAAATGTTGGACAATCTTTACAAAATTCCTTGCTTGTATTAATTTCTCAAAGTTTACAAATAGTTTTTACTCAAAAATTTCCTCCTCTTTACAAATTACAATACCCATTTTATAGAATACTAAGGAGGTATGTCAGTCAATCATGTCATATGATAATTTTTTAAGTGTCATCGATAGTTTTCCTTTTACAACCTTCTAGAACTACATAATTTCTAAATAGACTGACCTATAAGCAATGTAATTTACAAAATGAACATACTTTTACAAAAAGACTATTATTTTTTCAAAATGATATACATATTTAGTTACAAAATAATATGCTAATGTCAATAGATTTGAATTTTAGAAGCACTTGTTGTATTCCTTTATCTATGCTATAGGATCTTCATTGCTTCTTTATATTTCTCATCAATCAACTAAAGGTTGATGATGGGATCCATGAAAATATCATTTTCTTGATTAGGCCTTTGAGGTATTTTTTATCTCTATCCAATACTTCCTTGATGCTTCTAACATCACTAATCTTTTCTTCTATAAACAGGATCATGCCCAAGATCCTTTTGTTATCTGCCCCTATTTTGCCTTGAATTTGATTCTTCACTTCTTGCATGAAATAAATTGACATATGATTTATCTCCTCATTTGTGATCAATCCAATAGAACTAATGGTAGTTGGATATTTGATTAAGATCCCCAATATATGCATATCCTATTTTCCAATTGCTTGACATCACTAAAAAGATCTCCCATTTACTTGGACCATTTATTCAAATATCTTATCTTCTCTATCAATATATCCATATCCATATTCAAGCGTGCCAATATGAATTTTTTAAATTCAAGAATTTGATCTTATATTAAAATATTGATCAATTATTTTATCTTGTTGCTTAAATTCTACCATTGGCTAACTTGGCTTGAATCAAAATTACCCTATTTATTAACCATATCCTTATTGGACTTTACTAAATTTAAGGAGATGAAATGATTATACATGGTTGTTTCAAATCGGTTGACCATATCTCCTAGAATAGATAAAATAGACTACTCATCCAAGTTCTTCTTTTATGTATTTAGCCCTTTAATAGTAGCTTATAATTGATCTGACTATACTTGAACTAATTCCAAGAGATCTTCAAATAGTAGATCCTTATTAAGCCTTTGTCCTTCTAAGTCAAATTAGTCAATGGATCCACCTTTTGATACACAATTTCTTCACCTCCTACCATGACCTTTTTCTCTATCACTCTTTTTAAGCTACTAGTCTTGAGATCAAACTTGGATCTAACTAAAGATTGGGTCACATATGGGATTGGGACCTCCATTTTTGATTGGTTTGTTGAATGGCTTAGAATAGCCAATCTTCTTGCCTCTCCTTCCTATAAAACAACTATCCATGGTTTCATTTTTGGATCCATAGAGATATTAGTGTCTTTTACCAAATCCCATGGATGGTAAGTAGGTAGCTTCTCCAGTCTAGGTTCATACAAGAACCACTTAGGAATAGGTCGACCTTACAATATGTTGTCTTCACTAAAGAGATTGACTTCACTTAAAGGAGTAGTGATAGTAGCTTTATATCTCTTTGTCTTTGAGACAATGGATGACTCAAATTTTCTCTTTGGAGTGTCAATAAGAACCAAGTCCAACACTTTTTTTTTCCTTTCTCCTTCTTAGTTTCCTCAACCTTTGATTCTTCATTTGAATCTGAATCATAAGCCATGGATAGCATTTTAATGAATCTTCAATAGTTTCATTAAGATCAAGGGATATCATATGAACATCTTCTAAATGTAGATTATGTTCTACTATCTTTGATGATTTATGAGATAATGAACTTGATGGGATTTCATCTAGCCATATTTATTTTGGCCTATGTTCTGCTAATGTTCTAGTTGATGGAAGCTTAGAAGATTCACCACCTACTAAATGATATTTTTTTAGGCCTAACTTCCACCTATCATTCCCCTTTTGATTTCTCTATAGTCTAGACTTAGGTCTCAGGTTGTGTTCTTTCAATCTTCTAGTGACTTCAAAGTAAGTAGATGCCTTTGTGTATATAGGATCAAAGGCACCAAGCTCATGTTCATAGGGAACATTTGTAATCCCTTTGAGTTTCATATGATCTTTAATCCTTCCATAAGGATCCCATTATCTAATTTCATCTATATATAGATTGAAAGATGATCTATGCTTTGATGCTACCTTAATGTGATCCCATTATCTGAATGTAGTCTTGCCAATTATCATTAGTAAGTTATGGAAAATTCCCTTTCTCTTGGTTTTTCAAAAGCCATCTACACCATGGAATAACTAGTAGGTCACCTCTTGTTTAAATAACCTATCAGGGACATGGACTAGTAATTTGAGAGGAAAATTTTAAGTTCCCTCAATCATTATGATTGTAAAATCTAGGTACAACCATATATCTCCCATAGCTCCAACAAACTTCTTAATTAGAGTAAATACTCTCTCCATGGAAATGCTAATTATGGCCACTTAGTGCATGGTAGACATAGTCATAAATAAATTAAATGTGATCTCTATACTTGAAGATGTGCAACTTGGAATAATAATGAGAAATAGTTTGGGTTCCATTTGGAGACCATTCTCTTTAGTTTGGTATTTTGATGGTTGCACAAAGGGAATCCAATAGATAAGACATCATGTATAACTATTTATTATTCTTGTGTTTGATTGCATATATTTTCCTACTTAGGGAAATACTAATTATTTTACCCAATGGAGGGAAAATTACCCTTTCAACAATGAAGTAGACCATGGGCACCCATATCGGATCCACATATGTTATGGTTGTACACCCACACAACTTGTTCAACATTATCATTATAATCCTAATTTCAAGTCTAAACTGACTGATAGGGATGTTTTTATTAAGTTCTAAAAAGACCTAGTTTCCTAATTATAACCACATATCTAGGGTGTCCATCAAATTTTGCTTTTTAGCTCAATAATTGATAGAGGCTAGATGAATTTGGGGCTTGGGTAGTTTGTAATAAGACTCAAATTTAATAGCAAAAGTGTAAGAAATTTTCTTGTGATTATGTTCATTAACATTCATATCCTTGCCTATCTTAGTTTCCTTAAAAATTGGACCTAGAACATCAATACAATGAAGTACCTCTTATTTCATAGTTGCGTAATGTAGACCAGTTATCTAGATTTATATAATGTCATCATATAGTCTCCTTGAAAAGAGGATATTTTATTGTTCCTTGATGATGGTTCGTTCTCAATTGTCCAGAACAATTTAGACCAATTGTTATCCCTTGTGTTTAAAGTAGTAGTAACAAATGTTGTGTCCTTAAACACATGACCTTATGCATTTGTTGTCAGATATAGCTCAAAATCTTCCTTTGAAACACTCTTATGAGTTGTAATTACTATAATTTTCATCAAATTATCCAATTAGAGGTGATAATTCAATTCTTCTTGGTTTGAATTAGTGAATCTAGGAGCAAATTAGGGCAATTCACATGCTTTAGGGATTTCAAAAGGTTTATGCAATGTTTTAATGGGGGTAGGAAAATTCAAAATATGAGCTTATATGACTTATATTGTATTTGGATTGCATATTTATACCTTTCACATGCCAGGTCTACAATATCTCCAATTTGACATCTTTTTATTATGTGTCATTATCATGTCATGCTAATTATTTTCTTAAAATATGAATATTTATCACTTTTGGACATGTTTCAATACCTTTTGTAATCTTGACTCTCAATCAATTTGAACTGTTAATCTTTTAAGAAGTCCTCTTAGCTTTGACTTCATTGTGAACTATTGATATTCCATCTAAGCTCCTTAGAGTGTGCCACTTGGTAGTTCCACAGGATCTCTATGTTCTTTCTATCACATTAATACATTTTCATCATGTGGTATCTTCTCATTTAATCTAGGTCATTCACTTCTTGACTTTCTCCACAGTGTTGATTTTGATCCTGAAGATTGAATCTGATTCATCAATTTCCATCTAATCCATTATGATTGTGACATGTGTCACTAATGTGTTCAACATGGGCCCTTTGAAAATTCCACCTAAATTCACACCATTGATAGTTTTTAAGTATGATTGAATGTTGATCATTGATTCCTTTCTTTATACATAAGCTCAAACATAGACCATCGATCTAATTGATCACTTACCAAGATTATGATACTTGTCCTTCTCAAATCCCTTCATAGGGTCTTTAACACCTTGATTTCTTGCTCATCATTGGATATCCATTATAATATTAATGCATACCATTGATCAATTAATTTGGCTTATTGAATCTAGCTTAGCATGCAGATCACTGATCTTTGCTTTAAGTTCCCAAGATCTTTCCACTTGGTATCTTTGCATTTAATTAGTACTTATAGATATAAAAATAAAGACATAAGCTTTTGGGATATATGTATAGACTTAGTATAAAAATTTAGAATAAGGTTTTAGTTATGTTAATAAACATAATTAGGACTTAGGATACAATTTAAACTAGGTCTAAGGTATAAAAAAAGGTTCCTTCATAAATATGAATCTCCCATAAATTTGAATCTATTTCAAAAGGAACTTCGGCTAAAACATTTAGATTAATATTTTTAACACTTGTTTAAACAAGGATCCAAATAATTAACCAAAGACCAAAGGTTAAATTAGCACTAGAGCATAAAACCTTGAATACTATTCATTCAAATGGAACCTCATTAGGTCTGTAACATGGAAACACAAAAATTAGAGATTGGAAATATTATAAAGTCAAATGAAGAAAACATTCTAATGTAAACTAGATCAACACATGATATTGAATAATGTTCACTAATCAAGTTGAATATTCAATTTATAGCACAAATTTACAAAATTTAAACAAGCATCCTCATTTTTCAAAAATGGAGGTATGTGGACCTCAACAACACTACCTTTTGTTAAGCCTCAAAGACTAACAAGTTTAACTTACAACTTTAAAATTATAGTTTTAGCTATTTATTATTAAAAAAATTAGTCATTAAAATAATATATAAGGAATAACATGTTTATTTTACTCAATTTTATAAATGTGTTAAGGATCACTTGTGAGTTAGGACACAATAGACTTAAGGTAATAATTATATTTTGGTTGGCATAGTTTGTTAATTAAAATTAAAAAATATTTGAAATATCATTATTTATTATGGATATGGTTAAGACATTTTGTAATACCTTATTATTATTGATTATGGATATGGTTAAGACATTTGAAAGATAAGTTTTTGAGAAAATATCTATAAAAAAATGCTTTTCAGAGAACTTATCATTATATTTATTTATTTCAAGATAGATGATTGTGCATGAAAATAATTATTCTCAGTCTTTAGAATTAAAAAAAGCACAAATCCATACCTTATAATCACAAGAAAACCTGCTTCAAAATTATCTACACTTTTCTTTCCAACTTCTCATCTGCATATTTTGACTACCATAGCTTTTTTTCTATCAATATCTTGAATCAATGAATAGAAAAATTGAGAAACTATAACATATATATTCAAGAAACTTACTTATTCTCAAATACATATGCATCTCTATAATAGAGTTTACAACTATTATAGACACATTATCTTA
The DNA here is from genome assembly GCA_037957365.1 of Torreya grandis. Classification (NCBI taxonomy): domain Eukaryota; kingdom Viridiplantae; phylum Streptophyta; class Pinopsida; order Cupressales; family Taxaceae; genus Torreya; species Torreya grandis. Next base: position 247,931 of record JARHVA010005923.1, read on the forward strand.
ATCAAACAAAAGATTGAGAATAGTTGTTTGCATGCATAGTTGCCTATCTTGAAATGAATAAATATAATGATAATTTCCCTAAAAATATTTAATTTAAGGATATTTTGTTTCCATCATCACTTTCCACATTTGTCTTTCCTTATGGCCCCATAATTAGTTTATTAGTTAAACTCTATACTCTGATTTTTTATCACAATTTTTTCTATAATCAGTTTATTATATTATTTGGGTGGTCTTTATCATTGATTTCCTTTGAGAAATAATGGAATATAAGATAATTGTTTTAAACAATTCACAAATTAAAAAATGAATAAATGCAATAGAGCCTCATGATCTTTTCAACTATATTTTTGGGTAACCCAAAAATACCCATTTCATAAATTTTGAGAACATATCAACCTTCTATTACATGTGTGAATGGAATAATTGTGTGCAGTCAAAATGAGTGAAAGAAACACAATAATTTTTTAAAGGAAAATATTTTTAGATATACATGGAATTTTCAAGAAAACCAACATCCATAATTTTTTCAGAAAATATCTTTAAATAAATGCTTTTCAAGGAAATTATCATTATATTTATTCATTTTATGATAGATGATGTGCATGCAAACAACTTCTCTTAGTCTTCAAAACTAAAAGAACACAAATCTATACCTTGAAGTTGTAATCAAAAGTAAAGCATCTTAAAAGTTGTTTGCACCTTATCCCAATAATTTGACTATTAGATATTCACATCCACCAATAACTTGTATAAATGAACATATTAACATGAAACAAGTAAAAAATAGTGTAATGAATAAATATAATGATAATTTAGGTTAAAAATATTTATTTAAATAAATTTACTTGCCATCCTCACTTTTCATAGTTGTCTTTCCCTATGTCCCATAGTTATTTTATACTTTATACTCTAATTTTTTATCACAATTATTCCTATACTCAATTTATTATATTATCTAATTGGTCTTTACCACATAATTATTTTCAAAAAATAGGAAATTGATTTCTTGTGAGAAATAATGATGCGTAAGATACTTATTTCAAACAATGCATAAAGAACAAACTAAATAAATGTAACACATCCTCATGATCATACTCTATTTTGTGTTTACATGTTTAAGGTAATAATTATATTCTAGTTGACATGGTTTTTTAATTGAAATAAAAAATATATTTGGAAGTCCAATATAGATATTATTAAGACATTTTGATAGACCTTATTAAATAGTTTGTAATTTTAAAACAATGATTTTTTTTTTAATTTTTTTTCAGTTATGTCATCCTCACTTTTCATAGTTGTCTTGACTTGTGGCCCCATAGTTGGTTTATACTCTATACTATAATTTTTTCTCACTATTTTTTATATACTTGGTTTATTATATTATCTATTTGGTCTTTACCACATGCTTATTTTAAACAAATAATAAATTGATTTCCTCTAAGAAATAATGACTTGCATGATACTTGTTTTAAATAATCCAAAAAGAATAAACTAAATAAACACAATAGAGCCTCATGATCATATTGTATTTTGTTTTTAAATATTTAAGGTAATAAATATATTCTATTGGCATGGTTTGTTAATTGAAATAAAAAAATTGAAAGGCCAATACGGATTTTGTTAAGACATTTTGGCAAACCTTATTATATAGTTTATAATTTTAAAACTATGAAAATGTTTTGAATATTTTTTTCAGTTATGTCATCCTCCTTTTTCATAGTTTTCTTGCCCTATGTCCCCATAGGTGGTTTATACTCTATACTCTAATTTTTTCTCACTATTTTTTATATAATCAATTTATTATATTGTTTGGTTGGTCTTTACCACATATTTATTAAAAAAAATAAGAAATTGATTTCCTCTAAGAAATAATATCATGCAAGATATTTCTTATAAATAATGAACAAAGAAAAGACTAAATAAACAAAACAGAGCCTCATGATCATTATGTATTTTGTCTTTAAAATTTTAAGGTAATAATTATATTCTATTTACCATGGTTTTTTAATTGAAATAAAACTATTTTAAAGGCCAATATAGATGTGTTGAAGACATTTTTTAAGTAAAAAGTTTTATTTAATTCTTAAAGAGATAGTACAATATCATCTGATACATATAGCTATCTCTTATAGCATTTATAATATACTCTAAAGAGACTATGACTAGATATTGATTATGAGACATGATTGCATTAGTTATTCATGGGGTTCTTCAGTGATTTTTGTGACCACAAAGATTTCTTCTGGTTGAACTGTATGTCCCCTACATCCCTCTATGTAGTGCTAGTTATGCAAGTGTATTTTGATGCTATTGGTGTCTTCCACTAACTTTTCAACCTAATTATGAATAGTTTCAATTTCATCCATGTTTATCTAAATCATGGACAATACTTGTGTTTTTAATTTTGCATCCTTTAAAATACATTTCATAAAGTTCTTCAAGTGTATCAATTATCATTAATTACTTCCATCATGTTGAAATGTGCTACAAAAAACTCCCCAAAGAGCTTGGTTGTTGACTCCATCTCCATTTGATGTTCTAAATTCTCACTATTTTGTTTGAGAAATAAGTTATTGATAACAATTAAGGTATCACTTATTTTTTCCATCCCATGATTTTGCTCCTGCAGGCTTTCTTGCTTACCTCTAGTTGAACTACTTTCTAGATGAGCAGAGCTACTTTTTCCTAAACCATGATTCACTATAACACCTTGTTATTTAATTTCTATTTTTTTCAAATGGCTCACCTTGTCTCGAGTGGCTTTATGTTTAATAGAGTCTGGCCTAGCATTATTCTTATAATGGTAATACCTTTGTTTTTCCCCTCATTCTACCTTCTTCACTCACTTGTTTGATCCATTTGTGTCCCTCTTGATAAATGGTGTGAAACCTCTTATTATTATGTTCTTCTTCCAAGTGTGCCTGAGGAGAATTTGTTTGGATTCCATTTTGATCTTTTGTATTTCTTCATGAAATAGAAATTTCTTTGGTGCTATTGCTTCTCAATGGATTCTCTACAAAATGGTCCTCTTCACCCATTTCCTACTTGGACTATCTGCCATGGAATGTTGAATATGGGATTCACTGGTCCTGACCTCTCCATCTACTATCTCAGCATCATCCAACTTATTTAACATTTTGAAATAATTTATCACCAAAATGGTAATGGATAGGACATAATGAATAACATTCAAAAGGGACATGATTCCAAATGACAAAAGCCTAATGACTAAATGCATGAAATCTATTAGCAAGAGGATGGAAAAGACTAAAGGATAAAGGGGAGAGCTCATAGAAAGAGAGGCCAAATTATTGGCACTCATATGTGAGACATGATAAAAATGTACCAACAAAAGAGCTGACAGTAAAAAAGGAAACAAGATAAGACACATTGAGAGGATAAAAGAAGATCACACTCCACAGTGTGAGGTAAGAAAAGTAGAACAATAAAAAATGAAAGAGATCATAAATAGGCAAAGCAAGTATGAACAAAAAGAAAAAAAAATATAAAAGAAAGAAACCACATCACAAAACCCATGCATCTAGATAAACACTAGACCAAAAGAGGAATGAAAGTTTCCAAAACTCAAAGAACAACAAAACCAAGAAAATGGAAACAAGGGAAGAGGGTAGAAAGAAATTAGTAGTAGCATAAAGGAAAGCCAACTGAAGAGAAGTAAAATACCCATGCAAGAGAAAGACTGAAAGCAAAATTCCCATAGCAAAGGAAACTAGGTAAAAGAAGAGAAAGGAAAAGAGAAGACAACCATTCCCCTCCCACCAGATAAATGGGCAAGATTGAATGCCAAAACCATCATTGATGGAGAAAAAGATCAAAAGCAAATCTATGATTAGAGGCAAGAGAGTCACCATCTATCTTAAGATTTATATGTCTTAGTTTCTGCTACTCATAACTACATTAAGTTTTTCCCATATCATTTTCTTCATTTTTTTCCCTTCTAGACCATTTTTTGATATGTATTTTTCTACTTTGGATTATTTCTTTACATTTCCTCTAATCCATTTAGGTTGTTCCTCCTCTAGTAATATACATTATTTTTTAAGAATGGAGACCCATTGTATCTTATCAAAATTCTTGATATAATCCACCATATTTTTTGATGCTTCTGATTGTTTTTTTCTAGTGCACTAGCTAGCCAACCAATCAGCTACTATATTGCCTTCTTTGAAGATGTGTTTAACTTGTAAATTTTTAAAGAAGGGTCTTAGCTTCTTTGTTTCTTCTAAAATATTTTTGATTCTCCAATTTTTTGTCTCCCTTTTCCCATGATTGTATGATTAAAATTGTCTCCTTCAACTGATAATTTTTTTATTTTTTCTTTAATCACCGGTTTGAGACCCATGATTATCCCTTCTACCTCTACTATTTTTTTGAATTCATGCCTATATAATAGGCCTCATATGCGATTAACTATCCAGTATGGTATTTGATGACTGATTTAGTTCTTGCATGTCCCATATTGATTTTAGAATCTCCATTAAAATTTAATTTATTCCATAATTTATGAGGAGGTATCCATTTTTCTTCTTTCCTTAGAGGAATTTTCTTTTTTTTTCACTGGGGCTTAAAATCTCATATATTGTTTTGATGCCTTCCTAATTTTCCATTATTTTTATCTCTTTAGGGTTATCCTCTTTATTTTTCTTTTGTCTAGCTATTCTAACCACCTAATTAATGTTGTTTCTCAATTCTAACCATAATCTCTTAGGTGGATTGTGATTGACATTATCCTCAAATATTCTTTCATTTCTTTCTATCAAGATTTGCCAAGTTACCATACTCAGTCCCATATCCAAAATATATCAGATTATATTTAGTTTAGTCCTAGTTTTCTAGGCTTTGAGATGACTTTTCAAATTTTGGTTTAAGCTCCATTTTACGTTAAAGATATTTAGAAAATAATTATAAACTCTAGTAGCCTATTGGAATTGCTGAAGTAGGTGATTCACATTTTATTCGTCTTGATATCATAACACAAACCTAGATGGGCCATGAATTCTTCTTTTCCTTAAATTCTCTCCTATGATAATTTTCCCTTGAGTTTCTACCCATAGGAATGATTTTTCTTTTTCCCAAGCTTTATAACTCTAAATTTTGTTCCACATTTTCTTGTCAGAAGAATTAGTCTGTAGATCAAACTATCTATTATAACCTTCCTTGATCGAATATTCTCTTGATCCTTGACTATTCCATCTAATTTCATTATTTTATGAACTCCAAGGAATTACAAATCATTCTAATACAAGGTTGATTATCTTATGAGCCTCATTCTAATTACCTAACCTATCCTCAAAGGATTTCCAAAGAAATTTTTTGTGTTCAAATTTAGTATTCTCTATCTAATAATATTTGACTTTGCATCCCCACTATCTTATGTTAAAGTCTTTGAAGTCCTTGTAATCTAATTCCAAGCTCAGATGTTTTAAATATATCCAACAATATTCCTAAAATTTTGTGTCCTCACCATTCCTCACATCGTAAAATCGATCCTATAAAATAATGCTTTGAACTTCTCTCAAATTGTTCTAAATTGTAAAATCTGGTGGAAGGTTTTCTATAGTGATGATTCTAGATTGGTTAATGATATATAGATATTTTTCTAGTAAAATATTACTCTAACTCAATCTCAGGCACTTTCCAAAACTCCATACCAACTTAGCTAATAAAGCTCTGTTAAGTTTATCTAGATCTCTAATCCCATCCCCCCCATTGGCTTAATGGTTTACTTAGCTTATCCCATGCCATCAAGGAGAATTTGTTTGAGTCCCCCATAACTTGATAGAGGATCTTTATAAATAGTTTTTTGATTTGGTCTATCACTACTATAGGTGCCTTTAGTAAGGAAAACCAATAAACAACTCTAGTCTATAAAATTGATTTGATGAGAGTAATCCTACTTGCCACGGATAAATATTTCCCTTTCCAACACCCAAATTTTCTTTTCAAAATTTTGGTTATTTCCTCCCACATTTCATTATTTACTTTACTATGTAATAAATGAAATCCTATATATTTATTCAACATGGGGGTAATTATAAAGCCCAAAAATCTATTCAGGAAAGCCTAAAAATTGTGTGACATATTAAGGCAAATTACTTTTGATATTTCCTTGTTGATGATTTGTCCTAAAGAATTTTTAAACTTAGATAAAACATCTCTGATAATTCTAAATTCTTGCAAAGAAGGATTAAAAAAAATAAGAGTGTCATCGACAAATTGAAGGTGAGTTTTCTTAACACCGTCTATTGTATCTTGTAAGACATGAGGTCAATTGATAGTCTTCAAAGACTACAATCTCATACCCAGTGATTCAATCATCAATATAAACATATAGGGAGATAACAGGTCCCGTTGTCTTAGCCTTCATGAGGAAGAGAAAAATCCTTCTCAAGTGCCATTTACCTTGACTAAGAATATAGGAGTAGAGTAACATCTTCTTATCCACTTTCTTTGAAGGGTACTGAATCTGAATCTCCCTAAAATATTATCTAGGAAGGACCAATTAACTCTATCAAAATCTTTAGAGATGTCTAGCTTGATTATCATTCCTTGTCTCTTGCTATCTTTCAAATAATGTATCGTCTCATAAGTTATTATTATACCATCTATAATTTGACTTCCCTGCACAAATCTTGCTTGCTCTTCTGAGATCAATTTAGGAAGTATGGCTTATAAAATAGTAGTAATGATTTTTGAGATATACTTATAGAGAGAGATGCATAAATAAATAGGCATGTAATCTTTAAGAGATTTAAATTCATATTTTTTTGGGATGAGCATGATGAAAGTGGTATTTAATGTTTTTAATAAACTTTGTGATTCCAAAGATTCTTGAATTAAATCCTTTATATCCTCTCCTAAGAGATCCCCAAAAATGTTGAAATAAGAATATGGGGAATCCATCTAGTCCTAGTGAACTATCCCCTTCGATTTTGAATATGACCTTTTTGATTTCTTCTAGTTCTATATTTTTCATCAACATTTCATTGTCTAGATCTATGACTATATGCAATATCTGGTTCATGAACTCATCTTGCTCTTCTCTACCATTGTTGTCTCGACTGAGCATCTTGTTCCAAAACTTGACCAAATGTTCCTTTATTTCCTTTGGTTCCTCAATTATAGCACCCTCACTTGTTTCTAATTTCCTAATATAATTCTTTTGCCTCCTAATTTTATAAGATAGGAGGAAAAATCTTGTGCTCCTATCTTCTTCTTTTAGCCATTTTATTCTTGATTTTTGTTTCCAATAGATTTATTCCCTTTTTTATATATCCTCCAAAGCTATATCTACTTTTTCTTCTAATTTAAGGTCTCTTTCTATGTTTCCTTCCATTCTCTTTTCTTGAATATCTTCGCTTCTTCACTCTAGTTCTCCTTTTTACTAGAATATATTCTTAAACGTGTGTTCATTCTAGGATTTAAGAGATATTTTGAGATCTTTTAGCTTTTTGTGAAAATATACATTTTAGTTCCATAAATAGAACTAGGCTTCTTTCATTTCTTTGTTACTAGTTCATCTAGTCCAGGATGACCTATCCACATTTTTTCAAATCTAAAAGGCACCATAGTTTAATGTTCATCATTATTAATGAATAAAGAAATAGAGCAGTGATTTTACTTGACCTCTCTTAAAACTCTACTCCAAGGATGATGTTATGCTCCATAGTATTTCCATTGATAATAAATATATCCAATCATTCCAAAATCAAATCCTTTCCTTTTCTCTTATTACTCCATGTAAACCATCCTAATTTGGTTTTAATGTCACATAGCTCTATTTTATCTATCAAATTGTAAAATGATCCATTCTCCTTTTCTTTTCCTTTTATTTCTATTTCTATGAAGATCCCAGTCTATCACTGAAATCTCCCCCAATTATCCATACACTTTCCTTCTCATTATTGATTTTGATCTCTAGCTACTCCTATGCTTGTTCCCTTTTCTCTTTGATTTGGGACCAATAAAAGTTGACTAGGTAGAGAAGGAGTTTATTATTTCTAATTTCTAATTTTGTAATAATGTATTATTCCTACTAAAACACTATCTAAAGATGTACTTCACGATTTCTCTAGAGAAAATCCATTCCCCCTACCATTCCTATTGCATTCCTTTCATTAATGCTTCTACCTAGATTTTTAGAAAATATTTTACCAAAAGAGTCTAGATTCTCTATATTTCTTTCTCAATCATAATCACTTCTACATTATGCTTTTTTATAACATTTTTTAGCATCCTTATTATATTTTGGGCATTCAAACCCCTGATATTCTAGGATAACATATGCATCAGGATGTATGGGATGTCTTGGTGCTCACCAAGATGGTAACTAGTTTGATTTAAGTGTCTTCCCCTATGGCTTCCATGGCTTCATCTTGTCTTTTATTTTTTCTATTATGTCTCCCTTTTCTTTTTTTTTACCTAAATTGCTTGATCTATTTAGATTGGGAGTTTGTGAAATCCCAATACTATCTTCCAAGCCTTCTAATTCTTTTTCCTTCAAATCTTCCATGCTTGTCCAATTTTATTTCCTCCCATTCTTGTTTGTGATGCTAACTTCCTTTTCTTGATTCTTTTGATCCTCTTTTTATGATATTTTGTCTTGATTTCCTATTTTAGGTTCTTTTAAAATATTCTCTATGTCATATTTAAACTATAATCTGTTGCTATGTCCTCAAATTCAATAATATCTTTTTCCTTTTGATGTTGTGTTTTATGTACTCTTTCTAACTCTTTTTTTCATATTTATTTATTATCTATCTCATTCCTCCCTTATTTTTCAATATATTTTTTGACCACTTTGCCTTTCTCCTTGGCTACATGTTTCTTTTTTGGCTTCATAAACCCTTATGTATCTTTGTCATTATTTTGTACCTCCTTTCCCTCTTGACTTTTCTTTTTTAGGGAGGGGCACTCTCCAAATAAATGCCCATGCTCATGGTAGTTTGTTCACCTAAATGGGATGCTTTTATAATCCAAGTTTTGGATCCATTCCAACTCACCATATTTTAGTGTTATGCTTTTTGGTAGTGATTGGGATAGATGTAACTCAACATATATCCTCACATAGCTTGAGATCCCTCTACAATCATAGGGTTTGGAAATTTCTATAGGATGACCTAAAGTTATAGAAATAGTTTCAAATACATACCAAGATGAAAATTATTGTAGTAGTGTGTACATGAAGATCTATATTAATACCATGCTTGAGAGTTCTTCTATCAGCTTAAAAGCTATGTGTTAATTTTTCATGTAGACACCCATATTCTGAAAGAAATATGGGCCTCCCCAAAAAATATTATATCTATCCGCTTCATTGGCAAAAACTCTTATGAAATATCCTTTTGTACAAAACCTAATTTTTGAGTCTCCATTTATTTTCCATGTTCTTCAAGTTCATGCATGTGATTATTATATTGACATTTGTGCTCCCATAAACTTGTATGTTAAACTCTTCCATAGAGATGTGATTATTCTATTGATAGTTATGCTCCCATAAACTTGTAGATTAAACTATTCTATAGAGCCTTGTAATATTTATCCTTATTTATAATGGATCTAGAATTGCTATTGGGGTCACATCTGAAGCTTACATGCCTGATTTTTTGGATCCATCTCTCAAGTTTTTTACCTTCCTCTTCCCTATAGCATTCATCACAACATCAATTTCTTTATCCAAATTCATTGATGGTGCTCCAATCACCATATTATTGAAGGAGGGTTTACTAGGGGGAGATTTCCCCCTATGGAAAACATTTAATTCTTAAAAAATAATAGACAATCTCTACTTGTGGACTGAATAACAATAGAAGTTTACCTACTAGATGATCAAACCTTTTCCTCACCTTCTCCATATGTTCTTCACTTTGGCTTTGTGGATATCAGTTCATTTAGATCTTGTATTTATTTTTGTACACAAATGAGTATGTTTAAGAAATTTTGAAAAACCTTGTTATATAATTTATTTATTTAAAACTATAAAAAAAAAAAAAAAAATTATTTATGTCATCCTCAATTTCATAGTTATCTTTCCCTATGGACCCATAGTTTATACTCTATACTCTAATTTTTTGTCAAATTTTTTTCTATACTTAGTTTATTATATTATCTAATTGGTGTTTTGAGATAATTACAAAGTTATGTACTCAATTAATACTTATTTATATGGCCCTCAAATTTAGCACTTAAAAAGGATAAATTTAATTTTTAAAAAGGACAAATTTAATCATTAGAAATAAGGAACCATAAACAAGATATATACTTTAGACTTCTCACCCTATAACCTCTCTCTCTCTATTGGATTTATAATTAACAAAAATTAAGTCTTATAAAATAAACCTATAAAAGTGTTTCAAAATGATTAAAACCCTTGAACCATCAAACCCTAAAAGCTATATTCATATAACTTCAATTCTATTAAAGTTTTATTCCTTTATGGTCATGGGAATAATGAAGTGAGTGATAGTTGAAAGAGGAGGACAAGGAAGATTATAAAGAACCAAAAATGAAGTACAATACAATTAATAAATACAAGCCCTATGTGTCATGAGAATCATGAAGTAAGTGACAATTTTAGGAGGAGGCCAGGGAGGAACTAAGAAGCCAACAATGAAGTAAAATCCAAGTAATAAATACAAGCCATATATATCTAAAAATGTTTTCACATTTTCAATTAATTATACCTATATTTTAAGGGATTCAACATATTTCCATGTTATTTTTTACATCAAAACTTTACTCATAATTTGAAAACTTATTTTTATCTTATATCCAAACCCTTAATATTAGATGTAATCTAGTTATCCTAAGGGATTGTTTATTTAGTAATGAGATCATCAAGATCTTTGAATTTGTTTGGGATTGTTTACTTAGTAACAAGACCAAAAAGACCTCAAAAGTATTGTGAATGTGTGTTTGGGAATTGATGTGATGATTTTTTTAGAGTCACACACACTTACTTAGGGTTTAGGTTTGGGATGGATTTGTAGAAGATATTACTCATGTTCTCTATCATGTCCTCCTTGTTTGTATTTATTCACTCATACAAGTTTTTGAAATGGTTGGACTTCCACCAATTTTATAGGATAAAAGAAAAATAAATGTTCTAAAAAAACATAGGATATTTATCGATCATAGTTTTTACTCTACCTCAAGCATATTTTCCTTGTAAATGCATTTAGGGAAAGGGGATTAAGTTGAATTTTTTCACATTATTTATTGATTTCAGTATTATGTTCAATTCACAAGATATTTATAAGTTTTTCTAAAGAGCTAATAGAAATCGTTAGTCAATTTATTCATGTTGGAAATTTTTTCCAAATATTCAGTAGTAGAATTATATCTAAATTCTAACATTCTTCAAGATTTTATAGCATGTTTTAGGAATACATTATTAAAACTATCCCTGGAGTCCATGGGATATATATCCATTAAACATTTGTATTTTTTTTTAATTTTATGTGGGTGTATTTTATTTGTTATGACCACTATGTTATTTTCACTATTTATCTATTGTAGTAGGGTATTTATGTTTCTCACTCGAAGAGGTGCCCTATGCTGAGTGGTATCACTCTTCTTTGCTTCAGATTTTTCTTATAGAATGTTAAAACAAATTTGTGCATGTAATTTATATTTTAATTAATATTAAGTTATGAAATTTTTTATGTAGTGTAATAAGATGTATTTGTAATCATTATGATTGAATAAAATCTTAAAAATACTAGTTACTACTTATTTTTTTACATAGAACATACAATTAATTTTAAAAAAAGATGATTAGTGAGGGGACATTGTTTCCTATTGGGTCAATTATGTTACAAGGGACACATTTGATTGAAGTGAAATTTATTCTAATTGGGATTCACTTATTGATTATGAAACCAATCAAAATATCTTGCATTATAGCCACCATGTTATTGTTAATAGCTTATACCTTCTTAGAGTCAAATAAGTATGTTATTTAACCCTAAAAATATAGATTGGGGTTATCTAGGGTTAAATAGGATAGATATAGAGTGAATTAAAAGGGTGATAAACTATCTCCATAGTAGGCTAATTAGATTCCAAACTTAGATATAACAATGTAAATTCATTAAATTGAGATAGGCTTAAAATAGTACTTGTAGAACTATGTTAGATATGGAAATGGAAAAGAAACAAAGTACTTACATGATTCTAATTCTGATATAGTTTTGGATCTATAAAAATAAAAAAGTGGACTAGAAGGGGGTTCTATAATAGTCACTAAATTTTGTATTAAGTGCCTTGGGAGTTGTAAAAACTAGTGTTAGTCTTGGACTATTGTGTTGATACTAATTTCTAAACCTAATGTATGTGTCTTATATAGAATACCTATTATAAAATGATGCAACCACTTAGATGATTCTAGGTTTGTCTTCACCTTCACTCTGGTGTATTTAGATATGAGTCATGGATTATCACTCATGAAAATTAAAAACCCTAGTTATTCATCCTCATAGTGACATTGGGGACAAAATAGGTTAATGGGCACATGGTGTTAAGCAGACCCAAAAATCCCCTCTGTCAATGAGTTCTAATGACATAGAAAATAGTTTAAAGAGGGTCTCAAACTTATACAATTTTACCTTACATGTTAGGTTATGTATGAATCATATAATATGTGAAAATAAAATGCATTAGTGAACTAATTTTTAACTTGGAAAATCAAGATCTTAGGCTCCTCCTTCAATAATTTAAACCTATGTATGTTCTATCCCTAGGAATGATATTAAAAAAAGATAAAACATCAAAGCTTTGGTTTCTCAAGTGATTTATTGAATGCTTTGATAATTTGCCTTAGGTATTCTATAGGGGAGAAATTTATGAGCATTAATATTGTATTTATGTCAATATCTTTGGATAACTCCCATTAAGGAACTTACGCTAACCATTATGATATGTTTCATTTGTAAATTGGATGACTTTAGGGAACTAGACACTTGCATCAAAGGACACCTATATTGATTCATGTGTTTGTCTAGGATGCTAGTATCTAAAGAAAATGAAAGTTATATAGGATAAAAACATGTATAAGTGGAAGAAAGAAAATTTTAATCATTTTGGGAAAGATATAATGCCAAGGTCATCAAAATAATATTGGTCAAACTAAGAGATACGACAAGGGGAACAAGATAGAGGAGATGTGAGATTTCCAAAATCATAAACGGACCAAAACTAAGAGAAACAACTGAGGTCAGAGTTTTACAAGTGTACAAGATTGAGGTTATATATAATCCAAAAATATCATCTATATTTCCCCTATTTAATCTAGAAATGAAATATTTAGTTTAAAGGATAATAAATACATTCATCAGTGTATATAACACACCTCGCCTTTACTTGAGTCCAAATTGAGTGCTTTGATGGGTGATTAACCTAAAAGCAAGAGAATGACTCATTACATAATGAGTGAATACAATTTAAAATTGAAACTATTGAAAATATTGAAATTGAAATTTCAAGATTTAGGAGTACACATATGTATCAATGTAACTACCTTGTTATTGGAAAGTAGATTTGAAAAATGTATCATTATTAGTATTTGAAACTAATATTAGGATAAATATATATAAATATGGAATGTACATATTGTTTTAACTTACATTTTCACCCTTTGAGGAGATGTCTCATCTCTCCTCATCAAAGTGGTATAATTAAAACACCTCTAGGTTGTGGTTGAGCCTAAGAGTGAGGTGAATATTTAGATAGGTTAACTCCCTTGATGTACCAATTGTAGAACACTACTAAACCTAATATTGTGAAGGAAAAGGGAGAGGGAAAACTAAAATCAAAATATTATAAGGGAGGTGATAAAAAAAAATATTTGATGACTAACAACTAGCTGCATGTTACAAATGAGAACAAGGGACTAACCAAACATATACTTCTCTAATCTACATCTTCTCACATCAATATTTCATTATGATATTGTGAATAAATGTTTAGGCTAGGAGGACTAGACAAGAGGACTTTATGACACTAGTGAATAGACTAACTCACTAAACCTTGACACTTATTACAACACTTCATATGACCTACAAGACGAAGCTTTCCAACTATAAATAGGGTGAAAGAATGAGACAACATTCTAAGGAAACAAGAGTCATCACTAAGCAAGATCAATCATCCAAGTAAAAAAAACTATGAAAAGTTATGAAAAAGGTAAAAATATATAGTTTTATTGATCAAATTATATGCAAAAGAGCAAGGTTTCACCATACTCGGGTGGAGCATAAATTACAAAAGCTAAAATGACTAGTTCTTATAGAAATTGAGAGAGAGGGGGGAGAAGTCCAAAGGTCACAATGAAACTTGTAAATTTAAGAAAATTATTTAATTTTACATGAGAAGATGATTTTAAATGGACCATGCAATGTTATAAGATACAATTGGCTATTCAAGGCATGAAACTCTTGAAAAGTGGCATAGAAGTTCTCAATCTAGCTTTGAAAAATACCTTTATGATTTAGTCCTATTTAAATGTCCCAAAAATAACTAGGTATGGGTATAATTATTGGAATTAAGGGTAAGGATTTCATACATACCTCTTCATGCATTGGTTTTAGTCCTGGTCATCTACAATCATTTGGAAATGAGCTATCACTGCCTACACTCTAAAAAAACTCCTCTTTCAATCACCCCTCACACTTGGCCTCAAAATTGTCTTTATTTTTATATTAATATATGTGTGATGGAGTGGATAACACTTTTAAATACTCTCCATCACATTATAGGCATCAATCACACCTTAAAATCAACTTACTTGAAGCTTTTCACCCTTCTCACTACCATATTCACTATTCTAATTTTGACTGGTTGAGATGAGAGATATGGTAGAAATAGCCAAGATATTTTTTTAAAGCATGAAATGGACATATGGATTTATCTTAAGTCTTAATCTTCCCCCAAACTTTATTTCATCTCTTGAATGTTTTTAGAACCTATACAAATAAAATAGTCAAAAGAACCCATTTTATGCCCTGTCTATATAGATTCTATACAAATAATATTTATGGTCAGGATATTGAATGAGTATTATACAACATAAAAATCATTTTTCTATGAAAAATATTCCATTTCGGTGCACTATGTCTTTCATTTCCTCAAACAAGTCACTAGCAAGGGTTTTGGTGAGTCTAGGCTTGCTTTACCCTCTTAAGATTCATTCATAAAGATTGGATGTTGAATTTGCAAAAAAATTAAAAAATATAAATGTATAGGACCCCTATCAACTTTTACAATATTATTTTTCTCCCATGC
This sequence comes from Torreya grandis, assembly GCA_037957365.1. Classification (NCBI taxonomy): domain Eukaryota; kingdom Viridiplantae; phylum Streptophyta; class Pinopsida; order Cupressales; family Taxaceae; genus Torreya; species Torreya grandis. The sequence continues at coordinate 263,234 of JARHVA010005923.1, forward strand.
ATAGAATCCCAATAGATATCAACAATCAAACCTCTCATATCAAGCTTGTTTCTCTGTTTTGCATAGGTCTAAGTTGTCTTTGAGACAAAATATGACCTCCTTGCGCTTCCTTTGAACTATTGATACTTGTAAAAATATTAAATTGTCTTATACACATGATCCAATATTTTTTATATATTATCTCATGATATAATTGAAAATGGTTCTCCATTTGGTTTTAGGCCTAACTATGCCCAATAGGCTTGCTTGCAACCCTTGTGTTCTAGGCCATCCAATTGGACTTATTTAAATTACATAAGATGTAAAAAATATATAATTATCCTAAATTTTTTTTTAACAAGTTATAATTCCCACCTACATCTAGGAATGAAAATGACCTTTCATTTGGGCACTAGGCCAAAACCTTGCCCAACTAGACTTGACTGCAACCTTAAGGTTTAGAGCACCATATTTATTTTCATACTTCTATGATTTATTATTAATGTTTTCCTAGGTGTAATATAAATTAATACATCTCCTTTAAATGTTAAATTATCTCTTGAATAGTAATTTTATATCCATTCCGTAAAACTGCTAGTTTGCTCATTAAGTAAATAGGGGAAGTACCCTCTATCTAAGACAAAATAGAGGGTACTTCCCCTATTTACTTAGATAATATAAAGGTTGGATGGAATTATACAATTCCTATAGTGTATATAAAAAAATATATCCTTTAATGAGGTCATTATACCTTCCAACCTCTCCAAAACCCAAAATAGACTTATAGAAAAGGTAGACTGTGCAGGGTTTCAAGACATAGACTATGCCTTGCTTGATATGAGTCATTTATTTGTTCAACATCCACTATGATAATTTAATGAGGATATTTTTTCATGATTAATTTTTTTAATCTTTCCTATCACTTCAACTTCATGTGTCTTTTCTTCACACTTTGACTAGTTAAGTATGAGTGTGACTTTTGATTGTGTTCTATGTGTTTGGCATTATACCTGTAAGTGGTTTAGAAAGGACTAGGTTTGAAAATTATGTATGGAGCTATATAAAAATTAAAATATATTATATCAATTATTTGGATCTATCCACTCATATTTTTAAATATACCAATCACTCAAAATCATCACTCTTTTGTTCACTACCTGAGACAATCATCTACAGTTGGTTATAACTTAGCATTTGGCATAATGGGACACCTGTAGTTACACATTAGATATTATAAAAGAACCATTAAACTATTATAAATGATATTTTAAATTATAAATTTCAACTTCACCATTATCCCATGTTGGTATCTCCAATTCTTAAGACCTTTCCATGGGTGATGTGGATTTTGACCCATAGATGTAGGTGAATAACCTTGGATTTAGGCATACCTGTAGGTGTCTATAGGACTTAAAACACAATACGTTATCCTATAAATATTCCCAAAGACATGAATTTTGTCTTAGACCATATAAAACCATTTAATCATGAAACATGGTTTGTATTTACAAACTAATGGGAAGAGGTATATTTAGGTTCAAACCTGTAGATGTCAATGCAGGGTTTTAGTGCATAAAGGGCAACTTTGAGCCTCCAAAAATACCAATATTAATTGATACTTTTCTCCTCAAAATTTGTGGATTTCTTGTACTTGTTATAACATTTAATAAAAAACCATTATTATGCATCAAATGTTTCTATATCCTTGTTATATGATCTTGACAAAAGGCCCAAATGCTTTGTTCTATGTTTTTAGAGACTTAATCCCTGAATATAGTCATTGCAGTTTTGATCATAGTTATCTATCTCATATACCAAGATATCACTCCAAATAGGTTTTATATGTTTATTACACACATTATAACTTCAAATAATATTCCATTTTTTACTCCAACACCTTTATATGAAATCTCCAATTATCTGGTAAGCCACCTATAGGTGGAAATTTGTGCATATAGGTAGTGAGGATGAATAGTCTCAGGTAGCTAACAAATCATCGAGATGACTATGTATGGCAATCTTTAAGAAAACTAGCTACATGATGTTTCATGACTGCAACTTCATGGATCATGGTTTGGAAAATGATATTAGAATTTAAATTGAATAAATATCACATTTATAACATGGAAATATACCTATAATAACTCTCTAAATCCATTTTTAAAGCATGAAGATTTGAAAATGGTGGAAAACTAACCTATCATCCCAAACGAGAGTAGTCCACAAATTTGAAATGATTTGCTCATGAAATCACCTTGGAACATGAAAAACAAAATGGAAAAAATTATAAGAAGGAATAAAAATTATATATAATCAAAACTATCAACTAGATTATATGCAATCATCCAAACAAGATCAAAACCTATAGGGTGCATAGATTGGAAAGTAGAAAAACATAGTCAGCTTATAAAGGATGGTTCATAAATCATGGTTAACCAATATTAAAAATATTATTATGTAAATGGATCTACCCAAATTTAATTTCACCTCCCAAAGGCATTTGACCTAAAACTTCTTCAATTGTCCATACCAAACACAAACATGTTGAATGGTTCATTTTATCTAGAAGGGTGACAAAGGATTAGAATGATTTTATATCAATTTTGACACTACTAGATTACTTAAAGCATGTAAATGGATCTCAATAATTTGGATTCATTCCATGACTTTATCCCATGTGTCACCTTTCCCCATAGGTTGTACAAGTGCCAAACTCCCTCTTTTTTAGTTGATTACTTGACATTCAGTTAGATAACCTATAGGTTTTAGATGGGACTAACATTATTGGTAGGGAATCTGACTTATTAGATGTTTTAAAGTGACTTATGACACTTTTACACCTTAAAAACTATGCCACTTGCATTTATGACCCTTAAAATCCTTTTAAATGACTCAAAATGACAAATTGACTAATATGACAAAGAGTAAGGCAAATATGACATTAAATGACATCAAATAACTTATAATATACATAATTAAAATATATTATACCACTAAAAGATCTAAAAAGTCAATTTTTTACCTATAGTGGTCCTAATTTGACCTACAAAGTCAAATTTGGTCAGCAAATTGGTGACTCATAGGGGTAGTATGTCTGCTAGCTATACTAAAGATTAGTAGCCTTATTAGTCCATTAGTCTTAGGGAGTCATATAAATTTTGAAATCAACCAGAGTACTTAACACTTGATAACAAGGCTTTGACCAATACAAGATAACTAATTACCTCAACCACACAAAATAAAGAACACACACAAAATAAATCAAACACACTAACAACACACACATGTGCTCCAAGCACTTAGGGAAAATATAAAGAAAAAAAATGCACAAGTAGAAACTAAGCATGCCTAATTTCTATGATCAGAAGGAAAATTTCTTGAATCTTATTCTTCATAAGATGAATCATATTTCCAAGCATGCTGCTCTTTGGATTAGATGCTTAGTAGGTCAAATCTAATTCTTAGTAGTTCATTTGATCTACTCTCAACTAGATCATCCTAAAATAAGTGTCCAATGTAGATATATTTCTCTTAAACTTATACACATACTTCATACTATTTCCCACTCTTCATCTCATGATCAACTTGTATCTTTTTGGTAGGCATGGCTTGAAGAGGAGTAGTTTTGTGTTCCTTATACGATTGAGGCCAATAGGAGATTATTCCATCTTTCAAGAACTGATGTGTTTCTCCCAACTTATTTAGAGGATGATATCCCTTTTTTATTATTTTAAACACATCATCATGGATTACATATGCCTCTTGAAAGGACAAAGTTGAAAATTTGTTTCTTTACTTACTCACTTCAGTGTCAAGGTTTCCTTCTCCATTTTTGAATAGATCATAGCCTCCTTGAAGAGAAGTATAACTTGATCCAATGACTGAAAATAGTTAATCCAGAGGCTGATTATGAAAATTTTCTTTCCCATCCATGATATCTTGAATAGTGATGGAAGAATTTATGGTGATTTCATCTTTCTTAGCAAAAGCAAGACATTCTTCCATATCAACCCAATCATAAGTTTTCAAGCAATAAATCACCTCTTATTTAGAATTTAGGACATATTTATGGTACTAAAATTTCATCTCAACTATTATAACATGACTTTTCTTCTCAAGGATTACAAGACCTTCAATCTCCTTCTCCTTCTTGGTGATGCCAAGACTAGGCATCTTGTAATCATGTAACTTAGTCCAATGAGGCTACCAAGGAACTAGGATTTATTCAAGTAAGAGTTCTAAATTTTTATAAACCAAATAATCCTATTTATGTTCCCATACCATAGTTCCATCAATTCAAAGGGTGATTGGGTGAGGACATGATGAACTAGTTGGTGGAGGTGGCACATAAAACTCAAAATCAGATTTAGGGAGTTCTTGAGGAAGGGGAGGCAGACCTTGGGCTAAAATTGTTTGGTTTTATTCCTTCCATTTGAAAATCACTTAATTTACATATTATTCAACTTTAAAACTATGTTTAAGAAGGTTATATGTGGTGTGTTTCAGTAGAGGATCTTCTTTTGGGTCTAAACCTTCCATCACACCTTGACTTAGCAATTCAATCTTTGACTCTAACTCTTCAATTTTCTTGGCTAGGTTCTCTTAAAAAAGTATCTCTTGAATTCGGTAGACATAATCATGAGGATAAGGATTAAAATAGGGCTAACATGTAAAATAAAATGTCTCTATATGAGGGGTGGGAGGGACTTGCATAGGGTCAAGTTCTTTCTCAATTTCACACTCTTTGTCTAGGATTCTATCTTCTTTCTTTCCCCATGATTCCACTACCTTATAATAGATTATGATGTTAGGATTAGGAGTCTCTTATTTAATTAGTGATGCACTTTGAGAAGTGGATGAAGTGTTCAAGAAACTTAGGATCTCTTTAGGCTTGGATTCTTCACCTTGTCTCCAACTTTGGTTCTCATATCTAGAGGTCTCTTCTTGAAGTGGGGCTGAAATTGGAGAGGGAAATGAGGGCTTAAATTCCAATTATTTTGATGCTAATATGGATTCATTCATTTGTATATCAGATAACTCAATTTGCCTATCAAGGTTTCCTTTTAAAATAAGGCTTGTCTTTTCAACTCTCTCTTCCAACTGATTGGGAAAAGGATGACTTTGATAACCTTGATTGGGCTCATAAGTAGGAATCATGTAAGACTAATAGAAATCTTAGGGAAGTGGATATGAAGGTTTATTGGTTTTATGAGGATAATTTTTATGAATTCTTATCCTATCCTTTAAAGATGAAATAAGGCCACTCAATCTAACATCTCACTTGTGAGCCTTTGCCAATTAGATCTATCAATAGGTGCCCACTCTCTTTTAACTAGCTCTAATGCATCTCTAATATTATGAATGAAATGACTAGGAATATCTTGACCATGTACCCTTAGTGTGTCAATATCCAACATGTAATTATCATATCCCAATAGTGTTTGATTGAAATTTATAATAGACTAATTAGAGTGATTAGGTTGACTAGGAGGAGTAAGATATTGAGGAGGATGGTTATAATAATGATACAACTCATGATAAAGTTTAAAATAGTCATATTAGAGATATTAAGGATCATGACGAGGCTAATAGGGAATGTTATAAGATTAATAAACCTCACTAAATTATGTAGAACAATACTCAACACCAAAGTTAGCCATGAAACTTCATTAGGAAGTAAGAATATAAGGAATGATTATCAAAAATCTTAAAAAGGAATAGCTAGGTTATTTGACTAGCTAATGTAATCTTGGAGTTTTCATTGATGTTTAGATATATGCTTTCAAAGACTGATGTGTTAAAAGACAACACCAAAAATCTTTGAACTTCTTGGACTAAGAGTCCCATTGAGCATGCCAAAAACTATTGTCACTTAGATTTTCACCCTTTGAGGAGATTCCTTATCTTTCCTCATCTAAGTATCACAATTGAAACACCTTTAAGCTATGGGTGAGCCTAAGAGTGAGGTGAATCTCTAGATAGGGCTAGTTCCCTTGATATATCACTTTTAGAACACTAGTACACCTAATCTTGGGAGGGAAAAGGGAGAGACAATACTGAAAGCAAACAATTGTAAGGAAGGTGATACACAAAATTATTTGATGAATACTAACCAGTTGGATGTTACACATGAGAACAAGGGACTAACCAAACACACAATTCTTCAATTTACATCTTCTCACATCAATATTTCATTATGAGGTTATAGATTAATGTTTATGATATGAGGACTAGACAAGAGGCCATAAATGCTAATAGTGAATAGACTAACTCATTAATACTTGACACTTCCTATAACACTTCACATGACCTACAAGAGGAAGCTTTCCAACTACAAATGGGCTGAAAAAATGAGATAACATACTAAGGAAACAAGCGTCATCACTAAGAAAGATCAATCATCTAAGTAAAAAACACTATGAACAATTATGTAAGAGGTAAAAATTAGAATTCTTATTGATCAAATGGTATGAAAATTAGCATGGCTTCACCATACTCAAGTGGAGCATAAGTTACAAAGGCCAAAATGGCTAGTTTTTATAGAACTTGTGAGGGAGAGGAGAAGAGAGAAGTATAAAGGTCACAAGGACACTTGTAAATATAATAAAATGAGTTACTTGTTCATGATAAGAGGATATTAAATGGACCATGCAAATTCAAAAGAGACAAGTGGATATTCAAAGCATGAAACTCTTAAAAAGTGGTGTAGAAGTTCTCATTCTGGCTCAAAACATTTCATTCATGATTTAGTACTATTTAAAGATCATAAAAATAACTAGGGATAGGTTTTATTATTGAAATTAATGTTAATGGTTATGTAAATGCCTCTCCATGCATTGGTTTTAGTCTTGGTCATCTGAGATCATCTAGAAATGAGCTATTACTGCCTGCACTTTAAGAAAACACTTCTTTCAGTAACCCCTCACATTTGGACTAAAAATTAGATTTATTTTTCCATTAAAATCCATTTAAGTGATTTTATTACACTTTTAAATACTCTATATTTCATTATATGCATCAGGCACACCTTGAAAGCAACTTACTTGAATCTTTTCACCCTTCTCACTACCAAGTTCACTATGCCAATTTTGACTAGTTGAGATGAGAGATCTATTAAGAACACTTATGATTCTTTTTAAGGAAATAAATGTACATATGGAGTTATATTATGTCATAATAGTTTTAATAAACTTGATTTCATCTCTTAAACGTTCATATAACATACATAATGCACAAAATAGTTAAAAGAACCCATTTTTTACCCTATCCATATAGAGTTTGTACAACTAATCTTGATTTTATGGATATTTATTGATTATTATACAACATAAAATCATTTTTATATGAAAATTATACCATTTTTGTGCATTATCTCTTTTCTTTTCTCAAACTAGTTACTAGCAAGGTTTTGGTGAGTCTAGGCATGTTTTACCCTCTTAAGGTTCATTAAAAAAGATGGGACATTGAATTTAAAAAATAAATCCACAAGATAAATTTATATGACCCTTTTCAATTTTTCCAAGCTTCTTTGGCTGCCATGCATAACATCCCAATAGATATGAGCAACCAAACGTCTCCCATTGATCTTGTTTCTTTGCTTTGCATAGGTCTGAGTTGTATTTGAGATTAAAAAATTACCTCCTTGTGATTAATATGAATTATTTAGAATTTTAAACATCTTAAATTAACTTATACACATGATCTAAATTTTTTTAAATATTATGTCATGATATAAGTGAAAATGGTTCTCTATTTGTCTTTAGGCATAACCATGCCCAATAGGCCTGCCTACAACCCTTGTGTTATAGGCCATCAAATTGGAATTATTTGAATTAAATAATATTTAAAACCTATATAATTATCCTATAAACATGATTTAATAATTTATAATTCCCACATACATCTAAGAATGAAAATGACCTTTTATTTGGGCAATAGGCCAAAACCTTGCCCAACTAGACTTGACTACAACCTTAAGGTTTAGAGCACCTTGATTAGTTCCATCCTTATATTATTGGTTATTAATGTTTTCATAAGTTTCATATAAATTTATAAACCTCCTCAAAAGGTTAAAATCTCTCATAAATAGTCTTTTTATATCCATTCCCTAAAACTACTAGTTTGCTCATAAAGGGAAGTACCCTCTATCTAAGAGAAAATAGAGGGTACTTCCCCTAGTTACTAAGATAATTTGAAGATTGTATGGACTTAAAAAAATATTGGATACTATATACACCAAAAATTATCCTTTTATTAGGTCATTATACATTCCAACCTCTCTAAAACACAAAATAGACTTGTAGATAAGGTAGACTATACATGGTTTCAAGACATAGAATGTGCCTTGATTTATATGATTCCTTTCTTTATTCAATATACACTATGAGAGTGTCATGAGGTTAAATTTTTCATGATGAACATATTTATTCTTTTCCATCATTTCAACCTCCTATTCCATTTCTTCACACTTTGACTAGTTAAGTATGAGAGTGACTTTTGACTATGTTTTATGTGCTTGCCATTGTAGTTGTAGGTGGTTTAGGAAGAACTAGGTTTGAAAAAAATGTATGTCCCTATTTAAACCTTAAAATATATTCTATCAATTATTTATATCTATCCACTAATTTTTGTAAATATACCAATCACTCATAATCAATACCCTAATGTTTAATACCTAAGACAACTATCTACAAATGGTTGTAGGTTAGAATTTGACATAATGGGACACATGTTGGTGCATCTTGGATCTTAGAACATAACCATTAAAATATTTTAGATGATATTTTGAATAATAAATATCACCTTCACCATTATCCAAAGTTGATATCTCTAATTCTTATGACCTTCTCATGGGTGATGTGTATTTTGACCCCTAGCTATAGGTAAATAACCTTGGATTTAGGCATACCTATAGGTGTGTATAGGAATTAAAACAAAATATGTTATCCTCTAACTGATCCCTAGGTCATGAATTCTATCTTAGACCATATAAAACCATTAAATAATGAAACATGGTTTGTATTCACAAACTAAGGGGAAGAGGTATTTTTGGGCTCAGACCTGTAGATGTCAGTGTAAGGTTTTAGTGCATAAATGGGCAACATTGAGCCTAAGAAAACCAATATTTATTGATACTCTATCCCTCAAACTTTTTCAAATCCTTGTCCTTATTATAGGATTCAAGATAAGACCATTATAATGCATTCAACTTATTTTTTCCTTCTAAGGTGATGTATTCAAATTCTCAAGACTATGGTCATAACTCCATGGATGTGATTTATAACCTTGCCTACCTAGCTAATTGTGTATGTTGTCTTTAAGAAAACTAGCTACATGATGTTTCATGACACCACCCTCATGGATTATGCCTTTGAATATGAGATTTGAAGGTAAGTGGAATATAGATCATATTGAGAACATGGAAATAGACCTATCACAACCCTCTAAATATATTGTCAAAGCATGAGATCTAAAAATGGTGGAAAATTGGCCGCTCATCCCAAATAAGATCAATTTACAAACATGAAACTAGGCATATAAATCATTATAGGAAGTAATCAACATCTTATATAATCAAACTTAGTAACTAGATTGTACAAAATCATCTAAACAAGAGCAAAACCTAGAAGGTGCATAGATTAGCAAGAAAAAAAACATAGTCAACTTGTAAAGGATGGTTCATAAATCATGGTTGAAAAATATTTGAAATATTTCTATCTAAATTTATCTATTTTAGTTTAATTTCATGTCCCAAAGGTGTTTGACCTGAAACTTCTTCAACTATCCATACCAATCACAAAATTGTTAACTAGTTCTATGTGTCTAAAAGGGTGAAAAAGGATCAAAATGGTTTAATCTCAATTTTGAAAATTCAAAAGTACTTAAATAATTTAAATGTATATAATAAAGATAAAGAGTCATTCCATGACCTTCTCCCATGTTTCACCTTTCCCCATAGGCTATACAAGTGCCAAACTCCCTCTTTTTCAATTGATTGCCTGATATTCAATTAGATAACCTACAATTTTTAGATGGGACTAACATTCTTGATAATGAATCTCACTTATTGGATGTTTTAAAGGAAAAATTAACTAATAATACTAAGACCAAGGCTGAGATAACATTAAATAACTTATAATATACCCCTTCACAAGATATTAGACACCTAGAACATCTAAGAAGTCATGTTTTTACCTATAGGGGTCCCAATTTTACCTGTAGGGTCAAATTTTGTCAACACATATATCTAAGGAGATATAGATATATTAGAAGGCACATGCTTCTAGCCTTGGATAAAATTTTAGTTTCCATTTGGTAATTTATATTATCTCAACTATGTAGCATAATCATACTTATAACCTAGTGAGTGTGAGTGAACCAAGTCAACTCAAACTATTAAAACGGTGAGGATGGATGATACAATCATGTCCAACCTAAAAAATTGACAAAATTGAGTGGCTTACTCACTTGAAGCATACTAAAATCAAAACAACTACTTCATTATATTGGCTTGATATGGTTTGTAAAACTCCATCTTGGGGGGAGATGACATCCCCTAAGAGAGTTTTGTAATATGAAATTGACTTGGATTTTTTTAAATTAGGTACACATTGCATGGCATATGCATAATAAATATTTATCATGCTAAAAATATTTATAAAAATGGTACCAATGTATATAATTATACCACAACTATGAATTTGAATTATATAACTTTTTTACTTTGGCCAATTTTGAAATTATGCAAGTGTGGAGAGATTTGAAAATTTAAATAAGTGCCAATGTGGAAGACATGTTTCTAGAACATGTCCTCACTAAATATGGGTATGCCGAATACTTATTGTGTAGAAAATTTTAAAAAATTATGCACTCATTAAATCTAAAAAATATCCCAAATACTAAATAAGTTAGAGAACGTGCTTGCAAAGCATGTCTCCACTATATATGTAATTATGAATGTGTGAAAGTAATGGCTATATGATATGCCCCCATTGAATTTGAAACTATTCCAAATGTGGATTACTTGCCTCTATGACATTCCCCCATTTATATCCCCCTAACTTGAGGTGAGGGAATAATATCAACTGGTAGTTACCTCACCTCAAAAGGATAATACAACTATATAATATTTGAATGGAACCATGTAGCATATAGAGGAACATGTCTAGGTAAATTTAGCATTGAAGAACCTAGAACAATGTGATCACAGGAAGGCCTAAGATACATGATAAAGATCATGGAAACATCTAGATATTAATAGTAAAAGTTCAACAAGAAAACAAGCACAAACACAAACACAAGAACACTCAAAAGTAATTCAACATAATGGTCCAAGGAGACTAAAAACAAGGGACATGTTCAATTCACACATAATTAAAGGGACATAACTTAGTTAAGTTTACACAAAAGTGAGAATGATATATTCAAATATCTAAAAAATCATGCATAGGCTTGGGGACCAAAAATAGGAGCATATTAAAATTCTCAAACAAGAAATATAGTAGCAAGGTAAGGCACTCAAGGAATTGCATATAAGAAAGCATAAATAGCTAACATAAACATATGACCATATCCTATGGATCAAATGTGTTATTAAAAAATATTAATTTCATAGCATATCAAGTATCGTTTATAAGATATAATAATGAATACCGTCATATGTAAGTACACATATGAGCTAAAATCATGATAATGCAAAGTGACCATAGAATGATAAAACCTTAAATTATCATGATCATAGAGGTGGATGCCCCTAATATCCATCATACATGACTAGAGGGAATGCCTAACACCTAAAATAAGAATAAACCATGTATTTATGTATATTTGTATCACACTCAAGTACAAACATGACAGACATGTGTATGTATAAGTAATCGATATGGTATCCATCAAAATGAAACTAACACATAGATGCTAATGAGCCAATAGAGTATGTAGGTGATGGAAATGTTTTTGGATTTTTTTTTTTTGAATATTTGAAGAGGAAATATCATCCTATGATCCCATCTAATGAATGGTCAAATGTATCTCCCCACATTTAGAACTTGGGGCAAGGAATTTATGAAATTGCAAAGGAGCATCTATAGGTGCAATATATGTCAATGTAGTGTTTCTAATGATTTTTTTATTTATAATAGGACTTTGAGGTTATGAATTATAAACAAAATGAATATGAGTTCATGGAACCCATCTTTGTGTACTCTGTGGTTTCTTTGGAATAATAATAGTATAAACATATTGATATGTTCAAGACATCTAAACATGGTGCATAATAGAAGACGAAGATTTTGTGGAATCCACTATATGTATCTAATGTAATTGGTCTCTCATGTATTGCCTGCCAATTACAGGGGATTGATTGTTTGTTAACCTTTTATGATGGATTAACCTTAGTAGGTTTGATAGTTACTTGCCTAGGCATAAGTTTTTCTTGTTCAAGAGGATGTTCATATAGTATTTTAGAAATTATAATTACCCAATTGGCATGAATGTATTTAACACTCCCATACACTATAGAAGGTATTGATTAATGTGTATAGATCGAAGGTATTCTTAATAACATATCAAATATTCCTCTGAAATGTATGATTGAAAATATAGTAACCACATGTATGGGACTGACCTATAAAGGTAGGTCAATCTCCCCAAGAACATTATAGGAGGTCCCATCGAATGATATAACTAATCTAGTAGATAGATGTAAATTGTGATGAGTATAACCCATGTGCATAAGTAATTGCATGGTGCAAACATTTTCAGTTACACCATTATCAATCATGAAACTATTAATAACATGGTGGTCAAAGAATGTTTTAATGAATAAATATTGAATATTATAGTCATCATCATTGATCTTAGTGTCATCAAAAATAATAGGCCTCTGAGCCATATGAGGTATGTGTAATGTATATTTACTGATAATCCCATCTAGTGGGTGCTAATAATGTGATGGATCAGGATGTGTATCATATTCTATTTTTACTTCTAGTTCCTTCTTAGAATGGTCTTGCCAAGTATTGTTAAATATTTTTTATTTCTCATGATCAACAGGTTGGGAACATGATTCATTACAAGGATCATCAAATGTAATATTTTGATCATTAATGAGGTCTTGGATATTATGCTTCAAGGTAAAGTTTTTTTCATAGAATGTCCTAGTCCATAGTGAGAATCATAATAATAATTTTCATCATATCCTTTGTGTATAGATCTATTCATATTATCCTTGATAGGATGTGGGAGAGATATAAGATAATACCCTACTAGCCATGGGAGTGATGAAGTGGAAGACTTAGGTAAGCATGTAAATTATCTCCTTGGTGCATTAGATAAGAAAATATTATTAGGCTATTGTGAAATTATGTTAACCATGGTCTCTTTTTCCTTTTTAGTATCAAGAAGTTTTCCTTGTAGCTTGGTTTGAATGTAATTTTGGAACTAGATGTAGATCTAACTAGTATGTTTTTGACATACTTGAGCTAATTAAATGAAATAATATTCATTTCATGGTCCAATAAAACATAGAATAAGTCATCTAAAGGTTTGAACTTATTGAAAACAATGGACTAATGTAAATGAAAAACTAACTTTGCTTGAATATGTCTTGCAACTCCTTATCTACCATAAGATTAGTCATTTTAACCAACATTATCTTGTACCTCAAGACATGTTCATTTATAAGTTCATTTGTTCCTTGTTTGATTTTACCAAGTTGAGAATAGGAAACCTTGTCATAAATATTAAATTAAAAGTGTGCCAAAATCTCATCTACAAGAGTTTTGGATGCTTTCATAAATTGGATAGGTAAATCATAGAACCACCTTAAAGCATAGTTATTGAGGATTTTTTGGAATTATTTGGTTAAAGGTTTATAATAGGAGTCATAATCAAATATTGATCAATAAAAAGAATTAATATGTTGTTTAGGATCACCCTTACCATCACAAAATGTGAACTTAGGTGTAACAAAACTAGTTGGCAAAGAGTGCAAAGATATCAAAAGTGCAAGAGGCTTATATAACCCGTCTTGGGAATCAATAGCATGAGGAGACTTTAAAGAATTTTGTTCAATGTTTGTGACCTTTTCCTCCAATTTATTTATAACTTGAATGAATATTTGAATTATGAACCCATTAGGATTTAGATTAGCCAGCTGAGTAGTCACCAAAGGGGATGGAATCATGTTTTGAATAGGCACAAAAATTAGTATTTGAGTTGAAACATTTGATATCCACATGGTATATGTAGTAGTACTAGTTTTATGAAACAAAGGATTAAATACATATCCTATTCCCCCATTAGAAGCATTAAATTGTAATGTGTTTAGGGGGAGGGTTGTATGTTTATGGGGATGAACCATACTTTTAATATCATGATCAATATTGGGACTTGTTTGGTCTTGTATGATTTTTTGCATTTTTAGTTTCTATAATGGTCTTTAAGAATTCATTAATATATTTAGGTTTTTTATTAACACACTCATGAAATAATGCAATTATTTTCACTTGCTCATGATATATCTACTCATGTGCATTAGTTTCATTAGGCTCGTGGTTTTATTTATAAGAATATTGTTCTATGATAACCTCATCAGTATGTTTTTTATTCTCAACATTGGTATCATAATAATCCATAGGATTAGATCCCTCATTAGTTTGATAAATCTTAGGTGTTGGGAGGGGAAGCTCAATGTGTTCAAGATGCACACCTCGCAATGTAGGGCTATACTTAGGTTACATGTAAAATAATATAAGAAATGAGAAAGTATTGTAATATAAAACCCTAACTAACTAAATAATTAGGAATCATAAATGTTTTCATTCATAAGAATCAAGTTCACCATTTTTTAACCTAAAAATATATATTAGGTTTATCTAAGGTTAAAGGGGATAGAGATAGACTAAGGTACAAGAGTGATAAAATATATCTATAGTAGGACAATTATATGATAAATATAGATGCAACATATGCTAAATTCATTAAAATAAGATATGTTAAAAATAATAAGTATAACTATGCTATATATGGAAATGACAAATAAACAAAGCAATTAGTTAGTTATAATGATAACAAAATTTTGTATTAATAAAATATATAAAGCATAATAGAAGGGGGTTTTAGAATAGTCAAAAAATTATGGACTAAGTGCCTTTAGAGTTATGAAAAATAGTGTGAGCCCTGGATAGTTGCATGGATACTACTATCTAAACTTGACATAGGTGTAATATATGGAATACCTATTGAAAAAGTATGCAACCACATAGATGCTTCTAGGTTTGAGTTCACCTTCAGTCTAGTGTATTCAGATATAGGTCATGGATTGTCACTCCTCACAAAAATTCAAACCCCTAGTTCTTTATCCACATAATGACCTTGGGTAAAAATGGATTAGTGGGCACATAGTGTTGATTTGACCCCAAATACGCCTTTATTAGTGAGTATTTCCTACATATCTAATCTCCAAGATGGTCTTAAACTTATGCAATTCTCCCTTATGTGTTGGATTATGCGTGAATCATACAATATGTAAAAATAAATTATAATAGTGACCTAACTTGTAGCTTGGGAAAGTAATATCTTAGGCTGTTGCTTCAGTTATTCACACCTATGTATATTTTATCCATATGACTGATATGAAAACAAGAGAAATTAGGTATGATTTACTTTATTGAGTGTTTAATTGAATAATTTGGTAAGTTGCCTTAGGTATTTTTTAGGTGAGAAATGAATAAGGGTTGATCTTGTATTTATAATCAATCCCTTTGGAAAAATAACTCTCATTAAAGCACTTAGGTCAATAATTAGGATACAAATTGGATGACTTTAGGGCACTAGACACTTGTGTTAGTGCATAAAACCTATGTTGATGAATGTCTATATCTAGGGCACTAGTGTCTAGGGAACATGAATGTAGATATAGGATCAAAACTTGTAGATGTGGAAGATAAGTACGATTTAAGCATTTTGGGCAAGATATAAGGTCTAGGTCATCAACATAAGACTTTTCAAACCAAGAGATATGCTAAAGTTCACAAGATAGAGTAGATGCCAGACTTCTAAAAGTGAAAAACAACCAAAATTAATAATAATAGACAAGGTCTAATTTTTCTAAGTGTACAATATAAAGGTGATATATAATATATAAATATTATCTACATACATTGCTTAAAAGTGGACAATAGATAGGAAAAATCATGAAAGGATCTTACATGTTATTATGGATAAAGTTGAACTAGTTAATATTTTATAATTTATTTTAGCACTTAATTTATTAGTCCTTTTTACAATGTTAAATTTCAATTTCAATTTATTTATTTTTAATATATATTTATTAAATTAAAATAATTTGTTCATGTTGAATTTTTTTAATATATTGTTGAAATCTATTTCTCTAAGTTATTGTTGTACATGTTTCATTATTTGAAGCTTTATTTATAAAATGTTAGTTGTATTATGTCTTGATGTAATATTTATAATTATTTTTATATATAATAATAAGGGCAGAAAAGCCCTTACCATGTGGAAAAAAATGATTTGTCAAGGAAATCAAACCAATAAGGAAAAAATAAGACTCCATGAGAGTAGAAGGAGATGGACAGAAAGCCAAATAACCATGCAACCATAAATCCATCAAGCCAATTAGAAAATAGAAGAAAAAATAATTCAGTCACAAAATATTCAAATCCTATAGTTATCCAGGAGTGCAAAATCAAAGCACCACCATGGAACCATTCCTAGAAAATAGTAAAATGCCATCACAAGAAGCCTTGCTCACCAAACACTAGAATGTCCTTAGAGCACTAAACCAAGATCACTAATACAAAAACTTTGGTGATTAAAATAATCAAAGTAGAATACATGTATTTTCCTAGCCTCTCAAACATAGTAAATTAACAAACCAAAATATGGAGAAAGACCTAAGACAACCAAGAACACTCCAAAAGCTAGGCCACCAACTCCATCAACGACATCCTAAATAAATGGCAAGTTTTTAGCAAGTCAAGTATTATATAATTAATTATTTATAAGGGGACTTCATAGTGCAAATATTAAATAGGATGAATGTGTATATTTCCAAACATAGCAAAGAAAACAATTGGAGAGTTAGGACAAATGTCCTAAAAAGAGGAATGACATGGAGGATATCTTGAATGATAGAAATCAACTACCATTGGCCATGAATTATTGATTTAAGAAGGTTGATAATCAATAGAGAATCACCTTCTATAAATAATTTCATAAAATTTGAATCAATATTAGTTTTAAAAATTGTAAGAAGATATATATCTTTAGTTGAATTGTTTCGAGAGCAAATAATGTTGAAGGCAAAATAGGAGGAATGTTAAGGACAAAATAGGAAAGTAATTTACTCAAATTATCTTTCAAAATGTCTCAATATCCCAAAAGACTTGGGTTACCTTTGTATTCCCCATAAAAATTTAACTTAATATAATTGATGTTTGGAGGCTCCCAAGTGGAAAAAAATTATTATTTATTTGAGGATGGAGGATGAATTTATTTCTCAATAAATTCTAGTTTAAGCAAATATAATGATCCTCTTTCCTGATTTTATTTATAGGAGGTGAAAATTTAGGATTAAAACCCTCTTAAAGGAGTGCCTTGATTTTAAGATGTTGTAATTATTTAGAGAGTGATAGGTTCCTAAAGATTCTTTTGTTTATTTTTTTCCATAAGATCCAAATGATCAGAGATAAGGCCATAACCTAAATATTTATAAATTAATCCCCTTCTATCCATTTAATCAAAAATTCTTGAATAGATTTAACTATTGTCCAAAGTCTATTCATTTTATTAAATAAGCAATATGGATTTATATAGGTGAAAGATTAATTGAGGACACAATTTTTAGAACTATTTTTAAATAAGATGCAGTATGAGGACCACTAAACACTAATCCTTTGGACTTTATCCCCAGAAAATAGATTTATTCTTCAATATGAACCACATATTTACATTAGGTATATGATGTCCATGAGGGATTAAAAAAAATACACATTCCATAAAGGTGTACTAATATGAGAGATTGTATTATTATACCCTTGTTTCACTTTAAAAATTATTAAAAGGATCTCCAATCCATTAAAAGCTATCATTATCCACTCACCTACTAATATGGTGATAGTTCAAAAATAAGTTGAAAGAAATAATAATTTCAAAGCAATGGTTTATTGTAGAGATATTTAGAATTTTTTATTTTATCTAAAGTCCCTACACACTTTGGGTTTCAACCCATTAATAAAAAACTAGTGGTCCCCAAAGGTTAAATATTTATAATCTTAATAGGTTGAATCTAAAAAATGTATAAACTATCCTAGAAAATTAGTGCAGGTTCATATTTTAGTTTTGGGTTATCTGTGTATAACGTACTGTATATATTTTGTGTGATATATGGTAATTTAAATTTTACTTTAGAGTCGTAAAAAATGAATTATAAGTAAATTTATTTTTAAATTTACTCTAGATGAAGATAATCTTGTCTAAAAACAATTTTATAAAAAAAGAATGTATAGTATAAATTTGATCTAAATATTTGATGGATGAATAAAATGAAAAAAATATGTTTTATTTTAATTCACACTCATTTAATATGTAAATATCAATTATTACTTACAACATTATTGTAATCTAAACATAAATTATAATTTATCTTTGAAAATATTTGACATTTATAATTTTCAATTGAGGAAAAACATTTAAATATAGTTTTGAGTGTCCACATTGGGAATATGGACATATAAAATTATAAACATAAATGTATATAGAAGTGTAAATGTAAATATGTATTTAAAAAAATTATACATGAAATATAGTGATATAAACAAATGAATATAATTGGTGCTAGTGGTTGGCTCAAGCATATTATCCCTTATGAGTGCCATGGTTTTGATACTACACTCAAAACAAAGTTCATAACTTAATTAAGTCTCTATAAAATTATTAACTCAAGTTTATTATTCAAAACAAATATAATATATATAGAAATTAGAATTGGGTGTTCATTAAAGAATAAATAGGTTTCATGACTCATCCCACCTTTGTCCCTATCTCTTCTAAATCAAAACACCTATTATTATGACACACACTTTTCACAAACTAATGTCTAGAGGGTCCATGTACACCAAAAATGAACCGATTAAATTAAATCATAATGTCTTTATTTAACCAAGTAATAATGTAAGTTAAATATAATGTAACTTGTATATGTTGATATGAGTTTTATGCACACCAAGGTTCTTAAGGGAAAGTACCTAATGTTTTATGATTGGTTTAATATTCACTCCAAGGAATGATTTAAGGGTGATATTTTTATAAGTAACCACATGGTTGAATAGTGGTGAGCTGAGTGGTTATTAACCTAAGATGGTTTGGATATGATGGGTGTTTAGATTATACTTGAGATGGATGTGTGGATCTAACCTAAGGTGACTTTTTCTAAATTAAAAGACAAAAAAGAGATAAAGGTAAAGAATAAAATGTGGTTATCAATGCTTTGATTAGAGATTAAAGCATTAAAGTGGAGTCAAACTAATAGGCCATGCATATGTCAATAAAAGTTTTCTGCTATAGATTATTAATGAGCACAACACATAGACAAAAATAACAAAAAGTATATTGAAATAATTATAGTTATAATAATGGTTCAAAATCAAAGATGTTGTTAGGAATAGACTACTAAGCACAACATATGTCACTAATAATTCATAAATATGATCTAAAACCAAATAACCAAAAAGACTAAAATATTGTTCAATATTATATTTATAGAAAAAGTATACTTAAAATATCACAAATATTATCAACTTAATGTAAATTATTCAATGAATCACATAAATTTGGAAGAGAAAATTACATTCACACAAACTCACTAAATAGTCCTCATTTTTATTTATTTATTTGCATTAACTACCAAAACTCTCCTCCCTTTATAGTGTTTAAGAAACATACAGTTATAGCTTGGGATTGGGACACTTCATCCTCAAAGCTATGCATTATTTTTAAAGTATCTGAATTAGGATTGTTTGTCAAAAAACATGAAAATATGTATGAGTACAATATATTAAATATAATGCAATTTTAAACCTAAAATCCTTTTCCATAAAAAATAATTTATAGCTAAAAACATATCAAGACTTGCATGAAGTCTTAGTTGGAATTATGAGTACAATTTTAAATTTAATTCAAAGAATTATAATGTCACCATGGAATATCCAATTGAAGCATCATACATAACTATTATCACTAGAGTTTACACTGAAGTAGTAGTCATTATTAAATGTGGCGATAGAGGCATAACAGCTGATGTTGTCACAAACACTGATCTTATTGAAGTATATATTACATTATAGTCTATGAACATAAATTTAGTTGTTAAGGACTAAATATGAGATGATGAAAGCTAAGCTTAAGATGATGAAGGTCCTAATGAAGTACCCAATTCTCCATTTCCATGTAACCTTATATATGCACTCATGCTCATTACAAAATTTAACTCAACAGTCTTGAAATCAATGCCAAATATTTTGAATAGTATTAGAATTTTGTCCATCAATTTATTGTGTATGGCAATTGAATATTTAAAACATACATTCATTTTATGTATGTATTCCACTTTATCTCTATAAGATGTGATCAATTTTAATATATGTTTATTAGTTATGTAATTGGTGCTCTCCACTTCTACCTTGAAACTATCAGTTTTAACCTATAACAAACTCTCAAAAATAGGTTGGGTGAAAATTTATCCTTGTGGTGTAAACATACCTATGATCCTTATATATTCAAGAATTTGAATAGTTCTTTGTTATTATTTTGTAAATTATTAAACCAACCATTGAATTTACTAGTGACACTCTACTAAATGAACCCTCTTCATACTTACATAATTTTAAGCCAGAGTTACATTAGGTGAAATAATAAAATTTAGGTGTCAGTGTTTCTTAAACCAAGTAGATTGATGATGAAGCTCAGTTTGGCATCCCAGTCCTTAATTAATTTATGAAACTTGACCATGTGTTCCCATAGTTTTTGAATCTAAACTCTTTCTAATATAATGGAACTCAAAATGTGGTATAGAGTCCTTGAATAATTTTTTACATTATCAATTATGTCTTTGGGAGCCTCAATTACATTCTGATCCTCTAATCTCTTTTTAAACTAATCTATTCCCCTGAAAAATTGATTGAGCATTCCCCTAACTAAATAAACCATTATAATAGCATATTGTTCATATTCATCTCTATCTCCATTCCTCATTTTAATTTTATTTCCTAATGAGAATAATTCCTCTTATTTCTCTAGTTCAATAGGCTTACCTTCAATCATCATTATATTTGTGACATGCCCACTGAGATCTACATGCAAATATGTAAATGTTTTTAAGTTAAACAACATATAATTTAAATACATTGCAACATGATAATCTAAGATGTGATCATATAAAATAATCTAAGTGTGATAACTACAAATGAATCATACTTCATCATACATCTCTAATCAGTCTCATCATAAGAAACACATGATAATACAAATATATAAAGTAATTACAATTAACCATCCATGGCTAATACATGCCTACATCCACTACTATCAATATATAATAAATAATTAATTATATCTCATCATGATAATGTTTCAATAATTATTAAAATACAATATAATGTACATATATAAGATTCATGGCTCCCCAGAGCATTGTTCCCTGGACTATAGTATCTACAACAATCTAAAGTATCATCTTAATAGTAGTACTATTGTAGGGAATGAGAGAATCATATAAATTATCTTCCCCACCAACCATAGCCCAAAAATACCTTGCCCTAATCCCATCAGGTGATATCCCCCCTTCATAAATGAGTATGTAGTGATGGCATAGGAATCTAGAGAGATAGGCTAATACCCGTGTGCTATATGATTTTTAAAATTAAACATGCGGTGTATCATAAAAATGTATTCTACTCAAGATATCACACAAATGTGTAAATCATACTCAAAAAATGACAATTCCTCACTTAACATTACTTTGACCAAAGTTTTTAAATAATAAATCATCTATGTATCTGTCAAATTCATACATATCACTTGATCAGATTACCTTCATCTAGCATTGTGATGCTAGTAAGCTAGTGAAGTCTATATCACTACTTAATCAATATCAGTAATGTGATTTATGGTTAACATAATATAACCAAGGGATTTATTTAGATTATATCCTACTAACAATCATATCACATAACATGGTAAGCATATGAATAATAAAAAAAAATCATACATTTATTCCATCAAACATATGAATGAATCTCAAATTAATATCTATCCCATAATAAAAATAATAACTATAGTTTATACCACCCATATAAAATATACATTTAACTGTAGTTTCTATACACACCTAAATTAGGGCACCGATAATCATCAATTAGGATTTTGACCAATTTCCACCAAAATGAATGAATTGGCTTTAAAACACTAAAACACATTAAAACAGTTGAAATTTTTATATTCAAGTGCCAATTTTTTCTAGAGTGTCATTAAATGGGGCAATGTAATTTATGAAGCAACTAACTTTGATCAGATCATTTCATGTCAAAATGACATTTTCACACCTAGGTGCTCTGGATTACTCTTTTCTATCATATTTTTTGCATGAGACACGTGCCATTATTATTTTGTGTTGGAAACATCTTAAATGATAATATGGTTCCAACGCATCTAAAGTTGATTTCTAATTATAATCCAATCAAATTTTGAGCCAATAATATGAAATTTTGACCAATTTGATTAATTTGTGCACAAATTGATAAGGTTTTGTATCAAAGTTGACTAATCATGTTTAAGGATAATTAAACCAAATCAAGAGCTTAAGTTAATTTTATATGAAAATTTTCAAATATTTATTTTTAGATATTGATATTGAATATCTGCATTATCAAATGACATCATTTCTTAGAAAGACGTCCCTAAGCCATAAATGCCTAAAATATCTCATCAAGCCATCCCATGCCTCATTAAGATCATACAATGCCTCATAATTGCCTCCCATGCCTCTTAAATCCCCCTCTATCCCAAATATTTATGAGATTATTCATGAATTTTAATTATATAATTGAATTAATCCTTAGCCACACATATTCATCTTAAGATGGATGGTTCAGGGTGATTCTAAACCATTCCAAAAATCTATAAATAGGAGGCCTTTCCTATTGAATTTTAATCTCTCATATATCAAACTTATAAAGCCAAAATGTATTCAAAATTATTACATATTAGTGTTATAATTCCCAAATGTTAAGTCAAGCCAAGTCAAAGCCAAACAAGGTGCTAAGGAGAGATGGAGGTAGCCACACTTCATTGATGCATATTTCATGAGCACAAACTGAGCAAGCCACTACAACAAGCATTTTGGAGCATCTAAGTAAGGTGAAGTAAGGTATTTCTTTCATGTTTTAGTTGTGTTTTTTTTTTGGTTAACTAAGATGCTTCTTTGAGATAGGCTTAGGGTGTTAGTTTACTATGTTTTTGATTGATTTGTTTTATTCACTAACATAATACTAATCTACGCCTATTGCAATCCTATGTTCATAAATGGCACACTCAGAGGGTTATAGCCTCAAAAATTTAGTCAAATTGCACCTAAAAGCAATATACTAACCATTGTTATGTAGGATCTTGGAGTGTGGAGGTAAAAAGATACAAATTTGAGAAAAAAATCCATTTTTGCTAAGCCATAGTTTTGTTCTTAGGACTGTGTAGCCCAACTCACCTGCCAACCCAACCCACCTATACATCCCAACTCATGTTTGTAACCCAACATTCCTTCCAACCTATCTCACCTATCAACCTAACTCACATATCAACCTAACTCACATACCAGGTCAACTCACCTGTCCAACCCAACTCACCTGTCAACCCAACTCAGCTGTCAACCTGAGAGCTAAATTCTTAATTTCATTTACTCGAACTCCTAAGTGCTTTAAAATAGGTCATTGTAATCTTGTTTTTTTAGGTTAATGGGGTAGTTTAGAATTATATTTCAATGCTTTTATATAACCACACACCTTTCAAATTGGGTTTAAAAAGAACTTGATCATAAATCATGCACACTTCAAATTTGGCTTACAATAAACATGTCATGTTTCTCACACATTTGAATTGGTGCCTAAAATGAACATAAGATTTAGATAAGTCTTATCTAATTTTAATTTAGTGATTAAAACACATCATAAATCTTGAAACATTTTCAATTTGGTGTTTTAATCATGAATCTAAGCTAAGTCTTGAATTTTTAATTTGGGCTTAAAACAAATTTAGGTTTTTATTACTTCATGGAGTCTTTTTTTGTGAAACCTTTACCATTTTTGCACTTAAATCCAAGGGGATAGTAACGAACCTAATCACATATTTCAAATTTGGTGCAACAAATCAACATCATTTCAATTATTTAAAAAACTTGATTTTTGATTGTTTTAGTGAAAAGAGGCTTGCATGTATGCTCTCCCATCTGTCCACTTTAGGGAACTTTTGGGATCAGAAGTGCCATCTCATCACAATTTGAGCCTAGTCAAAGGCATAGAAAGAATGCCATATAAAGCACTCCCCAAAAACTCAAAATAGTTTGGGTGACCTTACAACTAGCCTGAAGTCTTTCTATTAAGTCATTTATTTTAATGAAAACTTGGCTTGTGAGGGGGACTTCATTACTTCTCATAAATTCTATAGGGAAGCTTTGACCCAAGGTTTCATCTCCTAGCACTAACGTCAACCACTCCCATTAGCATCATAGGTTTGAGAGGCTAAACCACCTTTTAGTGTTATATTTTCACATGGGATGTATATTCAATTTGGACATCACACTACACTGAGTAAGCGATGGATGTAGTGGTTAAAAAAAGGACAAGACCTTTTTGAAACAAGCCAAGTGTCATATATACTCAATTAATGTGTTACTTCTCTTGTTTACTAATGTGAAATTTGGTAGACATGGGATCCATCTATAAATAATCAAAAACCAACTAGTTTTAGTCAACCCCAATTTTCCACTCCCTTAATAAGAATTTGGATGATTTACTTGCATTTTGTTATTTTATTACTTTATGTCTTTAGACTAAAAATAATGTGTTTGTTTATAAACCATGTCAAAACCAATTTGTTTATATGTCACACCTTTTTTTAAAGAAATTTTATTCTATCCATTTTATACCACACTTGTGCCTTGAATTTTTTTTACACATGTTTGTGTGTGTGTTACTTATTTGAGGGGGGTAGCATTATGCTACCCAAAACATGTCAAACCATTTTTTCCTTTGAGTCTTTGAAACATAAATTGATCACATCATTTGAGCATGCTTACACCATTAGTCTATTAAATTTATTTCATGACTTGTTTACAATTTCACCAAAAACCATTTGTTTCAAACCATATCACATGAGCCATTTGGACCTTATTTATGCACTGTCATGTTGTTCAATCTTGTCTAGTTTATTTGGTCAAATCCTAGTTTTCAATGTTGAGTTTTCAATTTATATTGTCAAATTTTGGATTCAAACATTAATTGATTTATATTTAGGCCTCAATTCATGGGGATGATACATAGATATTTCTATTTTGGGTTGCATAACTCTAATTAATTGATTAACCAAATTTGAAAATTATTGATTGTTTTTTTATGTAATGCCTATCCTCATCATTGTTTGTGCCTTTTTTTGGGAGAACATATCATTTTCCAAGATCCTAGCTTTATTTACTAAATAATATCTAAGGGATATATTTAATAAATATAAATATGTGACCACTTAGACACATGAAGACTTAAAATATTTTAATCCCAAAGTTATCACACATATTATACTACTGAAAGAAGAGAATAAACCTTTTAGTCTCAGACAAAGACTAGTCATCCCTATTTTTTATCCTCTTATTCAAAATGAATTCTATAAAATTTTAAAGGGTAAAACTATATTTCCCATCATGCATTCTAATTAAATATCCAATCTAGTTACCATATAGAAGAAAAATGGTGAAATTAGATAGTGTGTGGATTTTTAAATCTCAATCAAGATTTAAAAAATGAAAGTATGCCTTTCCCTCCATATATGAATTAATTCATATAGTCAGTGCATCATAAATGATTCCCTTCTTATTTTTATTTTCAAGATACAACCAATTATTGGTAGAAAATGATGATCAAATGAAAACTACTTCCATTATTCGGTGGGGAAATTTTGCATACAAAAGAATTTCATTTAGATTAATCAATAAAGGTTCTAATTTTTAGAGGGGCATGAATTTTATTTTTTAATGTCTCACTGGTAATCTCATTATAATCTATATGGATTAAATAACTATCTTTTTTATGGAAATATAAAATCGTATGTCCCACTTGCAGAGAGTATTTAATAGATGCATAATATATGGGATCTACCTAAACCCAAATAAGATCATTTTTGGGACCATATAAGTTGAGTTTCTAGGCCATGTCATCACCAGGCAAGGAATTTAAATTAAATCATATAAATTCCAAGGTATCTCAAATATTCCATTTCCAAAACAATAACAAAAATCTTAAATCTTTCTTTGGAAAGATAAATTTTCTTCACGAATTTATTTCAAGATTTATAGACATTGTCAAGCCACTGAATGTTATGCTGAAGCATGATACAAAAATAGAATGGAAATTAGAGGCAAAGTAATCAATTCAATATGACAAGAATTTAATTTCCCAAGCTCTAGTTTTGATAATCCCAAATTTCAACAAGGATTTATTCTTGTATTAATTTACATCTAAACATACTATCATAGCAATACTCACACATAAGGTATATGATAGTGAACATACTATTTCATTTATGAGTACTAATCTAAATGATTCATCACTAAAGTATTCCATTATATATAAACAATATATGTTCCTTGATCAAAGCTATAAATAAATTTATACATTATATTAAGTGCAATAAGACATATGCCATTGTCCAAGATCTAGCTATCAAATTCAAGCTCTGATAGAATGTGTCATATCATGTGTCTTAGCTTTATAAAAAAATATACATTTTTTATTTTTGTAGAGGCTTAAATTTTATATAGAATCATCCAAGGAATCAACTATCTAATTTTAATCCCCCTAGACTAATTGTATATTAAAAATCTCAAATGATTTAATTAGATCATAGGCCTTGTGTTTATATTTCTTAAGATATGATAATTTGCACTAGTATCAAATCCTAATCTAATTAAAAACCAACTCTCAATATTAAAACATAAATAATTGATTGTAATTATAGTTTATTAAAAATTGGATCCCAAGAATTAGAGATTCATATCCTACATGATTGTTATCATAGGGAAATTGTAACCAAAAAAATTAAAAGTACTACCTCTCATAGGATTAGTTAATGTTATACCTACACTAGATTCCTACATGGACTGAGTACCCTAGAGATATAAGGTTCATAATTATAAATGACCTTCAAATTCTCATTAATGGTTCTAAAGATAAGTTTTGAAGGTGTAGACCCCTACATGTGATGAATTAAAATTTATACATTCAATTTTATAATTCCATTCTATGAATATGTTCTTCAATGATATGATTAGATAATCCTTTCCAAGGTAGCCATATATGTGAAAATATATGCCCGTGTATCTATATAGTATTTTTGACCAGTCACCATAATCCTCATGGATTAAACTATGAGGATGTAAATATAATTCTTAACACATGGTTTAGAGGCAAGTGACATGTGGACATTTAGAAAATATCTAACAACTCAAACTAAAGATTTATCTAACTATAAGACTAGTCTTTTGGACTTAGTTTATTTTAATCCTAGTCTAATGCATATTATCATGGGAATTATATTGGATGAGGCACCCAAGTTAACTAATTAGCTATTCACATTATTTCCATTGATTATGATGATACAAAACAAAAGTGAGACATTGAGTTTATCCTTGTACATGACCATATTTTCATGTGCAATTTGTCATTTGTCATTAGATGGCTTAGTAGTCAAATCTTAGAGCAAAAACTCACATTATTCTTTAATATAAGATAGATATGAAGAGTAATGTTAGCCTTGATTTTATTTATATACTCCACTATGTTATATCCATTATTAACATGTGGATTATATTATTTTTGTTCATAATTCCCTCTATGAGGAGGTGGATTGTTATTAGCATTTGGATCAGGGGGAATGGTTGCATTGTTGTTTTAAGATAGAGAAGTCTTTCTAGGAAATTTATTCTTGTTTCTTATATTATAGTTATTCCTTTCAAATTTATGAAAAGTGTAAATTTCGTGTGTTATCTTATAGCTCGATTTCATCCTCAACTAGGAATGGTAAATCATAAGCTTTAAATAACATGGCCATACTAGAAGTACTATGGGAACTAGCTATAGAAAAATATTATTGGTTTTGTATAACCTCATATGTTTTCATATCCTTTTGAAATATTTTGAAAGCAATAAAAAACTCTATAGAATCCATTTCATAATTATGAGTAGTGTTATGGACCCTATACCAGTTAGATAGGGGTGCCTCATAAATATTCATCTTAGGAAATCTAATTGACTAAGGATTTGAATTATTGTCTAACTAGTTGAATTGTCTATTATATACATGGAATGTAAAATTCATATTTTTACTTCACCTATAATGTTTATTAGGAATTTTTGCATGCTTAAAAACTCATTCCTAATAATTTTTACCATGTATTGGATGACATCTAATTCATCCATAATGGAATCAAAGGTTGTACCCTATGTGGTATACGTATTAACTAAGACTAAAGACTGATTCTGATTATGTTAATTAGACACATGAATAGGATTGTTAAGAAAATTTAGGCATTGATTTGGTTTTAACTACCAATCAATCTTAATAGACTCAACATAAGAACTAGTTAAGTTATTATTTTTAAAATATCTATGAAATAATAATGTAAATATAATAACTATGACATTTTTATACATTTCAAGTGCGAAGGTAAAATTAGGTCTATAAGAAGGGTATTAAAGAATAAAGATTGGGATGCTGAGAAAATAGAAGCCTATTAGAAATATAGGCAAGAAATTTGTCAGACAACTCATTCTCTTAGGAACGTGGACACAGATGAGAGATGGGAAGAACTATGGGATGAGAGCCATCTGTCCCTTGTATCTAGGCCTGACACAAGAAATTTGCCAACATAGGGTGTAGAGATGAAAGCCAGAGTAGGATCAAGCCAAGAGTCACAAGCCTCAGGACAAACCACAGCTATAGTAACTGTATCAGTTTGGCCCCAATCTCTTAGTGTCATGGAAAAGCAAAAGAGTGTGGTGCCTTCACCACCAAAAGCTTCCCCATTGGCATCGGTTATTGAAATTCCTAGTTCTTCACAAGCATCACTGATGGCAGTAGTTGATGTTGAAGGAAAAGAAACATAGCCAGAAGAAGAGACACTAAAGAAGCGAAAGAGGGTGTAGTTTTAGTTTGATTCAGAGGAGGAAGTAAAACCTTCAAAATGACAATTATAGAGTACTATAATTGTTCCTCAGGTAAGTATTATTCCTCCTTCTCCTTCTCAATCTCTTTCTTCTCCTATTGGCATGATGATCCCATCTAGCTAAATGACATCCCTTGCCACCTCTGCCATTCCCATTTCTCACTTCACCCCATCTATTGCACCTCAAGCTTTAACATTACCTCACTTTTCCCCCTCTATTCCCAAGAAACTTCCCCCTCAAATTGCCCATAGCCAACAATTGGCCATTCAATATGATTTGCCATAGGGACATCCTTTTGCGGGTGGGCACATTGCCTCTCCTTCTACCTTCCAAACCCAAACAGATGCTGCTAGGAGGGCAAGGGAAGCTCGAAGAGAGAAAAAGAAGATCAAGGAAAATAAAGCCTTGGTTACACCATAATTGTGATCACAATTTGACCCAATTCAATAGCAATTGACGGTGACTCACTTGTCACCAAATGTATCAAGCCAAGTGAGCAGATACAGCTGAAAGACTACACAATGAATTCAGTGGCCATAGACATGTCCCTATTTAGGACACAAGACAAAATTGAGTTACTAATCGAATCCACTTCTGTAGTTGTTGAAGACTACTTAAAGACATCAAGGAGGCTACAAAAGATGGAGGCTAATTTAGCCAAGGAAAAGGCAAACTATAATAGTTTGACTACAGAAATCGATAGAAAAGACAATGAAATAAAGAGTCTAAATAAATAGTTGCAAGAGACTGTTTCCGTTCAGACTCACCAGGTGATCTAGGCCCAAAATGATTCCTTAAAAGTAGGGCTAACATAGGTAATAGATGCAGTGATGACCCTAAGGCATGAAAGAGTAGCATTGCAAGAAAAATGCAAGGAAAACCTACTACAGGTTACCCAATTACAACAAAAGTTGCTGAGTGAATAGAATAATACCGCATCTATACAAGCCCAATTTCAAGCTAAGCGATAAAGAGCAGAACAATTAACACTGGAGCTGACCAATAGGCCAAAGAATGTCTGAGTGTTAAATCTGGTGAAGGAGCTATATGAATCAATGTGGAACAGAATCTCTGTGGAGAATATTCAGCGCAGACCTTCTCTCACCTTCCTACTAAATGCACAAAAATTGTGTGAAAAGGTGGAGAATTCAATTGCAAACACTCTGGCTATAGTTTTTGGGAGAGTATTGGACTCTAAAATGTTTCTATAAAAGCTTTATGATGCAACCGATGGAACATTGTCAGCAACAAGAATTGAGAACAGAATGGTCACTGCTAAGCGAGTGAATGAGGTTCTCAATTGCAATTTTGCAGCCATCAATTACAAAGACCTTCTCGATGTAATGAAAGAAGGAATCAGTGAAATGAAACATCACATTGAAGACCTAGTGCAATTAGGTCTTCCTTCTCCATTTCCTGATGATAATATTATGCTCATGGTTGATGAAATTGAACCTTTGATATTGGCCAAGTAGAATGATCAAACTTTTTTATAAGATTTAAGGGATGATTCATCAATCCCTAAAGTAGTTGTTTTGATTCCTATTTCCCAGCTTGAATTCAAATTGAAGGCTACAGTTCAAATTTTATAGAATTTTTCACTTAAGGATATTATTAACCTTGATTTAACCTTCAATGAATTGCTGAATAAGAAAGTGTTATCTGATGATGAGTGGTCCACCTATCAAACAACATTGCTAAAGTTGTAATTTTGAATTTTTGATCTAGTGGGAGTTGTGGTTTCTTTTTTAGCAGGCTCAAAAGTCCATGGGGTCGCCAATAAATGAAAAGTAAAAATAACTCTATGTTTCATTTTGATTTTTAGTTGCACACTGCAAAATTTTGTCCCCACACACTTTGGTTCGAGACAGTGAAGTTTTGAAATAAAGCTCAGGCTTGATTTTCTTTTTGCCTCATTTTTATCTAAGTGTCGAAGTCAAGCGGAAGCTGCAAAGTGTCATTAGTTGAGGCACCTTTCATAATTTCTATAAGTTTGTCAGGACATGCCACGTATCTCATAATAATTTAGTGAAACATGAAAAATGTCAACATCTGCATTTCATATCATCATCTGTGTTTTAAATCTCTTTTAAGTGGAAGGTTTCAACAAGCTAAGTATCAGGATCAGGTAGAGGGTGCCAAGTGGCAATCACAGAAGGTTTCAATTTGCTTTTCTAAAAGTTATAGAAGATGCCATGTATCTCAGCTAAAGAGAGCAGAAGCCACCACATGTCAACCTCTAATTTTCTTCATTTTGTTTCACCGATATAGTAAAGACTGTGGTGGGTCTCAGCTTTTATTTTTGAAGCAATTGGAAGCCGCCAAGTGTCGTTATCCATGTAAATATGAAATGAGGCTCGATTGTTTCTATAATATAAATAGAGGGATGTGGATACCATCACGTGTCACCTTTCGTAGGTTTCTCATAAGGTGGCTAAAATTAGTGAAGATCACCACATATCCCTAGTTAAGTAAAGCGGAGATTGCCACATGTCTTTTGTTGAGGCAAGCAGAAATTGCTACCTATCCCTATGCCCTTTTTAAAGTCACTCGGGTGATAAATGTTGTGGGTCTTATTTTTTGTAAGTTGTTAAAGTTTTGAAGAAGTGGATTATGATAGGTGTCAAAGGTGGAACACTCCTGAGCAAAGACACAAAAAAGTGTATAAGCTATGCAGAAAGTGTGACGTGTCTTTGCTAAGTGCTGTGGAACACGCCAAGTGTCATTTTCCAGTGCATCCTAAATAAAGAGAAGATTTTCAAGAGGAAAAGGGGAATCAGCCAAGTGTCCTCTCCCATTTGAAAGTGGGAAGAGTCCTGAGTATTTACTTCAGCCAATGAACTTGTAGAGAAGCAAAACATTTCAGAATCTAAGAAATATCTTCTGTTAGACACTTCCAGTTCGGTTAGTTTTCAGTTGGCCTGTTAGACTAAGAACATGTGAACAATTTGGAAGGAATCCATGGCTATAAATACGGGTGTATAGATCACCATAAATCATCATCAGATACTTAGAGAGAAATTTTTGAGAGAATTATTGTCAAGAGTTTTAGACTTTTTAAAGCTTTGATTAGGAATATCATTTGCCTTTGTTCTATTTTCTTGAGTTGAAAAGTTTATGTAACTGTGCATGTTTCTGTGCCTCTTATGTGACTAGATAATTAAAAAGAAGATTGAATCCTGTGCCTTTGTTGATATTTTCTATGTCACTACAAAAGTAGTCTAAGCTGTGAGCCTCTGTTTCTATTGTTTTCATCTTTTACATTGATCATGACTTATTTGATCTTAAATGTAATTGAATCTTACATATAGTTTCACTGTGCTCAGAATTAAGGGTCGAATTACATTCAGGTACATTTCCATAATTAGTTTTTCCTTCTTTGCATTTTGTGTTTCTGTTAAAATTCCTATCCCTTTTCCCAGTATATGCTTGATATAAAGAAGAGACCAGCTTCTTAAAAATATGGAGGTTGTTTTAAGTCACAAGTCCCACATCTTGAAACTTACCATTATTGGTGTTAGAAACTAGTGAAATTTTAACCATCAATAGTTTTTGGCACACCATATGGGACAATTTCTTGAAGTTTCTTTCAAGACCATATGAACCAGAGAGCTAAAAAGAGTCAGAGCTATAGACCAATAACTAGATCTCAGTCTACTGTAAATCCAGGTATTCTTTTACCACCTTTGGTAACTAGTCTAAGAAGAAGAGTCAACTAGTTTATACCAATACCAAGAGCAAATATGGGAGCCCCTATAGCCCCAAGAAATTGTTCAAGTTGGAACACTGGTAGTCCTTTGATTCTCCCAATACCACTAGCCACTTGGGACCCTATCCCAGTGAATGCCCTAAAAGCTCTACCCATATTTAGTGGGCAAGACTTCAAAAAACCTGAATAACATCTACAGGATGTATCAGATGTCTGTGCTATACATGTCACACAACAAAATGTGGCCATAAGATTATTATCAGCTTCTTTTAAATGGAAAGCTCTAGAATGGTACCAGTCCTTGACCCCAAATACCATATCTACATGGGATCATCTTAGAGATATTTTCTTTGAAAGATTTGAAGAGAAGGGTGATAAGTCTTCTTTATTATAACAATTGATTACCATCCAAATGGCAGCACAAGAAGTGATGACTGACTTCAATTCCAAATTTCAAAAGACTTTGAAAATAATCCCTGTTATGGCTAGACCATTACCAGGTATGGCTATAGTGTTTTATCTTAAGGATTTAAATTTAGATATATCTATTATGATTTAGTCACTTAGAGGTCAGACTCTGCCAAAGGCTTATGACTATGCAGTTAGAGCTAAAAATAGTTTGATAGATGCTGGAAAGTTGCCTCCAAGGCCCTCCCATGCCCATATTTCTAAAGATTTCCTTGACATTACCTCAAGAAGCCCCTAAATCTATAGCCCCACCTATGTCTATGTATACATATCCTCAACCACTTGCTAAAGAAATTGTCCCTACTCAGTCATCTGAGTTAGATGATATCAAGAATATCTTAAGGACATTTTCTAATGAGCTGATTAATATGAAAAGATAATAGAATACTTATACTAAACCCCAATATCAAGGCTATCAAAGAAATATATTTCCATCATAGCCAAACCAATATTAGGGTCCTCCATGGCCAAATAACCCTCAGCCAACAAACTAATTAGTTGCACTCCCTACACCCTCACAGACTATTCCTCCCAATTCAAATAGAGAGATTGTTCTAGGGCAAAATAATTATGTAGATGATACCAATGCCTAGTGTTTCACTTGAAATAATGCTCATACACCTAGAGATTGTCCCATGGGTAATCTACAACAAAAGGTAGTAGAGAAAAGAAGAATGGATGGACAATTTGCAAGTTCTAGTGACAATCAAGTCTACCAATCTTTTGGTATGCAAAATTCAATCTTAATGGATCAGTTGCAAGGGATGTCTTTACAACAAGAAGAATAAATAGCCCCAGAACATGCTTTATTCTTGTGGGTTGAAGATGGAGAGTCAATTTTATTGAATGAAGCTTCCACTTCCAAGAAACCAGTGGTGCAATCAGAGTATTATACTAGATCAAAGAGAAGAATGTTGGAACAGCCTGAAATTGTAAATAGTCAAGTCATGGAGAATCCTCCATTTCAAGGACAAAGAAACACATTTGTCAGAGAAGAAATGCCTCCGTCAGTGTAGAACCAAGTGATTCCTACACAAATTCAAGAAAAAGCAAAATATCCTTATTTTCAAAGAACTCAGACCTTGGGACCAATAAATGTGGTGGATCAATTAAAGAAGACTCCATCACAAGTATCAATATGGGAAATATTGTTTATTCTTGAATAGAAGACACTACTATAAGAAGCTTTACAAGGCCAAGCAGTGCCCAAATGTACTATTATCAAAGAAGGACCTGCTGAAAAAGAAAAGCTCAAAGATAGTTCATCTGTAGACAACAACGCTAGTGAACAATGCACCAGAGGTAAGCGAATCTGAACTAGATCCCTTCTATTTAACTTTGATAGTTGGCAAGAAATTACTGCATAATGCAGTGATTGATTCAGGGGCTAGTACTATAGTAATGCCTGCGCAGATAGCTGATGCCTTAAAAATAAAGTATGAACCACTCACTAAAGGAGTCATGCAGCTAGATGGAAAAGCAGTGCAAACAATAGGGAGAATTAAACAACTCCCATTAAAATTATATACTTGTCCCAATATAATTGTAAATCAAGATGTAGTAGTCATAGATATACCTCCTTTATTTGGCCTATGATTATCTAGAGAGTTTACAACCAAATAGGATGATATATGTCCCTTGATTGGTCTCACCTCATCCTAAGAACCAAATATGGTTCAAGGTTGAAGATATTATGTAAACCACTATATAAGGATCGCATCATCAATGAACCAACCAAAAAGTTAGAGGTAGCTCATGCTATGATGAATAAAGAAGAAAGGGTATTTGTTGAGGATTTAGGTGAATGAACTGAACATGATCAAGAAGAGTAAAATGATCATTTATTAGCTATGATGCAAAGTGACCCATATGGAAATTATGACTCCATTAGTCTGGGAACTTATGTCATATTTGAGGAAGATAATAAAATCCCAAATGTTTCAAGGGAAGAAAATTCAAAAGATACCTTTTCTATCAATCCTCAGGATCCTCAACATGAATTCCATATTCCAAGTGAGAAGTCACAAGCATATGCCTTAATCTCTGATGCAGAAGAGATAATTTCTAACTTTCTTCTTACTTTGCAAGATGATGTGGAGGAGCATGGACATTTCCTTGATCATGATTTGAATGATTTGTTTGAAATCATTGGGCTAGGTTATACTATTTTTCAAGGAGGCTATAAGTTGGTTGCAGATGAACAAGACAACATTGAGACTCAATTACATATGCAAAATTACTGTAAACTTTCAGAATTATCATCTCAAGAGGTTGGTAATTTTGAAGTCATTAAAGAGGATGATCATGTAATAGAACCTGAGTTTGAGGTAGAAGGAGATAAGCCAATAAATGATATATATCAAAGGGCTTCTATTGATGAGCAAATAGTCATTAATTTCTTGATAAAACATGCCAATATCAAGAACCAGCATTCGACAAGCTTCCAAGAACAAGAAGAGTTTATATATGTTGGAAGCATGTTTGACTCAGACTCACTCGAATGCAGGCCGATCAATGTGGCATACAAAGAAAGCAAGTCACGAGAGCTACATCCAATTCAACCACTTGTCTGGCAAGATAAGTCGTCTTGTCATGAAGGAGACTTTAGAAATTCTTCTTTTGATCCAGGAGGGAGACAAAGATACTTGGTTAATGTATTATAGTTAGATAGTTTCCCCTTTTTGTATTGCTTTGTCTTCTCGAATTTTCTTTTAAATAAGTGACTCAGAGTTTTTCAAAATTTTCAAAATTTCTCAATCCATTGAATATCTCCCAAATATTTAGAAATCCCCAAGGTACCTTACGCTGCCACTTGCATAATGTGTCTATCTCACTGTCCAATAAAGATTGAGTGAGATTTGCTAATGGTTATTTGAGTTTAATGCCATTTTGAGACTTAATAGGTCAATAAATACCTTGTAGCAAGAGTTAAAGCTTACATTTTCTCAAACATTCCTGCATCTACGAGAAAATATCCTGCTACTTGCATTTTCAATTCTTAGTAAACTTGCTTTAGTGAAAGTGTTTCTATTTTGTAAAAGTTCATACCAGTTATCACATAATAGATATAGAGATGGTAGGAACACAATCTTCACAATAAGGAGGTGGGATGTATGAATCCCTTGATAAGTTTCTTATGAGTAAGTCATATGCTTCAGCTCCTACATAACCATTGAAGACCTATCCATGGACTAGAATCCCTGAAGTTGGTCAAGAAAGTGACCCAGTAAAGATAAAAGATTATGTAGATGGAGTCACAGACCCAATTCTTCAAAGAGCCAGTAGCAAAACTCTTAGAGAAGGGGCACATCAAAGGTGTCTTCAGAGGGCCAGAGTGGGGCAATATGAGACATTTGCCATGAGGATATGGAATTCACAACTGACACAATTCATTATCCCAGCTGTACATCCATGCCCTGACTTGGTCGAACTATGCATAGACTTGTTCCTTGCACCCTCAAGCACCATTCAATAGGGTCCATTCATGGTGCAAATCACATCACAGGATATCAGAGACATGTTAGCCCTATATCACGATAAGATAGCTATGTTCCCACTATTCTTAAAATGTAAAGAATGTGGGCAAACATCAATACTTAGTAGAGGTTCTCAAGATCCAAATTGCAAATGGGTGATGATGATACTACTGTGCCTACACTCCCTACAGCAAGAGCCTAATTCTCACAAGCTAGCCAAGATGCACTGTCTATGATGGCTTTCATCTTTGGCATGAAAGATGATATGGTAGTCTATGGAGAACAAATGGCTATCCTCTTCAGACTGAAAACCATCGACAAGACTCAGGAGTATCAGCTTGATTTTTCTTAGCAGATTGCATACTCCATGGTGGAACAATTGGCCTAGTTCAAATCAAAAGGAATTTTTAGGTACTCTTCTTATTTATTTCACCTCATGCTGTATCAAAACTCTAACATCATTTCCCAACATATGCATCTTGATATGTATTACCCAAGTTTTGATTTATAAAGGACCATTCTTATGTCTGCATGGACACATATTTTGTCAAAAACTAGCGACACATATGAATTCTAGGAACTATTTGTTACCCTTACTTTTTGTCACCTTAGCCTCAAACCAATTATGAATAGACTATTTCCAAGTGTTTTAAACCTTCTGGCAAGTTGCCCAATTCCTTGTGTTTTTTATTTTGGATCTCACCATACAATTATTAGAGTCCATGGTTTTTGTGGGGAACCAATGTTGCTACCCAAGATTTTGACTCTTAGGTTAGCATTCTTAGAGGTCACCAGGCAGGTATCTATAGTAGATAATGAATATGTATTTGGGAAGAGGAAGAGAAAAATGTATGACCTCCCATGGATGACAAATAACATGGTATTAGAAGCCAGAGACGCTGAGATTGTGTTGCTTAGAAAGCTGTCCTTCTTGGGTTTCTTGCTAGTCAAAGATAAATGGGTATATGATCTAAATGGTTTCATAGCTTCCTTGATAAGGACTAATAGGGTTGCAACCGGAATTGCACATGAAGGCCACCCTTTTTGGGACAATAGGAAAAGTCTTAAAGAAGATACTCTTGGATTTTATGTTGAATTAACAGATTTGCCCCTTCCACAAAATAGACCATGGGAAACTTTCTACGCTAAACAGAGGGATTTTGATCCTAAAGTCATAATGACTTCTGGCTTAAGAAGGGAATTAAAGAATAAATATTGGGATGCTGGGAAAATAGAAGCCTATTGGAAATATAGGCAAGAAATTTGTCAAAAAACTCATTCTTCTGGGAACATGGACATAGATGAGAGATGGGAAGAGCTATGGGATGAGTGCATCTATCCCCTATATCTAGCCTTGACACAAGAAATTTTCTAACATAGGGTGTAAAGATGAAAGCTAGAGCAGGATCAAGCCAAGAGTCATAGGCCTCAGGGCAAACTGCAGCTGCAGTAACTGTATCAGTTTGGCCCCAATCTCTCAGCATCATGGAAAAGTAGAAGAGTGTGGTGCCTTCACCACCAAAAGCTTCCCCATTGGCATTGGTTATTAAAATTCCTAGTTCTCCACAAGTATCACTGATGGCAATAGTTAATGTTGAAGGAAAAGAAACACAACCAGAAGAAGAGACACCAAAGAAGTGAAAGAGGGTGTAGTTTTAGTTTGATTCAGAGGAGGAAACATAACCTTTACAACAACAATTACAGAGTACTTTAATTTCTCATTAGGTAAGTATTATTCCTCCTCCTTCTCAATCTCTTTCTTCTCTTGTTGGCATGATGATTCTATCTAGCTAAATGACATCCCCTGCCACCTCTACCATTCACATTTCTCACTTCGCCCCATTTATGCCACCTCAAACTTTAACATTACCTCACTTTTCCCCCTCTGTTCCCAAGAAACTTCCCCCTCAGATTGCCCATAGCCAATAATTGGCTATTCAATATGGTTTGCCACAAGGACATCCTTTTGCATGTGGGCACAATTCCTCTCCTTCTACCTTCCAAACCCAAGCAGATGTTGCTAGGAAGGGAAGGGAAGCTTAAAGAGAGAAAAAGAAGATCAAGGAAAATAAAGCCTTGGCTACACCACATCTATAGTCACAATTTGACCCAATTCAACAACAATTGATGGTGACTCATTTGTCACCAAATGTAATCAAGCCAAGTGAGCAGATGCAGCCAAAAGACTACACAATGAATGTAGTGGCCATAGACATGTACCTATTCAAGCCACAAGACAAAATTGAGCTGCTAACCAAATCCACTTCTATAGTTGCTAAAGACTACTTAAAGACATCAAGGAGGCTATAGAAGATGGAGGCTAATTTAGCCAAGGAAAAGGCAAATTGTAACAGTTTGATCACAAAAATGGATAAAAATGACAACGAAATAGAGAGTCTAAATAAATAGTTTCAAGAGATCATTTTCATTTAGACTCACCAGGCAATCTAGGCACAAAATGATTCCTCAAAACTAGGGCTAATGTAGGTAAAAGATGCAGTGACGACCCTAAGGCGTGAAAA
Organism: Torreya grandis; assembly: GCA_037957365.1. NCBI lineage: Eukaryota > Viridiplantae > Streptophyta > Pinopsida > Cupressales > Taxaceae > Torreya > Torreya grandis. Next base: position 302,895 of record JARHVA010005923.1, read on the forward strand.
AGTAGCATTGCAAGAAGAACGCAAGGAAAACCTACTACAGGTTACCCAATTGCAACAAAAGCTACTGAGTGAATAGAATAATACTGTGGCATTACAAGCCCAATTTCAAGTTGAGTAAAAAAGAGTAGAACAATTGATACTGGAGCAGGACAATAGGCCAGAGAATGTCAGAGTGTTAAATCTGGTGAAGGAGTTATATGAATCAATGTGGAAGAGAATCTCTTTGGCGATTATTTAGCTCAAGCCTTCTCTCACCTTCCTACTAAATGCACAAAAATTGTGCAAAAATTTGGAGGATTTAGTTGCAAACACTCTGGCTACAGTTTATGGGAGAGTATTGGACTCTGAAACATTGCTACAAAAGTTTTATGATGCAACAGATGGAACATTATCAGTAGTAGGAATTGAGAATAGAATGGTTGCTGCTAAGCAAGTGAATGAGGTTCTCAGTTGCAATTCTGTAGCCATCAATTATAGAGAGCTTGTCGATGTAATGAAAGAAGAAATTATTGAAATGAAATAGCACATTGAAGATATAGTGCAATTAGGTCTTCCTTCTCTATTTCTCGATGACAATATTATGCTCATGGTTGATGAAATTGAACCTTTGTTGTTGGCCAAGAAGAATGATCAAACAATTTTTCAAGATTCAAGGGATGATTCATCAGTCCCTAAAGTAGAAGCTATTTTGATTCCTATTTCCCAGATCGAATTCAAATTGAAGGCTATAGTTCAGATTTTGTAGAATTTTTCACACAAGGATATTATTAACCTTGATTTAGCCTTCAATGAATTGTAGAATAAGAAGGGTTATATGATGATGAGTGGTCTACCTATAAAACAACATTGTTGAAGCTATAATTTTGAAATTTTGATCTAGTAAGAGTTGTGGTTTCTTTTTGAGCAGGCTCAAAAGTCCTTAGGGTTGCCAATAACTGTAGAGTAAAAAAAACTCTACATTTCATTCTGATTTTAAGTTGTGCATTACAAAATTTTGTCCCCACACACTTTGGTTCAAGATGGTGAAGTTTTGAAATAGAGCTCGGGCTTGATTTTCTTTTTGCCTCATTTTTCTCTAAGTGTCGAAGTCAAGTGAAAGCTACCAATTGTCATCGATTGAGGCACCTTTCATAATTTCTATAAGTTGGTTGGGACGTGCCATATATCTCATAGTAACTCAGTGGAATGTGACAAATGTCAGCATCCATGTTTCATATCGGCATCCACATTTAAAATCTCTTTTAATCACAAGGTTTCAACAAGATAAGTATCAGGATCAAGTGAACGGTGCCAAGTGGCAATCACGAAAAGTTGCAATTTGATTTTCTAAATGCAATGGAAGACACCACGTATCTCAGCTAAAGAGAGTGGAAGCCACCATGTGTCAGCCTCTAAATTTTCTTCATTTTGTTTCACGGATATAGTAAATATTGTGGTGGGTCTCAGGTTTTGTTTTTGAAGCAAGTGGAAGTTGCCAAGTGTCGTTGTCTGTGTAAATATGAAATGAGGCCCGATTGTTTCTATAATATAAAAAGAGTGACATGGATACTAGAATTTGACACCTTTATTAGGTTTCTCAAAATGTGGCTAAAATTAGTGGAGATCACCACACATCCCTAGTTAAGTAAAGCAGAGATTGCCACATGTCCTTTGTTGAGGCAAGTAAAAATTGCCACCTATCCTTATGACCTTTTTAAAGTTGCTCAGGTGAGAAATGTTGTGGGTCTTATTTTTTGTAAGTTGCTAAAGTTTTGAAGAAGTAGATTGTGACAGGTGTCAAAGGCAAAACACTCCTGAGCAAAGACACAAAAAGAGTATAAGTTATGCGGAAAGTGTCGTGTGTCTTCGATAAGTGTTGCTAAACATGCCAAGTGTCATTTTTCGGTGCATCCTAAATAAAGAGAAGGTTTCCAAGAGGAAAAGGGGAATCAGCCCAGTGTCCTCTCCCATTTGAAAGTGGGAAGAGTCCTGAGTATTTACTTCAGCCAATGAACTTGTAGAGAAATAAAATGTTTCAGAATCTAAGAAATATCTTTTGTTAGACACTTCTAGTTTGGTTAGTTTTTAGTTGGGCCATTAGATTGAGAACATGTAGAAAATCTAGAAGGAATCCAAGGCTATAAACAGGGGTGCAGAGATCACCATAAATCATCATCAAATACTTAGAGACAATTTTCTAATAGAATTATTGTCAAGAGTTTTAGACTTTTTAGAGCTGTGATTAGGAATATCATTTGCCTTTGTTCTATTTTCTTGAGTTGGAAAGTTTATGTAACTTTGCATGTTTCTATGCCTCTTATGTGACTAGAGAATTAATAATAAGATTGAATCATGTGCCTTTGTTAATATTTTTTGTTTCACTGCAAAAGTAGTCTAAGCTGTGAGCCTCTATTTCTATTGTTTTCATCTTTTACATTGATCATGCCTTATTTGCTCTTAAATGTAATTGAATCTTACATATAGTTTCACTATGCTTAAAATAAAGGGTTGAATTAAATTTAGGCACATCGCCATAGTTTTTCTTTCTTTGCATTTTGTGTTTCTGTTAAAATTCCTATCCCTTTTCCCAGTATATGCTTGATATAAAGAAGAGACCAACTTCTTAAAAATCTGGAGGTTGTTTCAAATTGCAAGTCCCACATCTTGAAACTTCCCATTGTTGGTGTTAGAAACTAGTGCAATTTTAACCATCAATAGGATCTATTAACTAATTAGATATTATATACTTCCAAGTTGATTGATTGTATTAGGCCAAGCATATTGCAAGACCCAATGTCTAATACATATTAGGTACAATCACAACACAAAAATAAACACAATGAAAAGTCTAATGAAATAATCATATTACATTCAAGGTTCATAGTCAAATATGTTTCTATTACTATACTTTTGTGCACATACTATCTCACTAACAAGTTATTAATATTATATAAAAGTAAAGAGTTGACAACACTAGCATATTATTCAATCTTATCTATGTAAAAAACACATACTTAAACTATCATATATATTATCAGATTAATTTAAATTATTCAATGAATCACATTAATTTGTAAGTGAAAATCACATTCACACAAACTCAAAAAATAGTTGTGAAAACTTTCTTAGCTTGTATTAATTACCCAAAATCTCCTCCCTTTACAATGTTTAAGAAACTTATAGATTGGGATAAGAATTCATTATCCTTGAAGCTCAGTCTAATTTTATAGTGTCTAAATTATGAGTTTGTGTCTAAAAACATGTAATATGTGCATGGATAAAATATATTAAATATATTCTAGTTTTAGACCCAAAATCCTTTTCGAAACAAATTAAGTCACAACTAAAAGCAAATCAAGACTTGCATAAAGTAATAGTTAGAACTACTAGTACACTTTTAAATTTAATTCAAATAATTTAAATGTCATTAAGAAATATCCCGCTAGATCAACATGCATAATGTTTATCACTAGAATTTGAATTGAACTAGTAGTCATTATTGAAGGTTTCACTAGAGGAACAACAATTGATGTAGTCAAAAGTAATGATTCTATTGGAATATATATTATGTTATATACTTGGAACATAAAATTATTTATTAGGGGATGAGATTGAGATGATGAAAGTTGATCTTGAGATGATTAAGGTCCTATTGAAGTGACAAATTTTACCTATCCCTATAATATTTTATAATCACTCATGCTCACTACAAAATCCAACTCAATATGATCCATATCAATGGTGTATTTTATCAATATTAGTGAAATGTTGTCCATCAATTTGTTGTATATATCCATTGAATATTTATAAGAGACATTTAATGTCTTTTTCTGATCCACCTTATATCTATAATATGTGATCAATTATTCTATTTTTTCATTAGTTATATGAGTGGTGTTCTCCACATCTAGCTTAAAAGTATCAACTACAACCTATAACAAACTCTCAAAAGGGGTTTGGTGATAATTTTTCCTTGTGGTGTAAACACACATGTGATCCTTATATCTATGAGAACTTGAATAAATATTTTTTTTATTCATAATTTTTTGAACCAACCCTTGCATTTCCTCATCACACTCTATTAAATGAGTCCTATTGGTACTTCAATAATTTTTATCTAGAGTTACACCAGGTAAAAGAATCAAATTTAGGTGCTAGTATGTATTCAACTGAGTAGCTTTGATGATGAATCTCAATTTCGCATTCTAGTCCTTTATTGATTCATAAAGCTTGCCCACATTTACCCATAGTGGTTGATACTATGCTTTCTTTGAGTTGATGAAACTTAAAATTTGGTATAGATTCCTTAAAAAAAAATTCACATTGTGAATTGTCTTTGTGAGCCTCAATTACATTATTCTCATATAGTCTATTTTTGGACTATTGTATTCCCCTAAACATTTACTTCACCATTCCCCTAACTACATCAACCATTGTACTAAGGTCCTATTCATATTCATTTTCATCTCTAGGTCATATTTCCCTTTTCTTTATCATTAAAAATAAATCATCATGTTTTTAGAGTTCGACATGATTTCCTTAAGTAATAACTATCTTCTTCCTTACTATCTTCAATGTATTAGTAACTTTTTCAAACTGTGTGGCAATTTTTTCATGTTATAAACCAATATTTCCTTGTTAATTATTCTTGATGTAACTATTGTATCCATGTAGGAATCACAGTGAGAGCCTTCTTAGTAGTCTAAGTTGGAGATGAGGAGGCATGGAATGACGGGTTGCCTACTGATAGTATCAATAGTATAGGAATAATATTGGCCATAGAAGATGAAATATATAATTTAGGGGTTTACGGAATGTAGGTTGGACATTTTTCCAAGTTTTACTCTTTGTTAGTTGGGGAATATTTAAAATGTACCTAGTTAAATCTAGGGACTTATGTATAAAATCTATTGAATATTTTGTTTGGATGGACTATGTAGTGGGCATCCCCAAATGAGTAAAAGGATTTATATGTGTTGGTTGGGTAGTAAAAATAGATTTAGACAATAGGTCATAAAAATATACCTTGGATTTTTTTTCTTGGTTACAAGTGGTATAATGAAATGAATGACTCAATGGAACTTGGGTTATTATTTCCAAAAAAATGTAATGGAAGCATGATAAATTCTTCTGGTATCAATAGCACTAGGAATAGAAGGAATCAAATAATAGGGACTTCCAAAACATTCATATGTTAAATAATTTTTAGAAGGAGCACTTGTGCTTGAATTCGTTGTAGTAGGAGTGATTGTAGTCTGAGTGTAATTTTTTGTCATGGTATTGAGACCAAAAGTGTCAATTATTATCAAAATAATTGTAGTAGAATGGGAATCCTTTAGACTATCTTCCCTATTATTTTTTGGAATGATTGTAGACTTTGTAATAGATATGTTTGTTGTTTGTTAATCTTAAATCCCTTGAGGATAAAATTTATGGTTAGGAGGGTGACCCTCAATTTGTATTTGCACTAAATTATATGTGAGACTATCAAGTCTAGTATCCTATGTTGAGTCATCTACTGTGACACATGTGATCTACTCACTTAATGAAAATGTATATTTATTTATTTAAACTAGTTTATTTAGAAGGTATACATGGTTATTTATCACATAATCACATGGAGTTGATATTCATATCTTTGGTTTTTTTATCATAATTTAGTGATATATGGTTAGTGGATGGATCTCACATATTTTCCTAGTCACCTAGAATTGATCTCTCTAAAATCAAATGCTAGTTACAGGTAAGTAGATGTTGACATATGGATAGACCTTACTTATCCACTTGATCACTTAGCTCTATAACTCATGTCATTATGCATATGTTGTGGATGAGTTGGATGTAAACACATGTATGGTCCTCTCTTATTCAAATGGTTGATAAAATTCATAACATGTGTCACTCTATAATAGTCATGGATGAGTAGGGTGCCTACATTTGGATGGATGTCACTCATCTATATGGTCACCAAGGTTTAATAGCTTGATTTTATGGGGGTAAGTATAATGTAAACAACTAGATGACTCTCAATTATCTAGATGGTTATCAAAGGTCAATGCTTTGATTTTATATTGGTAAGGAGGATGATGACATGTGGATGATTCTCACTTATTTAGATGTCTATAATTTATCCATTTATTATGAAGGGAGTGAGTGAGAAAGACTAAGATGCATGACATGATCTTGTTAACTTGTATAGTTGGGGAGCCTTTTAACTTAGTCCTTTTTTACATAAGCCATGGATAGTCATGATTGAGACATGTGGATGGATTTCACCTGGTCAACTAAGAATAGACTCAAGAATATAGATGATTGGTCTATAAGGAAGCTAGATAGATACACATGGAATTATCTTTTTTAATCAATCTACCTAGAAACTTGTAATGCTATGCTCCTCTTATATTTGATGATTGTTTAATTTCAAAGAGACATGTGGAAAAAAGTGATGTCAACTTGTAAATTAAATATAGCTTATATAAGACAAATGAACCTTGATCAAACACCTAATTAGCGTAGTTAATCTAGAATAAAATAAAAAACTTGATATTGATAAATAATTATATTTAAAAGTCAAATATTAATGAATTTTTTTAATGAAAATACTTGATTTTGACATAAACCTAATATATACCTTAGACCTGGGTTTAATTATCACAAAAAAGATATTAACATGGTGTTTTTAGGATAAAGTGGTTAATCATTTGAAAAATTGAAAATGGGAGGTGTTGATCACAAAATTATATACCTCTAATGAGTTTGTATCAATGCTACATTGAATATCTACCTCATCAGCTAATTAAATAATAGGCTCAATGACATACAAAACATTAACATCAATCATGTGTGAATGATGAGTATTAACTACATGACAAACATTAGTTGCCCCTCTCATATCCACATTAACCTCACATAAATTTAAACAATGTGCAATAAATGATAGATATAAAGTAGGGATATAATGATCCATAAGAAACATTATGTATCTCTAGGCATGCTAAAGACATTGATTACCTAATTGACTCTATGCATCATGCATGGGAAATGATAAAAACATTTTTATCAGTGTGGATATCAATAAGAGGAAAAATAGGATGTGGGGAAGTAGCATGATATGCATAAATAATTGTAAACATTTAGTCTAATTAATAAATAATCAAATTTGAATGGAATTTAATAATAAATTTATATGTTACTTCATGTATTCTACCAAATTTAAATTTGAAATTTATATTTATACCAAAAAATATGGTAAAATTTCATCATCACTTGCATAGTAATTAACACCATGCATGGGGGATCTCAAACTCTTTTCACAAACTTCAGATGGTAACAATGCTTTTCCTATACTCTGATCATGTGCACCATGAGTCTCAGGCTATGTGATGGTCACCCCATTAAATACTAAGTATAAGGTCTTAAATCTAATTCCAACATTGAAAATAGTGTCATCCATCCATACAACCACAAAACAAATAGGTGTGTCATGATAATCTATAATGATCTACTTCTTTAGTAGTAAATCACTAGAAAGAATCTAAGAAAGCCTTTGCATATTACTCATATCACCAATATAATCATTGTCACTAGGTGAAACCATATGTTCCATAATGTAGGCCTTCTGTCTATGTGATGATTTAATTTTATATTGCATTTAAAACATTCCCACATGATTGTCCCCATAAATATGTATTTTATTTAATCTATTTTTTAAAAAATTACATAAATAAAATAAAATAAAATGAAATCTTTTTTATAACTTTTATTATATAATAATCCTAATCCTAACCCTAACTATTAAATGATAACTTAACATATTATATTTATTTTTGAAATTATAAACTTTTAAATGGCATAAATGTACATAACAATTTGATATTAAAACTGCACGCTTATAAATGACAAGCGGGTTGTTATATACAAAACTAATCAAGGATATCAACATAACATATAGATAATTATTACGAATTTTACTCTTATTTTTAAAACTACTATACACATTCATGCGTGTATATATATATATATATATATATATATATATATATATATATATATATATATATATATATATATATATATATATATATATAAATTAGGGACTTAAATTGGTTAAAATAATGTTCTATAATATTTAAATACATATATAAAACTCATTGTTATGGAGAAAGTATCGTCATCTGAGCTCATAAATTACTTAAGAAGATATTATCTTATCTCAAAACAATAGATCTATCATCATAAATCACTTAAAAATAATAATATAATCATGTTTAAAAAGAGATTAATAAACTAAATAGAGTAAATCTTTCATGTGTAATTTTTCATGGAAAACAACCAATTCAAAAATTTACAAGGCAGATTGTGCATTTAAGATTTTAAGGAGTATGTTTTATATCATCAATTATTACTAAACATGTAAATTATCATTTAATATATATTAACAATCATATCAATAAAATTAAATTGATTTATATTAATGCACATCAACCACTGAAGATGATCTAACAACTATTATTATAGATAATTCAAATTATTCATGTAACAACTATTATTAGGTATAATCATAGACCCCCTTTTGTAAAATTTTATAAAACTTTCACTCAGGGTTGAATATACAAACAATTACCATAGTAAAACTCATTGATGTATTGATCAAATAATATATTAGTATACTATACATAAATAGATCATACAATGATAAATCCTTTATATATCCAAAGCTTCCATGCAAAAATAGTGAATGAGCCTTGTATATATAGGTGAAGAAGATCAATCTTAACTAAGATATCAATCTAAGGGATCAATCATAACTAAGAGATCAAGCTAGAGATTATTCATAACTAAGACATCAATCTAAAGATCAAACCTAAGACTGAGAAATAACTATCTATAAAGGATATAAATAACTAGAAATTATCCCCATAATATCTAAAAGATAAATATATAATATTTCATAATATCTAAAAAATGATAAATGAAATATACACACATAAGTAGGTGGGAATAATTAAACATCTAGGTAAACATGATCTAAGGTAAATAACTTACTCTAACACCTCCACTCAAGTAAAGCTAGGAGCTAAAAATAAAGTGGCATATACATAATATAAGTCCCAATAAGAAGGTCTAATTAGATAATCATGTATAATATATCCATTAAGTAATATCTTATAAAGTGGAGAAAAGAAAAAAACTCATAGAAAAATAAAACTACCATCAAAGAGAAAGAAAGAAAAGAATGAAATGGGTCCTGGTAACAAGATATAATAAGGTACTCATGCCTAAGAAATGATGTAATGTGAAGACAAGTGTTCCTATGAATACCAATTTATCTTATCAAAATACATGTATGTTGAGTCAATGTAACCACCAAGTCAAAGTAGAAATGGTGTTGAATATGAAGATTATTGAATATGAGCATTGCAATAAAAAATATTGGGTAGAATGCCTGAACACCGTCCCTCAAAATTGAACTAGGAGAAAATTATAATGAAAGTCTCTATAAGAATGGACTAAAAATGGTGAGAAGTAAACACAAATACTAATAGAGATGTGACACTAGTGTTGTTAGGTTGTGGAGCTAAAAGCTTCACAAGTATGCAAACATGGAGGAGGTGCTAAGTGTCACAGTAACCAGCGTTGGTCAGGCCAACCAACATCAGTCAGGGGTGGACAGGAAGCTACCAACATCGGTCATGGATCGGCTGACGTCGATCATCTCTAGACAGACAGTGACCGACATCGATTGTCTGTGTGGTTCTAGAACTGTTAGTCTCACAAATAGTTTGTTTAACAAACTGGTTGTTTTCATGTAAAGACTAATTTTAGTCTTGGAGCTACATTTCTAATTATTGTAATTAGAAAGTCTAATTATTGTTTGCATGGGATCTATATAATAGACTCATGGGGCTGTATTGTAAAGTGTGCTAGATAGAGAGAGCAAGCTTAGCTCCTTCAGAGGGAAGAGAGCAAGGTTAGCTCCTCATAGTGCCACAGTGCGAAATGTGTATGATCAGGTAGATCTGTGGGAGAGCAAGATCTGATAGAAGATCCACAAGGGTGCTGGTGTGTATGATCTAGGTCAGTAGGTGTGCAAGGATAGGTTGATATGTGGTGTAGCAAGATCAGGTTAGATCTACATGGTAAGTAAGGTTAGTTGATCTGTAGTTGTGTGTGTGTGTGTGTGAAATCTAGGTTTGTAGGTGTGCAAAACTAGGTTGATCTATAGGTGGAAACAAGATCAGGGAGATTAGCAACAGAATAGGTAACAAGATCAGGTGAGATCTACTTGGAGTACGTGGTATAATCAAACTTGGAGTACGTGTAGTACCTGGTGGATTGACAATATTGTTACTGACTAGTGGAGGTGAACAACAACTCTATGTTTGAGTTGTTTGTTGTGACCATAGTTGAGAGAGAGAACTCTTGAGGGAGATTATTATATGCGCTAGAGGTGTGGGAAAAAGAGTGTGACTTCTTTATTGTAATTCCTTCTGGAAGAGTTGAATACAATTGGGTATTGTCTCTCATATTTTGTGTTGTTTCTGATTTCTAGTTACTTGTTACTTCTGGTTAAATGTTGTGTAACTAGAGTTAGTTGCTTACACAAAGGTAATCAATTGTGCTCCTAATCTTGATAGTGGAATTAGAGCTGTTTGTTGTTCTAGATTCCTAACAAGTGGTATTAGAGCTAGGGTTGCAGGTTCACAAAGCCTGGTTTAGAGCAGGTTTGTGTTTGATTACAAGTCACTCTTAGGGGTTTTTGATTGAGTGGGAGTATAACAATGGTAGAAGAAAGTACACTAAAAATGGAGGAATTTGAAATCAAGAATGATCAATTAAGGAATGATGAAAAGAAAGAGCAGGTAAAGAAAGAATGCTGGTTGGTTGAAGATCAACATGAAGGAAATGAAGAAGCAGGTGTTCCAGGTATTGTTTCACAGGATGCTCTTGTATGTTCCTTGGATAAATTAGAATCTTGGTTTATAGATTTTGTTGCCTCTTTCCATGCAGCCCCAAATAGAGTATTTTTCCATGTTAAGGTCCATGGAGACTTTGGAAAGATTTATTTAGGGGTTGGTGAGCCTTATCAAAGTATTGGCAAAGGGGAAGTGTAGCTAAAATTGTAGACAACCAACACATGGGTGTTGAAGGATGTCATGCAGGTCCCAATCTTGAAGACGAGGCTAATTTCTTTAAGAAAATTGGGTGATGAGGGATGCACAGTAACTCTCACAGCGGATGCACTTGAATTAGCATGTGGTATGAAAGTAGGTATTCTTTATCTATCTACTTATATTACTGACTCTCCTTCTATTGTGAAGACGTGGCTTTGTAGCCTTGGTCACATGAGTAAGAAGGAGATGCATGTTCTTAAGAGGAAGTCAGATGTGTTTGACAAACTTAAGAGCTAGAAAGCCTTGGTGTTTATGGAGTAGATGATGAACAGAGATCAGCTAAGGGGACTAAATAACTCTAAGCAGGGCAATTTGGATAGGGTTTTGATCCAAAGTCAGCTTGTAATTAAAACTTCATCACTCACAGGGAAACACAATTACCGGCATCAGTCAGGTGGAATCAACGTTGAATAGGTAGGCACCGACGTCGATCATGTGCAGACTGAAGAAGTTAGTGGTGTCAGGTAGGTGGCTACCAGCATCAGTTGGGGAATCAACGTTGGCAACCAAGAGGACACTGATGTTGATCAGGGAACAGGTGTCAATGATCAGGTGGATTTGACATTGGTCGGGTGCAGACTAGGGTCAACCAGGAAATGGATTTTGGGTGGATAGCAAGCTGTCAAGGAGTCTCAAATGTCCATATGGAGGATTGAAAGGGTAAGTAAGCCTCAAATTCATTATTCCCCTTTTTTATACTTCTTGATCACTGTAGAGCAGGTAGAATCTAGGAAACAGTGGGAGCATGGCATGAATTCTTTGGAAGAGAACCAAACGAGAGATTTGGTAGAGTTACCAGTCGGGATAAAAGCACTGAAAGATGAATGGATTCTTTGGTTAAAGAAGAGAGAGAATGAACACGTGAGATGGAAGGCAAGGTCATATGGTCTTGTGTAAGCTCTAAGATAGTGGTACAGGTTTGACAGGTGTATGACAAAGCATGGCTTTAGTCAATGTCAATGTAATCATTGTGTTTACATTACTAGGTTGGATAGTGGTCGCGACATTATCCTGTTACTGTATGTAGTGGGTTCACACATGCAAGGTTTTACTGAGCTAAAGGTAACCTTAGTTTAGTGGTATACTAGGAAGCATTTAGGAGGAGCAAAATTCTTTGGCATGAGTTTTTCTAGAGACATGGAAGGTCACAAGTTGATTTTGTCTCTAGATGATTGTGTGAATAAGGTAGTGGTGAGGTTTGATATGCAGGATGTAGAACCAGTTAGCACACATATGGATGGATAGTTCATAAAACAGTGTCCCAATTCACATGATGAGGTTAAGTGCATGGTATGTACTAGACCTGAGTTTGCCCAAGTAGTGCGTGTTGTCAGCAAGTTTGTGGCCAATCTGGGAAAGAAGCACTGGAAAGTAATTTAATGGATTCTCAGGTATTTGAGAGGGATCAACAGCACGGATTCATGCTATGTAGGGTCAGGGACTTCTCTACATGGGTATGTAGATTCAGATGTGGCAGGTTACTTGGATGACATGCGGAGCACCACAAGATGTGTGGTGGTTGGTCTTCAAGGTTGAACTTGAAGAGGGATACAAGCCAAGAAACAAATTAGATGATGTACAGGTACAGGTATAGGTGCAACTATTTATCTCCAAGTGGGAGATTGTTAGGTTATGGAGTTATAAGCTTCACAGGTATGCAAACATAGAGGAGGTGTTGAGTGTCACAGTAATCGGTGTCGATCAGGCCAACTGACATCGATTAGGGGTGGACATGAAGCTATCAAAATTGATCATGGATCAGCTGATGTCAGTCATCTCTAGATAGATAGCAATTGACATCAGTCACTTGTGCGGTTCCAAAACAGTTAGTTTCATGAACAGTTTGTTTAACGAACCAGTTGTTTGCATGTAAAGACTAATTTTAGTCTTGGAGCTGCGTTTCTAATTATTGTAATTAGAAAGTCTAATTATTGGTTGCATGGGATCTACATACTAGACTCATGGGGCTGTATTGTAAAGTGTGCTAGATAGAGAGAGCAAGGTTAGCTCCTTCAGAGGGAAGAGAGCAAGGTTAGCTCCTCATAGTGCCACAGTGCCAAGTGTGTATGATCAGGTAGACCTGCGAGAGAGCAAGATCTGGTAGAAGATCCATAGGGGTGGTGGTGTGTATGATCTAGGTCAGCAAGTGTGCAAGGCCAAGTTGATCTGCGATGTAGCAAGATTAGGTTAGATCTACATGGTAAGTAAATTCAGTTGATCTGTAGGTGTGTGTGTGTGTGTGTGTGTGTGTGTGTGTGTGTGTGTGTGTGTGTGTGTGTGTGTGTGTGTGTGTGTGTGTGTGTGTGTGTGTGTGTGCGTGTGCGTGTGAGATCTATGTTTGTAGGTGTGCAAAACTAGGTTGATCTACAGGTGGCAACAAGATCAGGGAGATCAGCAACACAACAGGTAGCAAGATTAGGTGAGATCTACTTGGAGTACATGGTGTACTCAGACTTGGAGTATGTGGAGTACTTGGTGGACTAGTAGTATTGTTACTGACTAGTGGAGGTGAACAACAACTCTATTTTTGAGTTGTTTGTTGTAACCGTAGTTGAGAGAGAGAACTCTTGAGGGAGATTATTGTATGCCCTAGAGGTGTGGGAGCCCTAGAGGTGTGGGAAGAAGAGTGTGACTTCTTTATTGTAATTCCTTCCGGAAGAGTTGAATACAATTGGGTATTGTCTCTCATATTTTGTGCTATTTCTAATTTCTAGGTACTTGTTACTTCTAGTTAAATTCCATGTTTAGTTGCTTATACAAAGGTAATCAATTGTGCTCCTAATCCTGACAGTGGAATCAGAGCTATTTGTTGTTCTAGATTCCTAACAAGTGTCACTACACAAAAAGTCGCCAAGAATTTCAGTGAGACATAAAAATCCTCATATGGTTTCCAAAAACTAAAATATTTGAATAAGATATACATATAAAAATGAGAAATCTATAAAATATAGATATAATTTATCAATAAAATGGACCTAGTGGTGATGGAAGAGACTGAAAACTAAAATAGTAAAGGGTGTACAAACTAAGGTATATACACATGAAGGTAGACTAGGATGTAAAAGCAAACTCCCCATGGCACTTTATAATTTAATTTAAATACAATATATCTCATACACAAAAATATCAAATGAAAATAAGGAAGACACTAGAATAACTTATAACAAGGAGACTATCGATTTGAATAAGTCAGCACAAATCATGAGAGTTACTCCAAAAACAAGAGAGCAATGTGGGAAAAAAAAACACAAGTGTTATAAAAAAATCATACTCAAATAATGCGAGATGTTGGGCTATGCCAAAAATGCATCTTCAAGTTTAAATATAAAAGATCATTAGTAAATAAAGTGTTTTTGTGAGGGTATTTGAACAATGGATGAACCATGCTATTAAAATCTTCACAAATAATGATGGTGCCATAAAAATATGATTTGAAATCTATTCCAAATCAAATAAAAATGGTGGATGAAGATGCCTACATAGGATTGGATGAAAAAACATACAAAAATAAAATATGAGGTAATTTACCAAAGGACATTGAACTTAGCCAAAAATGCATCCATGATTGCAATCAAAATGGCAAAATCAATGAAGGATAAAGTTTTTTTTCTTGTGAAAGGGTTTGGCCACCTATCAAATTGGGCCTCACCATCTAGTCTTTGATAGATGAGATAAAAAAGTACATGGCCAAGTAATAAATAAATATAATATATCCTTATGTATCTTAAATATAAAATATTATTTTTAATAAAAAATAATCAAAAAATCATCCAAGGATATTGTTTTATCAAAAACAAATAAAAAATACCTTTTAAAAAAAATCTCTCCACGAGGATTTTTTTTTGGAATAGTACTGCTTATTAAAATTAAAACACTTTTTTCAATTCTTAATTAAATTAAAATTTTAAAAATGTTATGAAAACTTAAAAATAAGGTGCAAAAATCTTAGAAATAGTTTTGAGTGATCATATATAGTTTTCTCACAATTAAATAAAGAAAAGTAATATGTTTTTTAAAATAGTACTTCTTTGTAAAACTATGATAACATTTAAAATTTCTAATTAAATTAAAATTTTCAAAATGTTTTGAAAAGTAGGAAAAAAGGGGCACTAGCCAAAAATATTTTTTGAGAGTTCATCTATCATTTTTTCACAATTTTAAAAAAAACATTTGTTTTTAACCAAAAAAATAGATTTGTAAAAACTTGTAGATTTTATGTTAGATATTCAACTGTGATGAAATTGTGGGTGATTATGTATTTATCATATAATATGGATGTATCGGTGAGGTTTGATTTACTCTTTTGATCTCCAAAATTTATGTGCAATAAAAAACCAAAAAACAAAAAAAAAATCCTCCCACAATTTTTTTTTATAATTTATTACACACTTTTTTAATTCTTAGGACCATTCAAAGAGGATGCAAGAGAAGAGCATACTTAGTAAGGAAATATAATACCGGATATTGAGTAAGGAGAAGCTAAGGAGCTAAGTAATAGTTGTTGGAGACCCCTCTAATACCATATAAGAGTTTAAAAAACTTTCACGTCAAATCTATAAACTATTACCATAGTAAAATTTATTGATGCATTGCTCAAATAATATCTCAGTATATTATACACAAATAGATCATACAATGATAAATATTCTATATATCTAAAGCTTCCATGAAAATACAATGAATGAAACTTGTATATATAGGAAAGAAAGATCAATCTTAACTAAGAGATCAACTTAAATGATCAATCATAACTAAAATATTAATCTAGTAACCAATCATAACTAAGACATCAATGTAGAGATTAAAACTGGGACTAAAAGATAACTATCCATAAAAGATATAAATAACTATAAATTATCCTCATAATATTTAAGAGATAAATATGTAATATCTCATAATATCTAAAATGAGATAAATGAAATATTCAAATATAAGTAGGTGGAAATAATGAAACATCTAGGTGAATGAGAGCTAATGTAAAAACCTACTCTAACATCCCCACTCAAGTGAAGTTTGGATCAAAAAATAAAATGAAATATAGACAATATGAGTCTTGACAACAAGTTCTAATCAAATACTTGTATCAATATAGTCATGAATTAATATCTCATAAAGTGGAGAAAGGGAAAAACCTGTAAGAAAATAAAACTACCCCCAAAAATAAAATAAAAAGAGGAAGGAAATGGGTCCTGCTAACAAGATCTAATAAAGTACCCATGCCCAAAAAAACCATGTTGTGTGAAGAAAAATGTCCCTATCAATGCCAATCTATCTTAATAGATTACATGGATGTGGATTTGATGCCAAGTCAAAGTAAGAATGGTGCTAAATATGAAGATCAATGACTATGAACATTGTACTCCAAAATATTAGGTAGAACGATAAACATGAGGAAGCATTACCTGAACACCCTCCCTCAATGCTAAATTGAAAGAAAATGATACAAAATTATCTAAAAAAATAGACTAAAAATGGTGAGAAGTGAACACGAATACTAGTGGGGATGTGACCCTGATGTCACTACACAAAAATTCACCAAGAATGCCAATGAGATATAAAAATCCTCATATGGGTTCTAACAAATAAAGTGTATGAATAAAATAACCATGTATAAATGATAAATCTATAAAATATAGATAAAATCTCTTAATAATATGGTCTTGTTGGTGATAGAAGATACTAGAAACTAAAATAGTAAAGAGTGTACAAAATAAGGCACACACACATAAAGGTAGACTAAGCTATGAAAGCAAACCCCGCATGACACTTTATAATTTAATGTAAGTACAAGATATCTGATAGATAAAATTAACGAATAAAAATAAGGAAGACATTGTATACACTATAATAAATATAAATAAAGAGATTGTTGACATGAAGAAGTCATCATAAATTATGAGAGTTACCCTAAAAACAAGAGAGTAATGTGGGTCAAAAACATAAGTGGTACAATAAATATACTAAAACAATGTAAGATGTTTGGATCTGCCAAAAATGCATCTACAAGTGCACAAATAAATTATCATGAATATAATAAGGTATTTTTGTGAGGGGATTTAAACAATGGAAGAGCCATGCTATGAAAATCCTCATAAAGAATGATGGTGCCACCACAAGTGATTTGAAATCCATTCAGAATCAAATAAAAATGGTGGATGTATAATAATTACATAAGAGTTGATGAAAAAATAAACAATAGTAAAATGCGAGGTAACTTATAAAGGGATGTCAAACTTAGTAAAGAATTTATCCATGATTGCAATTAAGATGAAAAAATCAATGAAGGAGAAAGGTTGTTTGTTTGTGAAGGGGTTTTCCCACTTATCAAACTAGGCCTCACCCTCTAGGATTCGACAAATGAGATAAAAAAAAGGGTATGTGGTCAAGAAATAAATAATTACAATATATCCTTATGTCTCCCAAATACAAAATATTTTTTTAATAAAAAAATATCCAAGAATATTGTTTTATTGAAAAAATAATAAAAAATTTCTTTAAAAAAATTCCCTACAAGGATTTTTTTAATGAATAGTATTACTTATTAAAATTAAAATTTTTCAATGCTTAATGAAATTAAAAATTTCAAAATGTTATGAAACCTGGAAATAAGATACACAAAACATAGAAATAGTTTTGAGTGATCATTTACAATTTTATCACAATTAAATAAAGAAAAATAATATGTTTTTTAGAATAGTAATTCTTAGTAAAACTATGGTAACATTTATAATTCATAATGAAATTAGAAATTTCAAAATGTTCTGAAAAGTTGAAAATAGAGTGTACAAAACTCAAAAACATTTTTGAGAGATCGTCTATCATTTTCTCGCAATAAAAAATAGAAAACTTATTTTTAACCAAAAAATAGATTTGCAAAAACTTGTAAATCTTGTATTAGATATTCAACTGGGTTGAAATTTTAGTGATTATGTATTTTATCAAGTAATATGGATGCATTAGTGAGATTTGATTTACTCCTTCAATCTCTAAAATTTACCTACGATAAAAAAACACAAATAAGAGGAAGCCTCACCCCCTCTCATCTTCCCTGCCTCCGTACCTCACCCGCTCTCCGCCCTCGCCTGTCCCACGCCCCCTCCCTCCACACTTGCAAACCCAAAAAAAATTTCTTACACACATTTTTATTTTTTAGAACCATTCAAAGAGGATACAAGAGAAGATCCTACTTAGTAAGGAAAGAGAATACCAGCTATTAAGTAAGGAAAAGCTAAGGAACTGAGTAATAGCTATTAGACACCGCTCTAATACCATGTAAGAGTTTATAAAACTCTCACCAAGGGTCAAATCTTCAAACCATTAGCAAAATAAAAGTCATTGATGCATTGCTCAAATAATATCTCAGTATATTATACACAAATATATTATACAATTAAAAATCCTCTATATATTCAATACTTCTATACAAATACAAGTGATCAATCATAATTAAAAAATCAAAGTACAAAACAATTATAACTATGAGATCAAGTTACAAATCAAACTGAGGACTAAAAAATAATTATCTATAAAAGATACAATCAACTAGAAATTATCACCATAATATCTAAGAGATAAATATGTAATATCTCATAAAATTTAAAATAAGATAAATAAAATATCCACACATAAGTGGGTGGAAATAATAAATTATCTAGGTGAACATGACCTAAGGTAAATAAACTACTCTAACATCTTTGTTCTAGATTTTTATTTTTATTTTTTCAATACTTATGTAATTTTATAAATGTGTAAGAAATAAGGGACATATGAAGAAAATTATAATTTTTTTAATAGTATTTATGTAAATTATATGTATTCTTTATAAATATGATCATGTAGCATTTATTTTTATAATTACATCGAATAAGTATTCTACAATAGAAACATGGGGCAAGGGTGGGTTATAATGTATGTAAATGTGTTCACTTTTAATTATGAGATCTTAATTTTTTTGTATTTCATTATCATGTTTTATTTTTAACTTTTTTCTTAGATTCTTTGTGTTTTTTGAAAAGAAATTTAGTATCTTAGCCATGGTACAATGGAGTTTGGAGTGCCTTTTATGTAGAAAGAGTTTTTCAATTTTGACACATTGATGTAATTATATTGACATGATTTGTCAGTAGTTAACGAAATAATTGTGAAGAAAGTAACGAAATTATTAATAATTTTATATTACATACAAAAAATGTCTTACATATTAAAAAAAATGTTGTTAAGTGTAGTTTGAAAACTTGTAATATGTTGGCCATAATCTAGTGCAGTTTACAGCCCCTTTTTCTTAAAAAAAAACTTTTTTGCACACTGACACGTTGATATAGTTAACTTTAGATGATTTTTTATTTTTTTAATGAAAATTTTGTAAAGAAAATAATGAAATAAAAAATACCTTATATATTAAAAAAATTGTTTTGAATCTCTTTAATATTATATTAGGTCATAATGTGGTCACTCATATTTATTACAATCCATTCTTTTTTAGCTCTAAATATTTATATTTATTTTAATTTATGACCTTACGAATTATAATTTTCTTTTTATGTTTTAGGTGACTATTTATATTAATGCACTTTTCTATATATATAATTGTTAAATGGTTTTTGTAAGCATGTTTATATTAATTTATTTAAAATTTGATCTTTCGTTCCAAAAAAAATTGATATTTTTTATCTTTATTAATTATATAAATTAATAATTAAGGTGTATGATCAAATGGTAATCTTGCAATGCTGAATGTATGAGCACATAATAATGATTCTGACTACTGGATTACACACTATATTGGAAGACAAATAGAGACCATATTTAAGAAGATAGATAATAATGGTGGAACCTAGGAGATAAGGAGAATGTGATGTACCACATTGGGGGAGGCCATAACTACTTTGAAAAGTCTATTTATTCTCCATACACTTTGGAAAAACCATCAATGTTTTTTAATTTGAAACTAATCTTTGGTATGTCTAAACAACATGAAATATTCTTAAATTTCAATCTCTAGATCGTAATTCTTGAATTTATACCAGCATCTTCTTAAGGTGGGTGGATATAATTTTCAAGGATTCACTATTGGTATGGTAATTAGATAATTTATAATTTTAATTTATATATCGAGCTTATGCCATATTTCTCTGAATTATTTTGGTTAATAAGAAAATTATTTCCATTACGATAAATTTTGACTTGTAAAATCAAATGGAACAAGTTTTAGTCTTTTATAGGTTTTTTATTTTGAATATATAAATGAAATAGAATAGACAACATCAAATTCCCAGTTGTGAAGGTTTTGGGAATCAATGCTACGATTTTTTATTTCTTCTAAGTATAAATTCCTTAGGATAAAGCTTGAGAGCATTAAGAAGTGATGAAATTTATATATCACTCAAAAGTATAGACAATGGAATTCCATTTAAATTTTAAAATAGGGCATCACGTCTTTAGGGCATAGGGAAAAACAATGCGAATAACATGGTAATTTTCATTTATATTTATTACAATGACTTATGCATGAAAGGTATATTAATTTGAATGAGTTTTAAAACAGGAAGAGATGAGGTAATATTAAAACTAAGCCTATGAAAACATACATTTTAAACAAGTTTTTATATATAACCACTCATGAATTCATGTTATATGTTGATTGAAAACTCATTTAACAAAAAATAAATCATATAAAATAAAAAAAGACTATTTACTCATAAAAATAATTGCATTTTATAATAGGATAAAGGTAGTATAATTCATTAACATATCAATAAAGATCAAGAATCTGTATATCATTTGCATGAATCTATTGAACATTAATAAGAATTATATAAAATTTGAGAAAAATTATATATAACTTATTCATGTTAAAAAAATTATTAGAATAAAAGACATGTTCCACAAAACAACTATGTATAAACATTGCTTTAAAAAATTATAACTCTCAACACAATCCTAAAAAAATATTGTTTTCATTAAATTTAGTTATTGTTGTCTATTTGTGACATTGATAAGAAATGTAATTTTTCATAAAAGATTTTCACAGCCATAATTTGAGTGAGTTTATATTAGAGATCAAAACCACATAATCATAACCATAAAATTATTTTTTTGTGTTTATCAATTGTTAGAACTTTATTTAAGACTTCGCTGCATTAATATTGTTATTAATCAATCATAGGCATGTACTTTCATTGTTGCATTTTTATTATTGTCACCAAATATTAAGATATTCAAGATGTGTTGCAAGAACTTGCTTGCTGACCTTTTAATAGTTTTGAATATATATATATATATATATATATATATATATATATATATATATATATATATATATATATATATATATTTGTTTCGATTGAGTTATTTGTCAATCAATGCAATGTAGTTTCATTCTTACATTTTAAATAATGTCAATATATCTTTCTATAATAAATACGTGTCTCCACACCTTGTATGATAAACTGTTTTTAGTTTTTAAAATAAAAAAGTTATGTTTCAATAGTTATTATAAACATAGTATGTATCCCAACTTTTTTATTCCACTTATATTAATGTCCTCGAAACTCATGATATCTAATTTAAAAGCATATTTATGATGGCTTTCACACTACCAATAATATCAATTATATTAAAATTTAATAATGAGGCCAACATGGACGACTCCATATTTATCCTAGGAGGCCTATAGTTTGGATGATAAAATAAATAAAATCACTATAATAATCAAGATTAAAGTTGATATATATTTGATCTTAAATTTTTTGATGTCCTTTATAATGAAGTTTTTTCTTATTTCTTTAAAAAAAAAATATTAATTTTTTTTAATATGTTCAACTTATCATGGAGGTTAAAGCCATTTTATTTTAAAAAAGAATTTTTATCTTTAACCTTAATCTAAATACACATATATTTATAAAATATAAAACTCTAACCCTTACCCAAACCCGAACCCATACAATTCTAAAAAAAATTAAAATTCAAAACCTTAACCCTAAGTTCCACCCATTTGAAAAAAATTAAAACATAAAGAAAAATATATATCAGAAAACATGCAATGGCTTACATGTCTAAAATCCTTATCCATGTCACCTTATCCATGTCATCTATGTTATGGTTTCTCACTATCTTTGAATTAATCGATTATATGGATTTAAAACGATATCTCGGCCCTTATACTTTGCTCAAATTCCCTTGGAAAAAACCCACATCTCAAAAGTAAATAGTGGAGGAAAATTACAATTAAGATTGGTAGGTAAGTTAAATGTAAAGGGGATTCAAATGAAGATCCTTTATTTGATGTTGATTCAAATTAAGTACCTTAATTCAATCCCTAAAAGTGGGGATTCAAATCAAGGTGATTCGTTCAAAGCACCTTTCAATGAAGGAGCTTCATTTAAATTCCTTTTTATTTTTCACAACGCCTCACACTATCCACCATGTGACACTGATTTTTATGATTTAACCCTTGTTTATTTTATTTAATTTATTTTAAGTGATCACATACCTTAACCCTAATAGTTTGTGAATAGAGTAAACTCATTAGTTACTAAGTAAAGACCCTAATGTCTATGTGGTTTTGCAATGACATAAAATTAAATGTCATATGCATAATATTTACTCATTGCCTCATTCAAATTATCATTATAATAAAATATCATTCAATTTTTTTGAGTTAATATTGCACTAACACTTAAATGTCAAGCATCGTATTCAACTTCAAACATGTTGGTAAAATATGGTAATACTAAAATATGGACCTCTACCACCTTATTATTTAGCAATAGGAAACTTTATGTTGTTTCTTTTATCCACACAAATTATTTTCTCCTTATATAAAATGTTATTGTTGCAATAATACTACTAAATTTATTAATGATTTTTATTTAAATTTTTTTTAAACAATAAAAACTTCTTACATTTCATATAATTATTTAGTAAATCCACTAAAAAATTATCATTATATTTTTATCGTTGATTCTTATACCATTTTCTCAAATTAAAAATCTAAAAAATTTGAAACTCTTATGTACATACCTCCACTTCTTCAAATTTTCATTGATAATTTACTTTGTCAATAGTTATACTATCATTATCAAATGCCTTAAGTATTATTCCTTACACTTACATAATATAAAAATACACCACTACAAACATACTAACATAATATTGTAGCACAAAGTTCATCATCCTTATATTTATTTTGACTGCTTTAGAAAATCTAAATTCAATCACCATCCACTCATATAAAACATTTTTAGCATCAAAATCTTTCTTCCATTTAAATATTATTCTTGAATATGAATATGATAATATCCACTTCATACATTCATATCAATAAAGTAGACAAATCCAAAAATCAAATCCATTATGTCATCTAGACATGGTATATAAAATCATTATTTGATGGTGATATTGTTGATTGCTATGCTATATACATACATTATCCATGTTCCATATTTATTTGGAGTTAGAAAATTATGATATGCACATGCATACATTTTTTTTATTTTACTTCACCATTTCTCACTAATCAGTCACCTACCTATTCAACTCTACCTGTTTCTTTTGTTCATCATATAAGGTGTTTGATTAGGTAGATATGAGATTGGAATTAAATATTTATGGTGTTTAATGTCCCTCTTTGTAGGTAAAACATCTTGAACTTAGCAGGTATAGCATGAACATACTTTCTTATTTTTTACCTTTTCTAAGTATTTGTGGATTCATTGCTTCTTCTTTCTCCATTAAAGAATAAAAAAATCAGGTCATCTTCATCACCTTAAAATTTTTGTTTATGGATATCATGTTTTCTATTCAAACGTATTCTTATAAAACTGTGTTTTAAACATCATTACAAAAAATTTATGTTTTTTTCCCCTTCATCAAGTAGTAATTTCTTATCATATTTCCATGACCTTCCCAAAAAAATATGGCATGTATCTATTTGGATAATATCATACCATATTTCATCCAAATAAATTTTTTTATAAAACATTTGTTTAAACATATTTTATAAATAGTAATTTCATTTTAATTTTTCAATCCTAAAAATATAGTAAAGATGACAATACTTTTCATAATGAAAACCTTGTTTTTATTCCATTTATTTAAAAACCACTTTTTTTTAATAGTTTCCACCATTAATAATTACCTTATATACATTTATTATTAAAGTACATTTTGTTAAAAAAATATTTTTACAATGCCAATAATCATCAATTTATTTATCCTAGACTTGTCATTTCCTTGTAACTATAATAATTTTTCTCGTCATAATATTCTTTCATACATCTAATTTACTACTTCTATGTTTTGTTTTTTTTCATCATCTCATCCAAATTTACTCTTGGTTCCTCTTCTTACCTTCTTTATTGTGGATAATAATGCGAAAACTTAGATTATCTATGCCATTATAATTTCACCACCAATATAAAAAAACAAAAGGTCTTCATGGTGTTGTTCATCATCTACTACCATAAAATTTACCTCTATAACATCCTCTTTTTATTTTCTCATTCTGAAATCTTTGTTTGGATATATTCTTATCTTTCCATATTATGGGAGTATTTTTAACTTTCATAATTTAATCCACCCTAATTGATTAAATGGGATGAAGTTCCTCTCTTCATCCTAAGCTATCTATAAATATTCTAAAATTTTACTTATGTTGTGCTTTCAAATCTATTTGAGAAGAATTTTCTATGCTACTAATTCCATACACGATTAACTCATTATGAATAGAAAATATTAAACCATTAGCATACTTTGTATCCATTTTCCCCTTATTTATTCATGATCCTTCTTAATGAATAAATTGTAAAATTCATCTATGTATTTCTATACACACTATTTTTTCCTTATGAAGTCTTCTTTAAAAGGTTTTTAAAAAATTCATTGGTAGTAATTTTTCTCTTGCATTAGTTTTTATTTTACTCATGTTGGTATTCTAATTTTGCTTCATTTATGTTTCCTTCATTTGTGTCATCTCCTCTTTACCATTATCTCTTAAATTTAATATTCTCAGTAAGCTCTTCCTTTCTCCTCTTTAGGTATTACATGTTATTATTCATATTATTAAATCCTTATTTTATTTTAATTTTTTTTCTAATATATATATTTTTATATAAAGATTCAAAATTAAAATTTTAAACATAATAAAATTTCATACCCAATATTAAATTATATTTGTTTATAAAAGTTGAATCTATTCAATAGAAAAGATAGGTTCAAATAAAATAAAAATTCTTAAACACTTAGAAAAACATTACAAAAAATAATATTAAGAAAAAAATATGATTTTTTTGTTTTTATTCTTAACAAAATACATACATTCTTAAAACAAATCTCAACTTGAATATGGATTTAATATGTAAAAAACATAACCTATTAAAATAAAGTCTAATCCTAAAATTAATTGAACTTTCTATATTATCTTATTCTATATCTTCCTTTTTAAAAGGGAGCTTAAATAAGTTCTGGCATAAAAATTTATGCCTTTTACAAAATATGCTCTTGCATGAACCATAATTAATCTAAGTTAACCTTTATTGGTAAATATAATCTAAATTTTAGCCTATTTGCATCTAATTTTTTATAATTGATTATTATTCATTGTAATTATGGTGGCATAGATTTTCACCCTTGGAGAGGGTTCTTTAAGGTCTCTCCTACTTAACCACATAACGGGAAAAAATATTAGAGAAAACATTAGTTTATTTGAATTTAGTTTCATTGTTTAATGATTTTAATTGTTTATGTTTTATCTTAATTTTATACTCTTAGTGGAAGATTTGGTAATTTTTAGGTTAATCACCACCAATTATCTGTAATTTGTCAATATTAGATATTATTAATCATAATCCTCAAAACATTAAAATCTTGAAAATATTAAAACCTAAAATTTGGCTGGGCTTTAAATTTGAAAAAAACTTTAAATTTAAAAAAAAAAAAAACAAAAACAAAACTTCATTATTACTTGTAGAAGATATATTGAAAATATATCTACAAAACAAAATTAATGTATAAGAATATTAAATGTATATATACATAGATATTATGAATAATATATTTTTATTATTTGAATATAATTTCAACCAAAGGAATTAATTTAGACATGTTTGAACCAAAGAGAAAGATGGTTACTTCCATACCCCTTCTTGTCATAACTTTCTACTTACACCAAAGTATCATAATAGTGATACATCAAAAGTGCATGCATAGCTTTAGGCCACTAGGCTCTACGTTGGTGCCACTTCAACTTTTACAAAACTACAAATTATTTTATATTTTATATTGATGTATTTATAAATTTTTGATTAGAAATTATTTTATTTGATAATTTTTTTGCTTTTGTTTTTTAGAAACAATTATAAATATGAATTATAATTTAATCTTGATTTATCCAGTGTATAATAAAAAATTATTAAATTATTATAAATGTAAATTATTAAATTATTTTTTATCTATAAAAACATAAATTTATATTTTTAGATATAAAATTAATAGTAGATTATGTTTAGCAAAAAGATTTTCATAATAATTAATTTTTTTAATAATATATAAATGTATGAAATTGTTATTAAATGTGTTTATTTATACTGATGAACTATTGTCTTGTAAAAAAATTAGAATTAAAATATAATTTATTATTTTTATTTTATAAAAAATATTAAAATTATAATCACTCAAAATTTTATATTTATACCATTATAAAACTAAAAAAATAATAAATCACTTATCATCACTCAAAATTATATAAAACTTGGTTTTGAAGAAATGATGTGTCTCTTTACTATATGAAAATGTGCCACATTAATAATATTTATCCCATAAAATAAGAATGACAAGAGTTCAAATAAATTTTACAAGAATGATAAGTAGAGGTCTAACATGATAAGTAGAGGTCTAACATTTGATTTGATAGAATGTTTTTAATTTATTGCCTTTATATTACATCATAGTGAAAAATGATAGAAGGATTAGGGATTGCATCCCAATGATTCCATTTTCAACTTCAGCGAGTGATGGTTTAGTAAAATTTAAATGATTGATTAACATGGTCCTGTTAATGGATACCGATTTATTTAAGTTTTTTTTATAATTTTTGTGATCTAGTTATGACATAACTTCGAACGAGGAGAACAATGAATCACGAATATTTCATAGAAATTAAGATAGGATTTCATTTATATAATTAGTGTAATTAAATTTATTTTACAATACATTTTTGCTGAATAGGAGCACATAGTTTTTTACATTTCATTGATTTTAAAATGTCCTATAGCAATATATCGGGGTAAATTTCCAGGAATCTAAATTGGACATCATATATGGTTAGATGTAGCACATTTGCAATTTTAAATCAATTTACAATATAACAGTAAAGCATTCATATTTTCTTAACTTTTAAATTGTGATTGCACATATAAAATTAATTTATTATTTAATATTAATTAATTTATAATTTTACTTAATATTTAAAGGATAATATTTGATTTTATATTTAATTGTCTAAGTGTGTACTTAATTTATTATAGTAAACTTAATATCAAATATTTATGTAAATTTTAATTAAATAAAGGTTTGGTGAAGATATGCCTTTTACATTATAATTATGGTCAAACCTTAAAATTTGGTCAATACTTCAAATTATATGAAACATTACATCATATTTTGTTGATTATTGAATTAATTATATTATTATAAACTTTTTTATAGATGTAAAACTCAAATTTGGTCATAAACACTTGATAATGTTACTTCTGACCTTATCTCACTGTAATTGATTACAACACTTAATATAGACCTATTTTGCCACATCCCACTATCCTAAACACCTATATGGAACCAATTATTTTATAAATTTCTATATGACAGCAAAAATATTTTAGATGCTAGAATCCCCTCTTAGAATATTTACAGACATTCATCGATCTAAAAGTTTCACATTTCATGTAAGGACAAAGACATCAAGCAGTGAACAATAGCGGAAAACATTCTTTTCCCCTATGGGGCATTCTTGTTATTAACCCTTCTAACATTGATTCTTTATAATTTGAACCCTCTCTTGTAATTATTTCTATGTTTTTAGGATATCCAACATGAATTTCTCCCATTTCGGATTTCTATAAAGGAACACTGAAAGAAACTATTTTATGACTTTGAAATCTAAATATAGAAGCACACGTATACTAATACACACTGAAAAAGGCTTTCCTATTCTTTGCATTTTTTATTCAAATAATTTTAGGTAATCCTCAATAAAGTTTAAAGCCTATTTTATTCAAGACAAAGAAAAGAATGATCAAGCATTCAAGCCATTTATCGTTGCATTCATATAGTAAATGGAATACAATTGCACAAATCACTTTAAGTGGGATAAATACATGGAATTTATTACCCTTTTCATATTATTGAATATGTAGACAATGTTTAGTCATCAAGTGGTTAATTAAGGTCAATTTAACTTATTATAATCACCCCTTTTCTTTTGGAGGGTTTTAGACATTATAATCCTTATTATGATTTAAATTTTGAAAAAAACTATATTTTGTGGCTTCCACACAATTAAAAAGTTTAAATAACCACACACATAACTAATTTAAGTTATTGTAAATGATCGTGACTTGAGTTTCTAATTTTTTTACGAGAGGACAAAATCAAACTATAGAATATAGTGGTAGTTGATATGTTCCCAAGTTAAATGATTTTTAACTTCATAATATTTAGTTTTATTTTGTATGAAATTGCAAGGTTGGTTCATGTTTGTCAGTTTTAATTCTTTATTATCTTTCATAAAATCAAATCTAAGAAAAAACATGTAAGTTTTCCATTTTTTAAAGAATTAGTCTTCTTTCATTCCATTGCACTTTTTCAAATTCAGTATTTTGATGTCATTATGCCTATTCCATGTTGATTTACAATATTGTGCTTTTATTCTATTCAACTTATATGAGTTAAGGTTAGTCATCACATTAATTCAAATTTATATACAAAAAATCCGTGAACCAGATTTGTTTTTCAAGCATGAATTTAAAACATTTGTCATAGGGTTTAGATAAATTATTGAACATTTGACACTAAAATAATTTTATTCAAACCTTGGATCTAAATATTATAGTTAAAAACCTTGCTTTTGACTATAGGTATAATTCTTGACACTGAAAGCTTTTTATTTTTTACCTTAAATCTAATATCTGACACTAAAATCACTTTCCTTTAACCTTAAATTTCAAGGGAATTTACTATCTCCATACACCCAAAAAAAATTCTTTTTGTATCTACATTTTAATTTTTTGTTAGTCTTGTTTTCAAAAAATATATGGCTATATTGGACGAGTAATTTTTTTTTAAATCTTTCAAGGATCACAAATGATAATCATGTAATAAAATTAAGAAATTCATGGGATATATATATATATATATATATATATATATATATATAACTTTAATATTAAGAAATTCATGACATATGAAAAAAGGTGGTTGTATCTTTAATATACTATAAAACTTACTTTGCACCCTCTTGAAGGACTTATTATGACCACATAAAGTGGAAAAAATCACGAATGTGATTTAGCTAAGAACAACATATATTGAGCATGTTGATGCAAAAAAGAAGACTAATACATGCATACTCATATTTATGAAAATGACTATTTGATTTTTGTATCCAGTCAATAACAAAAGAGAATTGATAATTACTATATAGATGAAGAGCCAAATGATTCCATTGTGAAACCTATTATAAACCATGCCACATGTGTTATTACCTCTAATTTTGGTATTTTTATCACATCTACATATTTGGATTTGGAGGAAACTCATGGTTTCAAAGAGATCTTGATGCCTATGCCTAACCAAATGATGCATACATGACTTTTGATAATTACGCATACTACATCATTAGCTTTGTATACTATATAATTCTTGGTGCAAACTATTTTACTTTTTCATGCTAAGGTGTTGTATTTAGAGTAAGGTATACCAAAATATAACCAATGATTGGATTTCAAAGCCTTATTCATAATTTTTTATCACCTAAAATTGCATTATACCCTTTACCTATAGGAGTTTTAGCCCTAAATTTCTATTTTATGAAGGTAAAGGAGATCCATAACAACATGTTAGATATTTTCATGTTGCATGTCTAGATTATGCTTTCAATAAAAAATTAATAACTAATTTGTTTATAATAATTTTAAAAATTTTATGTATTGTGTTGATTTTATTAAATATCTATTTAATTAGTTAAAGTATTTAATCCATTAGTAGATTAGTTTCTTAAGAATTGTTCTATTACTATTGATGAACATATTTATTATACATAAATTACTAAACTTAGAGAAGGAAATACTAAACCTATAACTGATTATGGACTTTGTTAAAATACTATGCTTGAAAAAATGACTAACACATTGGTATATGATGAATTGTAAGATATTTTATAACAATGTTTACTTGTGCATTTGCATCAATCATTTTTTTTCAAAAAATTCAAATCATTTTAAGAACTTTATAACATAATAAGAGAAATATAGTTCAAACTTATTAATTTGAACAAGCTCAAATATTCACCCATATATACATCTACTTCCACAATGAAGTTTCAAATCAAACCATCTTACAAAGCTATGCCAATAGTTACTAAACATGACACAAATATCATAGTTGATGTTATCTCTAAATATTCTAACATTATTGTTTTATTAGATCAACTAAAAAGGTAATTCTCTATATTACCACAAACACCTTATATATTTTTAAAAACATTTACTTGAATTTAATTTTATTACTTCACCTCCACCATTTGAAGTTGACATGACTAAACTGCAAGGAAACTATTTTAATAACATTTCACATTATGATTACAATAGATTTAATGGTAATTATAATAACATATTTTCTAAGCTCATTTACCTTATTCAAGATCATATCGATGATAATGTTATTTATCTAGGCACTCCTATAGAGGAAACTAAGCCTCTTAAAAATGAAAATGCTAATTTGAATATTTTCAATGATCCATTTCCAAACCATGATACAAAAATGATAATTCAACTGTGTATCATACCTATAATGCATATCCACCTCCTAAATGATATGATCATTCATTATATGGAATTATTATTCTAATTGTTCAAAGTAATCCACCACATCCTATGGTTACTTTTGATGATAGTGAGATAGTGAGATAGTAGATGATGATTATGATTTTCATACTTTATTTATATGAATTATATAGATCAACAACCCATTTATAGTGTGTTAGTTTATAATTAATTAAATGAGAATGCATGCAAAATGACATTACTTCACTCATTGGGATACACACAACATGATATATAATCAACTTAAAAAATAAATAAAGCATTTAATGCAAAATAGAAAACCACTTTGGGGCACATTATGTTGCCTCTTCAGTTGGGTCCTACTATACTACCTACTCTTTTTCTATTTATATAAAAAAATTAGGTATTTTACATGATATTAGGATTCTCTTTATTACAAAAGCTCCATGTTGTACATTATAATATACATATATGCCTAAATTACATCCATTGTATTCAATTTATTATAATTTTAGGAATCCAATATGAGTACCATCTACAATATAATGTACCTCATCCTTCTCATCCACTACCACTATTCATCGGTTCATGTATGCAACAAAAAAGCACATTTATAGTTTTTTCACTTAATAAAAATATTTATACGCAATAAATTTATAAAAAGGTGAAAATATATCAAGCACAAGTGAAAAAGTAAGCTTATTAGAAAAAGGTGTCTACTTCCAAAGAAGCACATTACATATAACACCTTGTAAATTAGTGATACATATAGATAAGTGTTTTCCTCAAAAGGCATAACACTTGGAAAATATCCTACCAATCCTTATTGTATTTCACATCATTATGCATATCATAGAGATATTAATTCTACATAATATTACTTGAGTATAAATATAGATACTTTTGTTATAACACATGACACATTTTATAATTATAATTCATGCACATCTAACACATAACACTCATGAAATTAAATATTTATACCAATTATTATAGATAATTATGAATCCCATACTAATGGGATCATTGGTTAGCATGTTACATTACCAATAATTATAAAAATTAAAAAATATTTAAATAATTCAAAAATAATTAATCTGATTGTACATAGTTTTATTTGTTTCATCATGTTATTCTTATATTTTATTGTAAATGTGATAAATTTTATCATTTCTTATAATCCCTTAGATCTTTATGAATTATTAACCTCCTTGATATTAATTTTCAATTTTATATATCTGAATAATCCAAAATAGTGATTTTTTCTACCATATTTTTCAACTATATCTCTATTTTCACACTACACTGATAAAATTACATTTTATGACAAGGAAAAAATAAACTACCAAGGGAAACAACTAAATGTTATTATTATACTTGGCTGATCTTTTGTCGCATATATTTTCACATAGAAACCAAAATATGAGTAAAAAAAGCCTTAATATTGTTAATTTTCAAGAATTTTAATCAGTTTTAGTATGCAAAAGAAGTACATATTCATGAAAAAATATCTATTTTACAATGATAGATTGGTCATAAATGCTACATAATTTTAAAGATGTATATTTTATGAAATGAAGATGTACAATAAGTCCTCTGCATACTTATCCAATCTCATTTAGGATTTTGAAGTAACAACTCACATATATAATTTGGACATATTTCTCATACATGGTCATGCTTTCATTTATAGTGCATATTTCACATTGACACATGTTATGGAGTGTTGAGTTATCTATCCTTTAATTTAATTTTCAAACCTTGGTTATCACTAGCATTTTATTTTTCTATGTTAAAAATTTATAATAAATACAAAAAAAATTAAATATTTAAAAAATTCAGAAACATTCAAAATATTATAAAAATCCAAAATAAGGACATGATCATGATTATTATTAGGACACTTCATCC
The DNA here is from genome assembly GCA_037957365.1 of Torreya grandis. Lineage (NCBI taxonomy): Eukaryota > Viridiplantae > Streptophyta > Pinopsida > Cupressales > Taxaceae > Torreya > Torreya grandis. The sequence continues at coordinate 336,016 of JARHVA010005923.1, forward strand.
TAACCAATATTTTATAATTTAATTCTTTAATAAAATTATATAGATGTATATGCCTTATAATACATAGCTCAAGTTAATTATAATAGAGATAATAGTGGAATGTAATAGTATAATATAATAGTGCAATAATGGAATAATACCGCATTCATTAGGAGTAGTAGTTATCTAGTGATATATTACTATACATAAGAGCCTAGTATAGTATCAAATAACTTATGAACTATATCGAATTAATCTTACTTAAAGGAGGTTTCCCATTGAAGAGGCAAATGATTCTACAATTCTATTATTATAGTACAATTTTTCTTGTTTTGAGTCAATATATTTATATTATTTCTAATTTATTTCATATATTTCTAATTTATTTCTAACTTGTTCACAAAGGATCCTATCATTTGGTATCAGAGATATTTCTATATCTATTTAATTTTTTTACAATATCTTTTATATTTCATGATAATTATTATTGTCCAATTTATGATCTCACCTTTCCTTAACAAGATCATGTTGATCAAAAATTAGTACCACAGTAGTGGCACCCAGAGTTATCCATCACTTTGAGTCGAGTTTTAGAAGCACACAAACCGTGTTTTATAAGCAAAATCTATGTTGTTCTATAGTTTTTTAAATAAATAGTTATCATTTCTAAATGACAATTTTTAAAGCATATACCTGTGTGTGGATGTTTTTTCTATGCATGTGGTCCAAATGACCATGTATGCATCATCTCTCCCTATTGAAACATCTATAGTAGGACTTTGTATTGTCAGTTGTGTACTGCATTGTCACTGTAAATTTATGGTAAGGAATTTCACTTGTAAATTTGACTATACACAAATTCCCTCATTGAAATTATCATTTTTTTCATCTTCTATGGATTATTATATTTTTTTTGCCATACAACCACCAATCTCACTATAGTCATTTTTTATATTATGTATGTTTGGATTTGGTTTTATCCATATACTAAATCGATCTCACTATAATTTTTTTATTTCCTACAAATTTTCATCTATTTTTGGCCATACTTCCAACCAATAGATTTTATATTTCTTTATAAAAGTTAAAATTTTGGATATGTTTTTTTTCCATACATCTAACATATCTAACTATAATTATAGCTGAATGGTAAAAAAGATATTTTTAGGCACTTGTAGGTTGAATAATCCACTATGATTTTATCATAATAGTGGTTATTTTAAGGGGTTTTTTTTTTTAAAAAAAACTTTTTTTATAATTCCAAAACAAAAATATTTATGCCTACAACGTAAATGAACTTTTGATAAAATAATTGTTTCACCTGTGTAAAAATTGCACCATTGCAATCATCTTAAAAAACTAATCACTTTGACCTATAACTTCACTCAAAAAATTTTGGAAGCCACCAGTCACCTTGGTAAATCATTTTTACTTGTGAAGGTACCATGGAAACATTTCAAAAAGACATTGAATCCTGATTATGTTAACTCTATGACAACATGGCTATCATATATGATGTATTATTCTCAGTAAAATCTAATCAAGATAATACATCAGATGGTAGTTCTTATCATATAACACCATTTCATGTCCCTAAATTATATTTTCATAAATTTTATTGAACTAAACCCACCACTAGATCTATCATGTAGAGAGGTATTTCAGCTTGTATCTCACCAATGATCATTTCACCTAGAGAAGGAAGTTGTTCAGTGTACCAATGGTACTAAAATTCACATCCATAACTAAATTGAGATGAATTAACTAGATTCTTGTTAGTTAACATTGGGCTTAGTGCCTATGTTGACTTCATCAAGGCATTGATTAGACTTAGTCAGAATGGCATAGTTTATGAATATCAGATAGATTTTGAAAAACTAACCAATCATATTGAAGGACTCTCTAATGTCTTTTAGAAGATACTTCATCACTAGACTGAAATACATGTATATATATTAGGTTAAAATGCTACAACCTCACATGATAATGGAATCCTTTTGTTAGCCAAAATATCTGAAGAGAAACCCTCCAATCCATCTTCATTCCATCACCACAACACAAACCCTATATTAAGGTAACCCCCATCAAACATCTCATAGATGTCAAAATGTACAAACATCATGAAAAGGGGTTTTTTTATAATTGTGATTAAAAATGGGATAGGGGACACAAGTGCATCAAACAAATATTGAACCTACTTAATGTTGATTACCCAAAAGATACATAAGAATATATGGATACCGTAGATGAATTGGAGAAAAAAGATGATGATTCTAATCCATTATATACACATCTTGAAATATCCATGCATACTTTGTTATAGGTCACCACTCACCAAGTAATGCATGCCAAAGGGGTTTTCAAGAAACAAACCCTCACTCTTCTTATTGATTATGGAATCACTCATAGCTTAATTGAACCTAGAGTTAATAAGAAATTAGACTATTTTGTGAATCCTTGTTATAGTTTTGAGTGATGATTGTCAACGGGGGAACACTTTATGTAATAGAAACTATCATAATGTTTACATGTCATTAGATCAATATAACCTAAGGACTGACATATTTGATTGTTCTTTAGGTAGATGTGATGTTATTATGGGAGCCCAACATGATGGTCACTATGAGTTCATGGTCATGCCATTAAGGCTTACCAATTCCTCATCCATATTTAAAGGCTTAATAAACCAAGTATTCCACCCATTATTTTGTAAGGTTATCTTGGTCTTCTTTGACAATATCTTCATGTAGAACCAAACATGAGAGGATCACCTTAACCCCCTCAATGTAACTTTTAGAACTCTTAATTTAAAATAATTATATTCAAAACATTTTAAATGTTATTTGATGCAATATTATTTCGATTACACGGGAAATATTATTTCATATAATGATGTTCTGATCAACCCCACCAAAATTGAAGATATTAAAAAGTGGTTGACACCATGAACACTAAAAAGTCTATGAGGATTTATTAGTTTGATAGGGTAATACTATGAATATATCAATGATTAAAAATATTATATGTCCATTAATAGCTGTGATAGAAAAAATAATCCTTTGTATGGTCAATAACATATTCCCAAGAATTTGAAAGTATTGAACAAGTAATGTGCACCGCAACTATCTTGGCCATGCTCAATTTCTCTAAGACATTTTTTTCTTGAGTGTGATGCATGTGGCACAGGTCATCATAATGTCATCATGCATGAAATATGTCCCATTTCCCTCACCAATAAAGTCCTCTCTATGTGTAATTTAACACACTCCACAATGATAAAATAATGATGGTTATCCTACATGCAATTAATAAATGGCATCCATAGTTGGTTAGGCAAGAATTTTACATAAAAACTGACCACCAAAGCATCAAATATTTTTTTAGAACAATGTTTATCTTCCTCAAATCAGAAAAAAATGGGTTTCTAAACTCATGGGGTATGACTATTAGATCACATACAAAAGAAGAAATTAAAAATTTGTGGTTGATGATCTCTTTCATTAGTTCAAAGACTAAGCACAACTGTGTACTACCAAAGTTCATAGTTTTACATGGCTCTATGATATTTAACAAGAATAGCATCATGAAATAGCTAGCCAACAACTTATTATTAAGATAGATGTTGATTCCTCTATTAGAAATCATTATAATTTGGATGGCCACACATTGCAATAAAAAGGTTTCCTTCTATTAATCTCTTTAGCTCTAAGTTCAAATAAACCATTTTGTATGATATGCTTTCCTCCCCTTTAGTAAATCATTGAAGGTTTTTTAAAAGGCATCAACGAGTCTACCAAAGTTTATTTTGGACTAAAATCAAGTAGGATATCAATAGTTTTCTTTCTGAATGTGATACTTGAAAAAGTAATAAAGGGTAAAAAATTGCACCACCTAGTTTACTCCAGTCACACCCCATTCCACAACATATTTTGATGGACATTTAAAAGGATTCGAGCAAAGGTATCCCAAAATCTAGTGGAAAATTTGTCATTATTGTAGTGGTGGATCACCTTTCCAAATATGTTCATTTTTATGCTCTAGATCTTCCCTACATTTCCTTAACCATAACCTATACATTTATTGATAAAATATTATGGTTTCATGGTGTTATTACCTCTATTGTCTCATATCATAAGTCTATACTCATGAGTTATATTTGGCATGAACTCTTCAAGTGCCTTGCTATAACTCTAAAAATGAGTTTAGAATATCATCAACAAATTCATGGTTAGATATAAATTGTGAATCAGTGTTTAGAGAATTATATCCATTATTTTATCATAGAGAAGCAACATCAGTGGGTAAAATTATTACCTATTGTGAAATGGTAGTACAACACCTCCTACCACACAACCACAAAACTAACTTCCTATAAGGTTGTCTATGGCCAAAAATTTCTCTCTCTTATTTCATATATATATATATATATATATATATATATATATATATATATATGTATGTATGTATGTATGTATGTATATATATATATATATATATATATATATGTATATGTATATATATATATACACATATACATATATATATATATATACATACATACATACATATATATATATATATCTGTGTGTGTGTGTGTGTGTGTATGTATGTATGTATCTATATATATATATATATATATATATATATATATATATATATATATATATATATAATCTTATTGTACTACAATAATTAAACATTAAAATATCATTTTCCTCCTCAAGGATAATATCCACATGGCACAAAATCACATGAAGCATCAGATAGACCAACACTACTATGAACAATCCTCTCACCATGGAGATATGGTTTTCCTTCACTTGAAACCTTACAATAAATCCTATTTGAAGATCAAATGCCACAAAAAAATAGCTCCAAAATGATATAAAAATTCTAAAATTCTATACAACATCAGACCTATCACATACAAGTTGGAACTCCCACCTTCATTGTGCATGCTCCCTATTTTTCATGTCGGATGCTTAAAGTAGGTCCTTGGTCAAAATGTCAACACCCAAAAAATACTTCCATAACTTGATGTAGAATGATATCTCTTTTTACAAAATAAAGTTATCTTTGATAAGATCTCTCGTCTTCACCCCAATTAGTTCATCATAAAATTTCTAGTATAGTTACATGGGATGTAACCATAAAATGCTTCCTTGAAACTTATTATTTCAATGCAAAAACAATTTACTCACCTAAATATTTTTGGGAAAATATTTTAAGGTGGGGTATCATATTAGGACCCTTCATCCTAACCATCCTTTTACTATTTTCTTCTTTAATAAAAGGCTAAGGATGTATATGATTTATAAGGCATCCCTCAAGTTGATTGTAATAGATTGAATAATTTATTGTAATAGTATAATGTAATAGTGGCATAATCCCACATTAATTAGAAGTAGTAGTTATCTAATGATAGATTACTATAAATAGGAGCCTATTCTAGTATGACAAAACCTATGAATTATATTGACCTGAGCTTTCTCAAATGAGGCTTCCCCCTCAAAGAGGCCAATAATTCTATAATTATGCTTCTTTTAAATCAATATATTGCTACTATTTCTAATTTATTTCATATAATTGTAATTTTTTCCTAACTTATTTAAGAAGGATTTTGTCAATTATATATAGTTTAAATCATTAACGTATGTTATTGTCTCAAAATTTTTAGATAACATACCCTTTTCTATTACACAAGAATTTAATAATGTAGACACTATTTCTAACTTATATAACATCATGGTCTTGTACACTTAGGAAATACATATAATGGATGTATGTTAAACTTATAGAACTTTCTTGCTACCAAAAGTCTAGCATACACTATCTCTATATGCCTAATTGATAATCTCTTAGTCTAACCTATGTTATTATGATGAATAATATATTATATCATGACCAAAATGATATAAACCTACTTATATTACATCTTTGCAATTTTAGACCTGTACCAATTTTTTAATTTACTAGACACTTGCATCCCAATTATATACAAATGGTGATGCAAGTGTCCTATCATAACGTAAGTATCTAGTTCCCTAAATCTATTAAATTTTCAAATGAAATGTATCCCTATGGTTGGCCTAAGTGATTTAATGTGAGATATTCTCCAAACAGATTGCTATAAATACAAGATCAACCCTCAATCATTTCTAGCCTAGAAAGAAGCTAGAAAGAAACTAGGAAACACCTATAAACTAACAATGTAAGTTACCAAAAGTGTTATACCATGAAATTAAGCTATAAAAAGCATCCATATTACTCTTATTTCCATATCATTAATAGGGATAGTGCATATATAAGTCTAACATACTAAAGGAACATCCCAAGATATATATTTGACAAGTTACAAGTTAGGTTATTGTTGTACTTATTTTTCACATATTACATGATCCATACAGAAGGAAACATGTAGGTGATAACTAAATTAGTATGATTACATATTTATATTATTGGCTATGTAGGTAGTAACCATTGATAAAAGGGTCTTTGGATCAGCTTGAAATTCTGTGCCCACTAACCCATTTTTACCACAACCACTATAGAGATGAATTTATAAGGTTCTCTCATTTGAAAAGGAGTGATAGTCCATAAACCAAATCTAAATAAAGTAGATAAAATGTGAAACAAAACCCAAAAGAATCTAGGTGGTGGTATCAAGTTTTAGTAAGTATTATTTAGTGGGAACCTATATTCAAGTTAGGCAGTAGCATTGACATAAAAATCACATGTTGATGCAAGTGTATGAAAGTATAGAGGTAGAACTTATAGAATCAAGTGACTATTCTCAAATATAGATCCAAACTATTTTCTACATGTTCTATATCTAGATATACATTATCATCAAAAACTAGTTAAATATCATTTTTTCATTATCATCATAATATCTATCATAGTTATACTTTATATCTTTAACATCTGAACATAGTAAATTTAGTATATGTTCTATCTAAATTTTGCAAATAATTGGTATACATTAGAGATAATATACAATCCTTGTGCCATAGGTTATATCTACCCCTTTAACCCTATATTTCCAATATCTAGAATTTCAGGGTTAAACATTTGGTAAAACTAATGTGAACTTGATTCATATTAATCTAATATTTTTTCTTATTCCTATGGTTTCCTAATTCTCTATTTCTAATTTATGATTTTTAAAATAAATTTAAATTTTTTTAAAAAAGGATATTCATTTTTTTTTCAAAATTACATGTTTAATATGGATATATCTATTAGTTACTTCATATTTTAGTACTTCATAGTATTTTTTACCTATTGTGTTTCATACGTGCTTAAATTATTCTAATCTTTAAGGGCTTCCAAATTTTATTACTAAAAATTGAATGTATTCCTGTATACCTCCTCTTATTATAATGTCTACAATGATATCCTACTTGCTACTACTATATGACAAAGGGAGTGTATGAAATAGTCTTTATCTTCCCACCATGTGATAAACTTTTATAATGATGTTATAGCTAAAAATTCACTTAGGGACTCACTACACCACACTTGTCATTACAAGGATGTTATTTTAGATGTATTATGCATGACATTTTTACCATGTAGTATAACATCTCTATATATGTCTTCTATATAAAATTATATCAAATGGACTTAGCATAATATATCCTTTGAAAAGGAGGATTTACAACCTCAAAAACTCATAAATTTATGTTTACCATTATAAATTTAAGTTGGTGTGTGTAATAAAATTATAAAAAAGAGTCCTCGTGGATGATTTTTTAAGGCTTAACATTTGTAATGTATACATTATTTATTTACTTGGAATTAGGCCTAATTATTTGGAGCTTTTCAATATGAGAATCAAAGTATTTGATAATGTGTCATGAAAAATATTGGGGAAATAACATTGAACATTACTATGGGACCTTGTACGTTAACTATTTTGTGACATGTTATTTCTAACGATTCAAACTATAATATAATTTTGGAATGACCTTGGATACATGAAACGTATGTTTGCATGCATGCTTAAAATTCATCTGTAATGGATTTATTTATATATGTCTAGTGAATACTAACCCATTTAAACATCATGCAAGGGTCCAAAAAATAAATGATCCTATGTTGCAATCCTATAAACCTAATTTTGGCCTTCAATATTTTATAAAATATGGATACAAAGGACAAAGGTCATAAAAACATGAGTAGGATATATATCAAACCATATCTCATACAAATAACACAACATTGGTTGATATACTATTACAAAATCTAAGCAGCTTTTATTAACTAATGCACAAAGGAGATAATTTACATGTCTACTTGAGTGTCCTACTTCATTACTTCTATGAATTTTAGAGTGTTATCTTATATCTTTCCCACATACTATATTGGTTGATATGAGTATAACTCTAGACAAAGGTAATGACGTGAATGCTTATTCTAACTATCACCAATGACTTAAGCATTCTAAAAAAAGATAATTTATCTTGAAGCATAAAATAAAATACCTCAATGATGAGCAAAATGTTATAGTTGATTATTTGCCAAAGGAATCATGTTCATAATGTATTGATCGCCATAAATAAAAATATATGATGATTTTTTTAATGATTATCCTTAGAAGGAATTGGCAGTGAAAATGACATACAATGCACAACAAAAAATTGTTATTAAAAAAATAAAATAGGATCAATGACAAAAAAATTTGAAAATCACACTACTCATTACTAGTGTTTGGTTTTAGCATAACCATATTAATTATAGACAAATAAAAACTACTTGAAATTTTGTATGGTGTTTAAAACATATTGGATTTGATCTAAAATACATACAAAGCAAAGGAGGTTGGAAAGACTCCTTGAGTAACATAACACTACCAATTGTTTGTAATATTAAAGTTATTTAAAATGGGTTTCGTTTATGCCAAAAACCTATCCATATGAATTTACATTATCCACTTTATTTATATTGAAGGGAAGCAAAAATTGACCAAAATCAGTAAGGTATTTCTCTTTTTCATGAAGGAGAAACATATTCCAAATACCATGTGAAAATGTATTACAAGAATTAGGAGTGCCAAAGTTATCCATCAGCATCTTAATGTAAAATAGCATTACGTCTTTTATTGAAAATGTAAAATGAAAGGAGGAACATGCCATGTACCATTTAAACTTATCCAACCATGATTAAAACAATTTAAAGTATCCAAATTAAGGTTTTAAGGTCTCACATATTATAAAAATACCAAAAAATAAAAAAAACTTCAAAAATATAAGAAGATTTTAAGTATTTAAATGTCCTATTACCTCATGCATATATATGTTGTCAGTTTCATGTTGTTATATGACATATAAATATTATCATTATATACACATCTCACACATATTTTAAGTGTGATACAATCATACATAAATACATGATATATGGACTTTTGGATGTTGGGATTTTCCTCAACTCACATCATGAGGACGTTGGGGGCATCCATCTCTAAGATCACAATATATCCAAGTTATATATTTCTATGGTAATTTTAAATTATCATGTTGGATCTGATATGTGTAATTAGACATTCCCTTATCTATGTATATATCTTTCACAATGTACTTATCAATTTTTACAAACACATATCTAGGGACTATTATGATATTTTATGCTAGTTGCTTATACTTTTCCTTTATGCATTTCATTGAGTATCTTGTTATACTTGTTTGGGAGTTTGAATATTCTCCTTTATTTGTGGCCCTTATGACTTTGTTTTCTTATTTTAAATTTAAATATGTCATTACTTCTTATATGTTGACATTTGAATATTTCATTTCTTACTTTGTGGATATTTGACTAAGTCATGTTCCTTCGATTGTGCAAGATTTTAAAATGCCCATTGTTTGAGGTCTCCTTAGACCATTGTATATTGAATTGATTTTGAGTGCTCTTATGTGTATTTGTGATTGATTGATTAGCTTGTACAATTAGTATCTATACATTATTAGGATTCATATCATGCATCTTAAGACTTGGAGTGACAAAAAATTTCATGATTAAATGATATATCTAACTAGAAATGTTCACTCTATATGATACATGGTACATTCATATTTCACATGGTTATCTTATCCTTTTGATGCAAGGTAACTATAAGTTTCTACTTCCATCACCTCAAAATAGGGAATCTTGGTGGGGCCATGCCATAGAGGCATGACTTCCACATTTCTTTAGAGATTAATATTATAGTGGGGGCATACCATGGAAGCATGAATCGCACATTAATTCACATATTTAGATTTAGTGGGGGCATGTTTTGGAAATATACTCTCCACACTTATTTAGTGTTAGGCATACCCAAATTATAATGGAGGTATGTTTTGGATACATGTCCTTCCACATTGTCACTAATATCATGTTTCAGATTTCTCCATTTGTAGTGGGGACATGTTTTAGAAGCATGTTCTTCACACTTACACTAGTTTCTATTTCAGACTATAATGGTGGCATGTTTTAAAAACATGTTCTCCACATTTTCATAGTTTTAAACTAGCCAAATTGCATAGTTATATGATTCATATATACATTTATGGAATAATTCTATACTTTAGTACTATTTTTATACATAGTTTCAACATGAGACATATCTAAGGTGTATATGTTATGCAATGGTTGCTTAATATTGAAAAATAAAATTAGTTTCAGATTCTAATTAATTTTAGGAACTATCATCACCCATCATGTTGGACTTATATAAATTGTATTGAGCTAATATAGGTAGTATTTGGTTCACTTTTTAGTATGGCTGAAGTGATTAAATCAATCAATACTACCAAGTTTTTAGGTTGGACATGATTACATCATCTAGCATCAGTTGTTCTATAGTGTGATTTGGCTTGGTTCACTAACACTTACTATCTTATAAGTATGATGGGGTTGCATGGTTGAGATAATCTCAACTGTCAAGTTGTGACTAATATTTTGTCCAAAATTGGGGGTACGTGTCCTCCAATATCTCTCTCTCTCTCTATCTATCTAGATATATGAACTTTCAATATTTAAATTTTTCCTAATATTAGTTTTAGTTATTCATAATCATACATATTTATATTCAAATTATCAAAATCCAAGATGTTTGCATCGATACACATGTGTACTCTTGAACCTTTCTCTCTTTAAATTTAAAATAATTTTGATGCTTTTAATTTCAAATTATATGAATTTATTATATACTATAACATGATCTTAGTTGAAAATTAGTCATTAGTAAATATCTCAAGCTAGATTCACGTAAAGGTAAAGTGCATAAGTATGCATTTATTATATTTTAAACTATCAAGTTCATTATTAAATTAAATGGGGAGGAAAATATAGTCACTATTTATAAATTATATATCACCTAAATCTTGTACACTTGGTAAATACATATTATTGATGTACCATCAAATTTTAGACCTTTCTCACTACCGAAAGGCTCACATACACTATCACTTTATGACTAATTACTTATCTCATATTCTAACCAATTTTATTATGATGAATTAAACCTTTTATCATGCCTGAAATTATATAAACCTACATATCTTCCATATCTACAAGTTATAAACCCACACCTATTTTTTAACTAACTAGACACTTGAGTCCCAATCATTACCATTTGTCGATACAAGTGTTTTACCCAAGTGAAAGTGTTTAGTGCCCTAAAATCATCTAATTTAAAAATAGACCATAACTAAATACTTTAATATGATATATTATCTAAATTGATTTATATAATTAAAATATCAACCCTCATTCATTCCTAATGTAAAATGAACTTGGGAAACACCTAGAAACTCACAAGGCAACTTATCAAAATAATTATATCAAACACATAAGTGAGCAAAAATTTTCCTATTTTCTACTATTGCCATATCAGTAATAGGGAAAACACATCTACAAGTCTTAGTACTAAAGGATCATCCCAAGATCTATAATTTATAATTAAGCTAGGCCATTATTGTACTTATCACACATTGCATGATTCAAACATAACACAACACATAAGGGAGAACTACAAATGTCTGAGGCCCTCTCTAGAGTATTCACTGTATAAGAAGTACTCATTAATAGAGAGATATTTGGGGAAGCTCTAAATTATATGTCAACTAACCCATTTTTATCATAGTTGCTATGAAGATAAAGAGCTAGAGTTTTATCATTTAATAAGGAGAGATAATCCATGACCTAGATCCGAGTTCACTACAATGAAGGTGATATAGAATCCAGGTGGTCACATCCATTTTTTGTACATTTTTTGTACTAGACACCTATGTTTGAGTTATATATTATCTTTTATGTAACAATCTTAGTTTAGCATAAGTGTCCATGGATACATAGGTATAATTTATAAAACTAGGTAATTGTTCCATAATCCAGATCCAGTGTCCTTTCTACATGTTCTAGATCTATATCTACATTAGCAGTAGAACAACCTAAATATCTTGTTTTTATTATCATTATTATATCTAGCATAGTTATGCTTTCTATCTTCAGCATAATAAGTTCAATATATGTTTTATCTAAGTTTTATAAATAATTGGCTTGCTTTAGAGGTAGTATACAATCCTTGTGCCCTAGAATATTTGTAACCCTTTAACCCTAGATTCCCCATAAATATAATTTTAGGGTTAAAAACATGGGTATTCATAAGTTTTATGTAAAATATAAAAAATTCACATGGATTAAGATGTTGGACTTGAATTTACCCAATAGCCTTTCTAAAATATGGGAACTTTTTCCATAGGTTATTGTATTTACATGTGCTATAATTCTATGAATTTTATACTACTAAGTTATACATACTTTTACCAAAGTCTCGATATCATCTCTACCTTACATTATGTTTACAGATATGTTACTTTCTAGAATATGATCACATTACATATATAGTTTGTAGTCTATCTTTATTTTTTATATGATTCATTGATGTTATTACTTATATATATTACATAACATCATACTTGTTTATTATGTATGGATCTTGGCCACTGTATGAAAATTCCCTAAACATTTCTATCAGATCATGTTTTCTATGTTTGGTATTTGAACATGTCTATTGATTATGGCCCTTGGTCCTTTAATTGTGTAATATTTAAGCATGTCCCTTATTTATGACATTATTCATGTCTTTTTTGTGTGATATTTAGCCTTGCATGTGAAATATTTAATTATGACACATTTTAACATGTTCTTTGAATACGAACCTTAGCTTTACTTTATTGCATTGTGACTATTCAATTTGTGTGCTTGTTTATTTTGATGAATGACATGATAGTTATCATGTAATAATGAATTCATATGATAATTATTCTAAATTTTACTACTATGATCTTCACTTATACATTTATATATGAATTACCTTATATGTTACATACATAATTCAAATGGTACATATCTTACTGTGTTCACTTACCTTGTGTATATGATACATTTTTTAATGATTAAATATTACTACACATGATAAATTAAACATTTATTCTAAGATGAGTGAATTTTAGGACACAATTCCCTCACTCAAAAATGAAAAAAATTTAGTGGGATTTTCATACATGAGATAAACTTCTATAAGAAAAAAAACATTTTTTGTACTAAATACAATTTAGAAGGTTTAGAATGATCAAAATTTAATCATTGATATAAATTATGGGGACATATGTCATGCATATGCACTCATATTACATTATAAAAATGCAATTGCATATAGTTTTGGGTGCAAGATATATATTCATGCATAAGTGTAAATTATAATATATAAATTTATATCAACATACAATTGCATATAACACATTTATCAACAATAGTACAATAATGATTCATGCACAACATGCTATTTTATAAAATTTAGTGGGAACGATAGAAATTCATGTAATGCTTTTAAATACTACTTGGTATTTACAGACATGGAAGCAACACAAATGTTTTCCATTATATTTTGATCATTCTTTCAAGAACAAAGGAATAATGTGGAGATTGGATCTAGAAGCCATATATAGTTTTTATTTAGTTAAAGTGCATAATACACAACTTAGAGGTTTAATTACCTCCATAATTATGTATAGAAACCCATTATGGATGTCAACGCATTTCATGCCTTTGAGCTACAAAATATAGCAAAACATATTAAGGATTCTTCACCCCTCGATTTTATTTTCTATATGATTTCAATTCAATTTGGTACTTGATCACCCTTGAATTATCTATTAGTTCATCTAAGTTATTAGCTTCCCTAAGTGCTTTATAGGAAGCAATAATTTTTTAATGATTTAACAAAGTGTCATCTCCAATAAAAGTCATAATATCATCATTGATTTCACACATATAGGGGTAATCCTTCCTTGTTATTTTTAATCTTTTAATTTTTAAATTAAATTTAAATTTTTAGTTCCACATATGAGTATTAACAACATTTACATCATTGAAATATTTACCAAAAAATACCTTGTATGATTTGGAGCATATCCAAAAGTCAATATTTGTTGTACACACTTGGGTAATATTCCTCTTTTACTTTAGTAATTACAGTTTTAGACTAAAGTGGGGTAAATATAATCACTCAAATATGGTCATGTATACTTTATAATGTTAGCTTTGGCCCTATTTCACTTAATCTAGATCAATTTTTACACCCCACCCTACCCTAAGCACATATATTCACCCATTTATTTTCTAAATTTATATCTAACAGTTGCATAAATTTTATAGCTAGTATAAACCCCACTAAGCATGTACATTAAATCCCTAGACCTAAAATTTATACATTTTCGTTAATGATAAAAATCTCTATGAGGGAATAAAAGTGGGAAAATATTATTGTCTCCTATGGGATTTTATTTTGCTTAAGACTTCTAACGGTCATTTAAAAAAAATGAACCCTCCCTTTTATTTTTTTCCATGTTTTAAGGATATTTAACATGAGGTTCTCCCATATTGCATTGTTATAAAGGCGTAATCAAGTCACATATTCTACCAATGTAAAATTTCAATACAAAGACACACTTATAGTACTACACTCTAAGAAAGTATTCCCTATTATTCCCAATTGTAATTCTAATAATTTTTAGTAATCATCATCCAATTCTAATGTATATATTATTCAATCCAAGGAAAGTCATGATCAATTATTCATGGAAGTTCTAGAAGAATTTGTATAGTAAAAATATCACAATTGTACAAAGTATCTATGTGGGAGAACTACATGGGGTTAATTTCCCTCTTCGAAGTATTGTATATGTAGGTAACCTTCCATAATCATGGGGGTGATTGTGGTTAATTTCTTCTATTACACTCCCCCATTTTTTATTTGCATGTTTTTATCCATTTGAATCCCTAGTAGGGTTTTATCATTGAAATATAATTTTGCATTCCTTACATACACATTTGAAGTTGAAATCTCCATGAACATACCAAATTTAAATTGCCACAATTGATTTTGACCTAAATTTCATGGTTTTTAGTTGATGAAAATATCAACAAACTTAGGACTATAGTGGTAGTTGATCTTGTCGCAAGTTGAATGAATAAGTCCTTCAAAATTTTTAGTCTCATTATTTATTAAATTGTAGGCTTAGTTCTCGTTTATTGGTTTTAGTTGTATGTTATCTTCAAAAATTTAGATCTCATAAAGAAAAAATTAAGTTTCCCATTTTGTTCGTAGTAAGTCTTATTTCATTGAATTTCACTTTATCTAATTCACTTTTTTATTTCATTATACCTAACACAAGTTTATTTATAACATTATAATTTTATTTGATTTAATTTATTTCAATTAGGGTTAATCATCACATTAGTTCAAGTTTAGATAAAATAAGATAATTTTAACATTATATTTTAAGCATAGTTTTACGCATCATTAATTAAGTATAATTATAAAATAATCTATTTTATCCTCCTCATAACCTCAACTAAAAGGTTATGAGAGTTGACAATGGTTGAAGACTAAAGCACACCCATGATTGAAATGGTTAAAAAAAATTATTTCAAAAAACCTGGCTGAAATGAAATATAATATACAATAATCTTGGTTGAAATAGCTAAAAATTACTAAATACACTCTAGATATGACCATTTCCTATTTGATTCATTTCATAGAAATCACAAATGACATTGCTCTTATAAAAATACTTCTCATTCAAACTCAATTCAAAATATCCTCCACCATATATTTAAAGTATTACTTATTAGTAAAAATGAATATGTTTATGAAATATATTATGCCATTACCATCCTTATAAAATGTATAAGGCTTAATTTCTACCATTCATATTAAAATGTGTTATGTTATAATTCTTTCACTCATTTCATTTTTTTAAAGAATAAAGATACTTAAACATTTATATTTAATTCATATGATACGTTAAGATAATATAATTCATGTAATATTTCCATGTAAGCATTAAGTATTTATACATTTTACATGATATTTGTTAATAATTGCTTTAGCTATCATAATATAGAATAATTTTATATCTATATTGATGAGTATGATTATAGGTATAAAATAAAAAGATATTCGAATAAAAATTTCAATATATTTTACTATTCACCTAATGTATTGTGTCCCTAGTTGACATCTAACATATTTAATTTTAATATTTTTTCCTTGTGCTTGTTTGAATTTCAGTGAGTTTAAGCATACTACCACTATTCTTAATGTCTTTAACATTCCTTATTTTCTTAAAAAATATCTATTAGGTAAATTTGATTAAAATAAAGTAAATATGATGTAACCAATTGTAAAAATTTGAAACAAATCTAAAATACTACTTTAGAGGGTTATGTAATGTGGATTTGAGATATTCTTTGTGGAAATTAGAGTCATTTGACTAAAAGGTAATTATAGAAGTAATTTTAATAGCCAAAATATATATATTGGATATCCATATGATGATTAATGAAATATTAATAGGTACTTGTTTTTTTGACTGTGTGATACCCATACTTTCCTTCATACGATGTAAGAAAGGGCATGAAATTTATAAGAAGAGTAAAATATATAGAAGACTTTTATGTATGGAAAAGACATGAAAAAAGGAAAAGTGTCATCTTCCCAAAAAATAAGGATTGATGAATCTTCATATAATTAAATAGTAAACCATACATATACACAACTTTTTTAATTTTAAAAATTAGATTTGAGCTTAACCATGCAGAGTTTAAGAGGGGTCATTGGGAGATAAATATTAGTTGGAAGCTAATACATAAGAGAAGGATATATACTAAAATATCCAATAAATTGAGGTAGAAACTCCATGGAAACCTTATTATTTAAATTTTATATTTTAAAATAATCCATTTTTAGTTCATTGAAAAATTGAAAACTTCTTATGTATTGGTAGGACCTTTATCTTACAATACTATTTTTTATTGTACTTGTTTTGGGACTAAAATTAGGATTTTGGAGACACTCTTAAGGGTCGATGGGAAGGCTTTTATCCTATTTTAGTTTGGAATTTTTTACTATCATAGTTTAATATTTAAAACCATAAGTTATGCTTGTTGCATGGGATTGAATTGTTAAGGTAGGATGGGAAAGGGTGAGTGATTTTATTAAACTCATCCTCCCTTTATAACTTGAAAGCTAGTAGTCAAAACTTTTTCAAGAGATTTATATGTATCCTTAAGTAATTTTATTTTAATATGATCCATTAGGAATGATTTTTCATTTGCTTTAGATATATGTGTTTGGGCATAAACTTAGGAGGCATTTTCTAGTCTCTAGTGTGGAGTGGTAAACTAGAGGAATTACCTATTTTAACTTTCCCTTCAAAATGAACCAAACCATAATCAATAGCATTGAAAATTTGAAAATAAATATAAATGATAAATAATGGAAGTCTTTGTCTTTGGAGTGTTTAAGGTTATTTCTTAATGATTATAATAGAATGGGAGGTGAGTGAATCCTTGCCTTGGTCTTGTGGTTTTATGTATAGAGATTATAGATTCATTGGATTTTGAAAATTCTTCTAAAAAAAATTAATATTTTATGATGAGATGTTTTAAAGCCTTGTAATACTTCTATACTCATTTAAAATCCTTTTAATTATGGTATTTTGTGAAATATTTAATGAATGTTGTAATACATGTGTGGTTAAGGTGTAGAAATTTATCTCACTTGTAACTTTATTGAATAAAGTTGAAAATAATTATTAAATGAAAAGAAAGGTTTTTATTTCTACCAAAAAAATCTATATCTATGTTCTTCATATTTTCAAAAATATGTTCCATTATGTGCAATAAAGTTAGTAGATTCTCTTGTAGAGTTTTGGGCCATCAAAATGTTGTTGGGTTTTATATTTTATATACGTAAAAAATAATATCTAAACTTTTATATTATAATTTATTCACAAATTATAATAAAATATCACAAATTAGAAGAATAAAATTTGGAGTCACAAAAAAAATGCACAAATTTTTGAATTTAAATTTGTTAATGTGTTCTAAATAATTAAGGAAAATTCATCCATTTTAAGAAATTTTGGATGTATATAATAAGTTTAAAATATTCTCAAAATAATAAAAAAAACTAAAACATTTCAGAAAATTATATTTTTGTTTTGCAATTTTTAGTGTTGTAGGGTTCTCATTATAAAATTTAGAAAAAGGGTACTTTGAAGGGCTAAAACTATCATAGTCTATTCAAATTTTAGGGAAGTGGACAATTTTTTAGGGTATTCTTAAGGGGGATAACACCTATTTCACCTACTAATATAATATATCCCCCTTTATAGATTCTAGAATTCTCTAATTCTAGAATCCTCTCTATCTTAGTCCTTATTATCCAGAAGCCTCTATTATAGAGGCTTCTAAGAAATTATTAACTCCTTGGATAATCCTCCACAATTGATCCTCTTCATCCCAACTTTGAATATTGGCCATTGATATTCCCTCCATGGCATATTTAAATCAACTCATTCTCCATGTCCAAACTAACCAATGAATGCATAAAACCTCCATGTCAATATCATCCATGAATTAATGCAATATAAATATCTTGATCAAGCCAACATCATGTTGAAAAACTGAATATTTGGTAAGCAATATCCACCCATAATAATTTTGTCTCTTTAATTGGAATCATGGTTAGGAACATTTAGATTTAGATTAGAATGTTATTTTGAATGATTCATTTGATTTCATGTTATTGCATTTTATTCTAATGGTTCTAAATTTAATTTGAATTATGGTTAGGAACATTTAGATTTAGATTAGAATGTTATTTTGAATGATTAATTTGATTTCATGTTATTTAATTTTATTCTAATGGTTCTCAATTTAATGATTCATTTTTTATATCATTTTCATAATCAAATCTAATTGCTCAAATTTTCATCCTACATTTTGGCAACCACAATGACAGCCCTCTTTTTTAATTGACCTAGTGTGTTTGAATTGTGTTAATTAATATTGTAGGTCAGATTGAAGGCAAAATTAGCCTCAAAATTTCAAAAATCTCATGTTTTTGGTAAATTACAACATTGTTATGTAACTTACTATTTTACAGAGGTAGTTTTGTAGACTCTAGCTGTAATTTTGATGATTTCTTAGACCTGACCACTAGTAGTTTACAACTTTTGGCAGTTTTTATCACCTATTCAAAACCCCTCTCAATAAGTGTGATTTTGAATCCTAAATATGGTTTTACCTTCATGAAATGTTGTTTTGATTTAATCATAAAATCATTAACCCACATCTAGGTTTTTACTATCTAATCATTTTTGGGTCTCTATCTGGTTATGTTTTATTTATAAGAAAGGAGGGACTCTACCTAGACTAACTCAATATCCTCTATATACACTAGAAATCTACACACCTATGATTTAGAATGTTGAAGTATCCCAGGAAGTACCCCTGGACCCTCTCCAGACCAACCAATCTACACAAAATTACACCTAGTTGAGTAACCCTAAACTTTAGGACTGTATTCCTGTGGACCTTGACCATCGATGGTCAGCCTTGCGAACCCCTAACCATTGATGTTATGGATCCACCTCTTCACCAAGAGTATGCAAGATCTACTAACCTTTTTCTACATATAATGTATCTAATTTGTGTTGTGATCCTTTGCATGAAAAAATTATATTTAGATGACCCTATTACACCTTCATCTCCACCTTTTTCTTATGCCTATAAGAGAAAGAGGTGTGGGAGGTCAAATCCATCTACAATAATTATTAGGAGCTCAGGAATTTAAGAGTTTTATTTTCTAGGTCAATTAGCATCATCAACATTATCAAGCATTATGAGCCATCTGATTGAGAGCTAGCTTGTCATCGCCTCTCAACCAAGATTTTAGGTATAGTTACTTTGCTAAAATCAAGTCAAATTCCACCAATAGGCTAACTGCATCAAACACCTACCCAATTAACCTTTGGTAAAACAAGTGCTTATTTTTTAATATTCACATGCTTTTATTCCATTTCACAATCAATCTATCCCTTAACTAACTCCTATAATTTATTTGTAGAATCCCATCATCTTCTATTAAGCAAACCCAAAATTCCGTAGTGAACCACTGATGGTTATCCCAACTTTCAATGGTCACCTATGGCCAAAAAAATAGCAAGATAATTTCATCCACTCAAACCCAATCAAATCCACTTTTCTATGTTTCTGACCACTCACAAACCCCTTTCAAATTTTTTGAAGCATACCTCGACCCATTAGCACTAGTATTAATTAGTCTATCACTAATTAGATCATTCCTAATCTATTTTATTAGCAAGTTTTCTTGTATTCATTTTATTACCCTTTGATTATTTATGCAAGTACCTTATTTCCAATTTATCAACTTGATTGTTTAAAACATGTGGATTGATAGACCCTAAAGAAGCTCTCACGTCTAGGATCTAGCTATTGCTACACAATCAACCCAACTATATGTCTAATAAATAACTTTTTTTTAGTGCTTTCTTCTCTACAAGTCTTCCTCCCAAGCCAAAGAGGATATCTTCACAATATTTTGACTCAACATGCACATAAATAAGTAAGTTTTTCAACCATACCTGTATCAAGTTTATTTTCTCTCTTTCTTTATAACTTAAGTCAAAATTAAAATGAAACATTATGGGATGCCCGATGGGACCTAGAGTCTTTACTCATGTTTTATTTGCATTTTTATGCTCTCCTCTCTATCTATGCTCATAATTAAAACTAAAATATTTTTGAGCTTAAAATCAACTACATCTATTGCTTATTTTTAACATTATCTCACTTTGAATTAAAGCACAATAATCTTATCATAACATCACCTTTGTTACACAGAATATTCAGACCACTTTCATTAATAAAACATCAAAATAATTTGAGACATGCCCCAAATATGATTTCAAAACCTAAAAATCACCTTACCCATTCTTGAAAATACTTCTTGGAGGTCATTACCAAGAGGAGAACCAGCTTAGCTCTCTAGTTGAGTATAAACTCTGGACATCAATATATATTGGCTAAGCACTCAACACCCTTATTGCTATGGGATTGTGAAGTGAGGGGTTAGGCCCCAATACCAAACCACATATTGATATCAATACAGATTCTTTTGAGCACATAAACAACCAAAAACCCACCATAGATTTCTTCTATAGTACCTGATCGACAAGCCAACTTCTATAACACATTCTCACAAACTAAGGGACAAGCCAGAAGTGAGATTAAAACTAACCTCTAGGCTTAACATACTTCATAGTGTGTGTCTTGATTTCCTTGATCATTTTATTATCTTCTTCTTGTTTGAGTGGTGAGTTTTTTCTTATTTTATCTCCCCTTTTTCTTGTATGGTTTTCACTCATCAACAATGAAGAGACCTAGTAGAATAAAACCCATCATTTAAATCAACCTCTTCTACCTACTCATCTATGGAGTATGTATCTGAGGTAAAAATTCCACCTTATCCATTATGAATCCCTACTTTTAATTAGGTATTTCCCAAAGGAGACATGGACCACTTTTCTAGACAACAACCTAGTTGTCCTTTACCACTATTTTAACACATCTGCTTACCATATCTTGGTTTCAACCCCACCTCAAGGTCTTCCTTATGGCATGCCATCCCACCTTATGAATTGTATCTCTATTTCCATGATCACCACCCAACCTTCGACTAGCTAGACATCTTCATCTACTAACCCCTTTGATGTTATGATTGAAAACCAACCCATCCAACCAAACATTACGCTTACACCTTCCACCCATACTAATGACTCCTCTACCTTGGGGATAACCCAACCATTAACCCATCATGATCTGCTTGTATTTTGAGTACCCACCATCATCATTAATAACCTCCCCTTTGTCAAACCTAGCCCATCATTTAATACCACTTTACCAAGCCTAGGGGTACCTATCCATTTTACCTCACCATACATTAGAATAAAGGTCACTACCTCACCTATTGTCACAAACCCAACTACCACCCATGCCCAATCCACAAGGACTTCTCAATAGTTACCCAATGTACCCAATCTAGGATATATCCCTAACTAATAAGGGTATGTACTCATTACCCAATCACCATCATCCACCTACCCTACCCAAAGTCTAGCATCCACATTCTGATATGTGACAGCTTTTCAAGTACCAAAAAATTACTAATATGTTGCCCAACCTCAACCACAATATCTACCATACAATCCTTTTGCTACACCACCTCAAACTAACCTAATAAAAATTCTCATGGACAAGATGACCAACCTTGAGTCATCCATTTTAGTGGCTCATAACATCTTATCCTATGATCAGATTTGTAATGAACCTATTGATCCTTCTATCCCCATCAAATCGCACCCTCCTCAATGGGATCTTATAAAATTTACCAAGTTTCAAATCAAGGGGGATCTCAACAACACTTTAGGGATTTCAAGCATGCATGTTAAATGATTACTTATGGTGATGCCCTTCTCCTTCGAACTTGCCCCATGTCTTTATCCGACCAATCACTCGACTCGTTTAGTGCCCTCACCAAGCATTCCATCTTTTGTTTCACCCAGTTAGTGTAAGTCTTCTTAGATCACTTTTCCATTAACATTTCCAAGAAGGTCTCTATCAAAAGCCTCTATTCTATTAGTCAATTTGATGATGAGTACATTATTTTTTTGTCATCCATTGGAGAAGCTTGATTAAATAGATTTCATTTTCCCTACCTCAGCTTGAACTTATAGAACTTTTCACTCAAGCTTATGCCAAATATATATCTTCTACACCACGTGTCAAAGCTCAAAAACCTTTGATGAGGCTTTTATCATGCCATGTAAACTATATAATTGGGCCATAGATGAGGGTAAATTGAAGTTATGAAACAAGAACTCTACCTTCAAGACCAATGAAACCTTTTCTTCTAAACTAGGTAACCAAGCCAATACTAGAATCAAGACTAGGGGAACCATGAATGTTGTCATCCTTAAAAATACCCCTCCACCCAATGTCAGTCAAAAAAATTGTCCCATTACCTCCAACAAAAATACAAGGAACCCAAACCAAAGCAACCAAAAAAAATTCACTCCACTTGGAGAATCTTATACCTTGGTTTTGGAGAAGCTACTAAAATCTAACCTTATACAACTTTCACCTACTAAACCTCCCTAACAGTTTGACTCTTCTCATCTTGCACCTACTTGGTATAATGAGAGTGACCTCTATGAATTTCATCAAGTTATTAGACATGATGTCAGCTGATGTAATACTTTCAATAATGTTGTTTAGAGTCTTATCGATAAAGGGGAACTAATGTTAGATAATCCCAATGCCCCTCAAAATCAAACTCTTGACATCTTTAAAAAACCTTTTCCTAACCATTCCCTTATCAAAGCTAAGGAAAAAATAGTATAATATTCTCATGATACCCACACAATCAATATGTTCCTTGATTCACCTACCATCCAACCTACCTAGTTTTCCCCCTCTTCATCTATCAAGGTGGTGATGTCACTTTCCCTTCCTTTGGAGGCCAAAACCAAGGAGGTTTATTTCACTTAAATTTGTTCATAAAGGCTTTCAAATCATTAAACACCCCTTTGGATAGCCAACCTAAACAAACAAGCATTCCGATCCCACCATCTCCCCTAATTATAGACCAAGCCACAACTATGGACATAATGCCTAAGGGAGTGAATTTTTCATAAACACCCCTTATAGAATGGCCACCTAGCCTGAACTTACCTACATTTATTGAGGGAAAAAATGATGATATCAACCATCTTCCTTAACCTATAGGTGTCTCCTTGGCACCCAGTACTTTGGAGTCTAGACTATTATACAAACCTTTTTTCAAACTTGTCCAAAAGTCAAGTATGGCTATAAAACCACACATGGATCAGACCACTTTCTAGTAATAGCTAAGGCTTCCCCCCATCACCAAAATTAAATGTTATAGCATGCCCCTAATGAATGAGTCCATCATATCTCCACCACCTATAAAACTAATCCAAACTTCTACCAACCCCCACCTCCTCAGTTGATCAAAATAGCCACCACACCGCCAACTCAACCTTTCAAAACTCTTGGTGCCTTCCCTACTTTGAGTTTGGTTCATCCATCATTGAAAGTAGAATTAACTTCACCAAACCCCCTATTTTGGTCTCAACCCACATCAACCATAAGGATGAAAACATTTAAGAGATGCATTACTAAGCCTCTACCTCCCTCTACCTTTCCCTTTATCTTAGGGCCTCACCCTTCCACTTTGATTAAGAAAAAATCCCCCTTTAACATTGTCACCCACTACCGTTGATTACACCAGCACATTTATTATTTGATGCACCAGTCTTTCCTAGATTACAACTAATTAGACCACCAAATTCAGCCACCTCAATTACCAACATACCTAGACCAAAACCATTAACTAGGAATATCACCCTACCCAAACCATCTTTCACCAAACCTATTGCGACCAACATGACCATATTACCAACCCAAGCCATGAGGCTTAGAAAATTCTTACCTCGAGAAGAATACTATATGACCATTATTCAAAGATTATTATAGACCTCTAGCCCCACATTACCTCCTATTAGACCTTTTAATCCTCTTAGTTTGAAATCAACCTAGTAAAATGACCATCAAATTTGCTCCTATCATAGGAAACCTTAACACGACATAAAGAATTGAAAATATCTCCAAGACATTATTCACCAACTTTATGATGAGGATGATCTTTTCGGTGATGATATTCCATCCATTCCTCCACCACTACACCTACCATCCAGCCATCAACACATTCCTAACCCTGCACTCTTACCTCAGAGTGATAGAGAATCTACCTAATCCCCCATCACACCTTACCCCTCTATCCATAACATTAATGTGGTCACATGATCAAAAAAGGGTAAAGGGAAGGCCAAAGTGTCCATTCCATGGACATACCTACCAACTAACCCTAAACCAAACTAGATCCAAACCTCCACATCTACAACTAAGCCCAAAGTCACCATCTTAGGCACCTTAGAGGCTAACACCTCAAACTCTATTAGGAGGGTCATCCTTAAAAAACTTCAGCAAAACATATCTAAAATGAGACTTTATGAGCTCATTTCCACCTCACCTGACCATTTTTAGGCCATGATTGAGGCTATGCAAGCCATTAAGGTTAGACTAGGAGACTCCTAGGCTATAGAGGCATTCATCAGCACTTTCTAGCTCTCCACCCTTGTTACCTTCAAGGACTCAGAGATACCTTCTATCCACCCTAAATACATAGATCCCCTTTCTTTATTACAACCCACATCAAACAAACCCACATGAAATAGGTTATGATTTATGGGGGGAAGCATCAACATCATCTCTTCCCATGCCTATGAGCAACTCAAGCTACTAGAAAATGTCATGTCCAAG
The DNA here is from genome assembly GCA_037957365.1 of Torreya grandis. Taxonomy (NCBI): domain Eukaryota; kingdom Viridiplantae; phylum Streptophyta; class Pinopsida; order Cupressales; family Taxaceae; genus Torreya; species Torreya grandis. The sequence goes on from JARHVA010005923.1 coordinate 361,816, forward strand.
ACTTAAGCCATCCTTAGATCCTTTATTGACACCATGACCACTACCTTAGGAACCATCATCCTTCATACTTTATTAGGACCTTGCATGCTCCCCAAACTCTTCTATATAGTTGAAGGTGAATTTTAGTCAAATGTTTTACTAGGGAGACCTTAGTTCTAGACCATGGGTTGTGTACCTTCCACCCTCTATCATTATGTCAAGTTTGAACAGAAAGGTTAAGTTTTTACCATACAAGCTGACCCTAGCCTTTTTTCAACATGTAATATGTCCTACCATCCTAATGATGTTCTCTTACATCCATCTAAAGCACTACAAATAACCATCATCAAGCCCTCACTAATGGAAGCCTAAGCCATTACTTCCTCCCCTTCTACTGATGCTTCTACCAATTCAACTATCCCCATGGAACATATACCCATCACTAATAATTTTAAACCTACCTTATAATGCCTTACCTTTGGATAATACCATCTCCTCACCCTTGATGCCCTCATTACTCCCAAAGAACATGGGAAACTCAACCACTAAACAGGTTATGACCCTAACATTAGAGCCATTACCCCCTTAGGGCCTCCAAACTATCAAAACCAATTTATCTATGGTGGAATTGACAAGACACATAATTATTCCATCACTCCCTCTCCACCTCAATCATTTGCCTCTACCTTCTCTTATTTGGATAACCCAGACTACACCAAACTATACTTTCATAGATGTGCTTAGAAGGGATTTGGTTTGGGATGATATGAACATGACCCACACATGTTGACCTCAATTGAGACCCAAAATCCTCATGAGAAGCATGGGATTATATTTATTCTACCCAATAATAAGAAATCTAAATAAAATACCCCTTACCATTATTGAAAAAGAGAACCCTTCCTCACCAACACCCCCTCCACCTATGGATGAGGATGAGGACATCATCCCACCTAACTTTTTTTCATCAACATGATAATCATTGACCCCTTAACTTATAAAAAGTAAGTGTAACCTAATCCATCTTAAACTGGTGGGAGAGACTCTCCTACCATTCACACCATCTAGTACCATGATGATGATTCTACTCTCACCTACCTTGGTGCACCTAATTCTTCGATCCACAAATATTTACCTCTAGAGAGCTCAACCATGTTGAATAAACCTAACATAGACATTGACATAGGCACTCAAGACAACCCCTATATCATCAAACTTGGCCAAAATCTCACCCCTGAGGAACTATAGGGTTTCTATACCTTCTTCCAAGACTACAGTATTGCATTCAACTAGTCATATGCTAACATGCCTGATATTTATCCAACCATTGCCACCCAAAACATTGTGACTAACCATGACACTAAACCTATCAAATAGAATTTTTTTTTAATTCATCCTAACATAACTCTCCTTATCAAAGAAGAGCTTTAATGCCTCCTTTCTATCAACTTCATTAAACCCAATGATTATCCCCAATGTGTTTCAAACATTGTGCCTATCACTAGAGCCATAGGGGGACTACATATCTATGTAGACTTTCATGATCTCAACCTTACCTACCCAAAGGATGACTTTACTCTACCTATCATTGAACAACTTGATGTCTTATAGTAGGCCATGAGATGTTGTCTCTCATGGATGGATTCTTACGTAGTAATTATATTTTGATTGCCCCTAAAGATGAGCACAAAACTACCTTTATAACCCCATCAGGGAATTTTTGTTACAAAGTTAACCCTTTCAATCTTAAGAATGCTTGTGCAACTTATCAACATTCCTTGATGTATATTTTCCATTACCTTATCCATACAATCATCAAAGACTATGTGGATTACCTTCTCAAGAAGTTTAAGCTTCGTAAAGACCATTTAGTTATTCTCAAGATTATCTTTGAGTGAATTATCCATTATCACATCCACCTCAATCCCAAGAAATGTATTTTTGGGGTCTTGTTAGGAAAACTTCTTGGATTAATCATTTCCCTTCAAGGAATCAAGGTTGATCTAGCCAAAATTAAAGCCATCCTTGAGATGCTACCTCTAACCAATCTTAAATAAATCCATATCTTGTAGGGGAAGCTTTAATCCATTTTTTGCTTCAACTCCCATCTCTCTGATCGATGTCAAACCTTCCATCACCTCTTGAAAAAGGGTGTCTCTTTCTAGTGGAATTTCAATTATCAAAAGGCCTTTGATGCACACTCAAAGAGTACCTTCTATCTCCACCTATCCTTACACCTCCTAAGGATGACCAACCTTTCTAAATTTATATCTTTACCATATAACATTACCTAGGGGTGATGCTTACCCATCAAGATGAACAACACAAAGAGAAATCCATATATTACATTAGCTACATACTTATCAAATATGATACTTGACACACACATACCAATAAACTATGTTTGGCTCCAGTCTTCATGGCTACCAAATCTCACCACTACCTTCTTAACCATAAAACTTTTGTCATTACTAATACCAACCCCCTCATGTACATATAATACAAAACATACCAAAATAAACGTATGTCTAAGTGGCTCATGATTTTAGCTAAGTTTGACCTTGAGTGCTTCCAATAAAAATCAATCAATGGGTAAGTCAATGTTGATCAATTGCTTAATGTACCCCTAATAGACACCCAACCTCCCCCTCTTGAATTTATAGATGAGTCAATCACATGTCTATCTCAAGTAGATTTTAGAAATCATGTATCCATGTTTTTTTATGGTTCCAAATGTCAGCATGGTGGAGTGGTTGACCTCATCCTTATCCCCCTTATTGATGAACCACTTTCTCATTTAAACTTGACTTTGAATTCACCAACAATGTATCTAAGTATGAAGCCCTAGTAATAGGTCTCCAGACAACCTTAGCCTTAGGAGTCAAAATAATCAATATCTTTGGTGACTCCCAAATTGTGGTCAACCAAGTCAATGAAATTTACCAGTGTAAGAATGAAATGATGAAACTATATAGAAAACTAGTCATAAAATGCCTAGCCTCATTTGAACACTACCACATTTAAACCACCATGTGATCCACCAACATGTTTATCAATTCCATGGCTTATCTTTCCTCTCAGATCCCATCGTCACCTTCAAACTACAAGCTATAAGTCATTTTCCATGCCAAATTATACGTGCCAACCATCTTTAGTGTCAAAGAGATTCTACCTTACCTTTGGTATCAACAAACCTTCAACTACCTTCACCTTGGCATAGTTCCCTCTGGTCTCTCTAGGAATACCCGTTGTGCATTTATTCAGAGCACCTCCCATTACATGATTATGAGAGGAATTTTTTGTAAACATGATTTTTATGGCCTCATATTCTATTACCTTCATGGTCTAGAGGCCTCTCACACTATCAAGGAGACACATGAGGGTATCTATGAGGGGCACTTTAGTGGATTCATCATGGCTAAGTGCATCTTCTACCTAGGCTATTACTGGCCCAAATTTAACCAATACTATTATGATTATATGAAAAAGTGTGTTAAGTGTCAACACCATGCCAATTTACATCATGCACCTAGAAATAGTCTTCATATTTCTATAGACTTTTGGCCATTCTCACATTGAGGTGTAAACCTTATTAATGAAATCAACCACTCTTCACAACGACATCTTTATATCATTTCCATGATTGAATATTTCACAAAATGGGTATAAGCTATTCCCCTTATCTTGATAAAAGTTGAAAATATTATTGAATTTATTACCCATCACATCATCTATTATTTCAGTGTTCCCCATAAGATCATCCTCGATAATGGAAAATCCTTTAAAAATAAACAAGTTTAGGGATTTTATGTCATATTTGGTATTAAACGTATCTTTTCATCACCTTATCACCCACAATCAAATAGATAAGTCAAAGCCTCTAAAAAAACCCTTAACAACATGCTTACCAAAATGGTTAATTCCTAGGTGAGGATTGGCACTTGCACATCCCTTTTGCCTTATTAGCATATCGTACTAACATCCAAACCCCTGCAAGTGCTACACCTATTTCTCTCATGTTTAGATTTTAGTATGTATTTCCTCTTAAAGTCCAAATACCTTCTCTTCACATATCTTTTCACAATCTTATCTTAGAAGATGATTCTCATCAAGAACACTTAACTCAACTTGAGCTACTTGATGAGCATCATTTGGTTTCCCTTTTCCATCTATGTGTCTATCAATAATGAATCAAATGTTCCTATAAAAAAAACCTAAAATTCCAAGAATTCAATATTGGAGATCTTATCCTCAAGGAAAACTAACATGTAACTAATATGGAGAAAAGCAAAAATGGAAAATTTTATTCTAATTAGCTTGGACCATACATCATTACCCATAAGCATAGATTAGGAGCTTATCATTTGTCCTTTCTTGATAACAAACCAAAACTTGAGCCTCTCAATGATTCACATTTGCATCCCTTCTATTTTTAGATAGGGATCACAATCATCATTTATCTAGCTTAAGCTCATCGCTTGTAACCACATTCATTTGCCTCTTTTTAGGGGCAACTGACTAAAACTGAATCGTGTGATAATCCATCACAATTATAGCCTAATATTGAAATATGGATACCATGGCTATATCCATGGCATGATTCTTATATTACTTCCCATCTCTTTGAGATCAATTTCTATGGTCATTGTAACCTATACCTCATTTTCACCTATTGAACCTTCATGTCAGCTTAGTTTTGCCTTCGTAAAGGTAATCCATTGAGAATGTATAAGTAAGTATATGTTAAGCCAAATACAAGAAAAAGAAAAAGGCAATATCATAAATCAAAAAATGAATCATGGGTCATTCTTAGCATTCACAGACTGCTCCTTTGAAGGATAGTTATTGGAAAATTATTGAAAATTACAAAATTTAAGTTGGACTACTCCCTTGAAGGATAGCTATCAAAAGAATTTACACAAAGAAGATAAACATAGGCCACTCCCTTGAAGGATGGTTGAGTAAAGCATTATTCAAAGCCAACAATTTCTTGGAAGCTTCTCACATCAATCAGCTTCCTTGACCCTCAAGAAAAATAAAAAGATTAATAAAAATCAAGAGCAAAATAATTTTGAAAGCCACAATCATCTCTACTAATAATAGTAATCTTGGAAAATTGAAATCCAATATCCTTATTAGACTTATTACATTGATCAGTCAACACTTTATATATGGACATAGACTTGTTTATACTAACTCTTTTAGACACCTATAGAAAAGGCATAATAGTCTCCCTAATGGTTCTAGTTTCACCCATTCTCCCTCCACATATCATATGCATGGGACTATGAGCTTACTTGACATAATGTAATCTGGATCCATATCTATCAACATAATAATGTCAATGTGAAGCATTGGAAAGGCTTATTTTCACTAAGCCAATCCAACTCTGGGTTTTCTATCAGTTTTTACCAATGAAAAGGCATTGTGTTCATTTTTTTATCTTTTATTTTTTAATGTAATCCTATCACTATGCACATGAACAATAAAAATCACATCAAAATCATGTACATTCTAAAATATGTCAACAAGCAATAACATATATGCATCAATAAGTCAAACATAATGTAAACATATCGCAACATACCATGAACATCAATCACATCATATGAACCTATAAGCATGTCATTACACCATCACTAGTATAAACCAAACCAATGAGCAAAACATTAGGGCATTTACCATTTCCCATTTCACCCATATAGCCATAAATGAAGTCATATAACATGTATCCATCCATAACATATCCTATAATAACCATGGGTATAATCAAATCATCATAGCTAACTTTCTAGCATCACATGCCTAAGCCACTAAGTTAAACATCATAAACATGAACCAAAACCATAATCCATAATCATAAACCATAAGCAAATATCGTATATAACATCATAATCATCCATCATATACATTGAATCATCAAAAAATAATACATGCCATGATATGTTAGGCTCTCTAAAAAACATATACATCTCACTACATCAAAACATAGGCTAATATCAAAATAATAAATCAAAGTAACAAATCTCAACATCATCATGACTCTGAACCACTACCATTGGCCCCATCTATTCCTACATTTGTACTTGGTTGTAGTCCCCCTAGTAGCCCTATGTATCCAACTATAGAATCATATTGACCTAGAGTAGTTATCAATCATCCACTAGCCAAGCTCACTCTATACTTTGCATACCTCATATCCTGGGGTAGCTAGTCTAATACCATCACCTCATAATATATGAGCTCTGTAATGATAACTAGATAGCATGTTTGGGGCATTGTGTGTAGTGGCCCTCCTACTACTATTATACCTATCTTAGCCCTCTATCTGAGTATATTTCTCTCACCTATAATGGTGGCAAGCTGACCTTTTAATTCCTAAATGTAGCCTTGTAATATGGCCACCTATCCCTATAGAGTCTATATCTAAGCCTAGGCTATGGAAAATGTTACCCCTACCTATACACCTTGATCGACTGGATCTATAACCATTAATGCCACCCCTACATCATCTCCACCCACATCCTTATCTATATAGATAGGCTAGATGAAGACATATATCCACCTGTATACCCTACATCATATACGGGAGCCCTAATAAGAAGACCTTCTAAGTCACCATCCAAAATAATCTAAATAATCTAGGGATAGATAACTAAACCTCTAAGTATTGCCTCCTATACTATGGATATGGACTAGATATACTTTATAACAAGCTAAACTAGTGCCACACTCAATCAAAAGGAATCAACTTAGCCTCACCCTCTCAGTGGCTCACTATCTACCTATAACTCTGTATAGAGAGGGTCTTCCTCTTGTAGCCTCACTAGATAGAGAACTATAAGTATGGTGTCCATATTATTTCCATACCTATCAATCCACCTAGGGTATCCCTAAACTAATTAACATCATGTGTTCCACCTATAGCCCCTAATTTAGTATATTCATCCCTCCACCTCTTAAAGCTAATATGGAACTCCAACTATGTGTACCCCATCCACAACAATCCCATAAGCCTTAGAACATAGATGTGCTTGTATGCCTTATAGTGTAGAACCATGCCCATGTTGATGTCATACCTCCTATGGTGTCTAAACCCCCACATCTCTCTATAAATCTTGACCAATATCACTAGGACCAACCCAGATACTACCTTCCTAATAAATAACTCAACTAAAACAACTAGTAATACATAGGGGAATATCTTGCTACTATAATTTGGAACCTTAAAGAAAGTAACTATGATCATCAATACCATCATAAGTATCCTCTCCTTAGGATCCCTCTCATATAGTGTTGTATAATTTAACCCTCCATATTGTCAGTGGACTTGGTCACTATGATATCCATATAGATACTTAACATACTCATCCCACTCCTCCTACTCAATCAGGTAGATCACCTTACCATTTAGTGGGAGTCAAGGGATCTTATGGACATCCTCTGGGAGAATAGTCATCTCCTCAGTTATTAGTAAGAAGATATTAGTAGTAAGATCCCAAGTCTTGATGAGCACTACTATCATGTATGCATCTCTAGTCACATACATGTAGTGCCTCATCCCTCCTAGATCTACTACCTCTATACATTCCCAATCATTAGTAGTCATCCCCTCAAGCAGTATAGAGAAGATCCATAGCACAGTCACAAATTTGTATCTACTCCTAAGATTGTACCAAATCAAAACACTTGGATTAGACCCCAAATTGGTCTCATTTATATTATATTTTAAACATGCCTATAACCCTAACATATTGGACCTCATCATAACCATAACCCATTTACCCCTTACACCCAACCTAGTTGACCTAACTTTAGTCCTAACTCATTATCTAAAACCTAACTATTAGAATCTATGCCAAAACCATGCCTAAGCCATAAATAACTTAAAAAAACCCCACCTTATCATGGCTAACCACCATTAGTCATGTTGACCACTGATGGTTAGCGACCCCTATTTCCTAGGGTGTTGATCATCAATGGTCAAACCTAACCATCGATGGTCACCTAAGGGCATTCCATTGGTGGAACACCTAAACTTACCAGGACCTAAATCTAGAAATAAATTCAAAAACACTATCCTACATAGCATCCCTTTCTAACCATACTACCCAAATCACCTACCCACCATATCAATTTGAATATTCTACCCACCTCATTTGCCCAAAACCCCCAAAACCCTACCTAAAGCATGTAGACCCAAAACAACAAATTTGTAGACCCTCCCCCCATACAAAAACAAGGAAATGAAAAAGCGCACCTATCTAGCAATTTATTGCACCCCCTACCTCATTTATTTACCTCCTCCATGATCTAAGACCTTAATCAAGTGCCTAGTCATGTCCTCATGCTCCCTACATCTTATATATATATATATATATATATATATATATATATAATCTATCTCATGCCTCTAGCCAACGAGCAATGTTTACCTCAATGCGCACCCTCCTTGTAAAGTGTTGAAATCACCTAGAGCTTGATCAAATAATGCCCAACAGTTAAAATGATAAAATAAATTTTGGTTTTTAATTTTACCCCTCAGAATTTTAGGGTTTCCTTTTATGGTTGATGTTTAGGGTGACATCAATGCTCACCTTTTGGGGACCCAAACTGTCGATGATTAGGATACCCTAAAAAACCACTTTTCACTTTTTACATGCAACCTCCACATTTCAAGAAATTTACTTCAAGATCTTGCCTAATTTTGGAGATAGCTTTCTTCCACCAACTTGACCACCTCATAACCTCACCATTGGTCTCTTTTGGCCTATTTGGTGCTAAATTTTGTGACACTATTTTCCTAGTCTTTTGGTTATAATGATAACATTTCCATGTTGACCCTTTTGCATTTTGTGCCACCTCATACATATTGACCTACTTGTGTCTCACAAGGAGCACTTCCCACCTTGGATATCCATGACACTCAACCGATTTATGTTTTCCCTAAGAATACTTCCTACCTTGGATACCCAATGGATACACATCAATTGCTTAAGAGACGTGTTTATGAGTGTTCCTAGCCACCATTCTTATTGGCAATCACATGATTCACATATCACTTGTCCTTCTTAGCACTAAAACTTATTTTTTAAAACATTGGTAACCTAGTCTATGCATGATCTTGGCTATTGTACCTTTTGTTGCATTTTGTGCACACATTTGCATCTCACATGGGTGACCTCATGTTACCACCTAGTGATTCACTATCTACCACTTATCAAACCCATACCCAATTTAGATTCACCTCATTGAGTCCTAGTTTGAGGGGGAACACTTATTATCACTCTTAGGGAAACCATACCATTGAGCCATACTCTATTTTTTTTGCATCTCATTCACACAAGCTATAAAATAAAAAGGGGCAAAATGTAGACACCAAAAATTCACACCTCTATAATTCTGAATGTTGAAGTAGCCCTAGAAGTAACTTTAGACCTTCTTAGGACCAACCATTTCTACACATAAATACACCTAACTGAGTAAACTTGACCTTCAGGACCCTATTCTTATAGACCCTAACCATTGATGGTCAGCCTTGGGAACCCCTGACTATCGTTAGCTAGGATCCACCTCTTCACCAAGAGCATGCAAGCTCTGTTGACCCTTTTCTAAATATAACTTATCTAATTTGTGTTTCAAGCCTTTGCATGTACAAATTATAATTGCATGACCTAGTTACACCTTCAATTCCACATCTTGCTTAATCCTATAAGAGAAATAGGTCTAAGAGGTTAAATCTATCTACAATAATTATTAGGAGCTTAGGCATTTAGGAGTTTTCTTTTATAATTTAATCAGGTCAATCAATGTCATCAACACTATCAACCATTATCAACCATCTTAAGAGTCAGATAATCATTGCCTCTAAACCAAGCTTTTAGGTATCATTACTCTTTTGAAATGAAGCCATATTCCACCAATAGGCTAACTATATCAACCACCCACCCAACTAACTTTTGATAAGATAAGTGCTTGTTTGTCAATATTCACATGATTTTATTCCATTTTGAAATCAATATAGCCCTTACCTAAATCTTTAAATTCATCTATAGAATATTTTCATCTTCTATTGATCAAATTCAAAATTCCATAGTCAACCACCAATGGCTACCCCAACCATCAATGGTTAGGCATAACCATCGATAATTACCCCAACCACCAATGGTCACCTATGGAAAAAAAATTAGCAAGCTGCTTTCACCCACCCACACCCAATCATATCCACTTTTATGTGTTTTCGACCACTCATAGGCCCCTTTTAGATTTTTTGAAGCATACCCTAACACATTATTACAAGTATTAATTAGTCTATCACTAGTTAGATCATTCCTAGTCTATTTTTCTTAGCAAGGTTTCCTGTATTCATTTTAGTACCCTTTGATTATTAATGAAAGTACCTTCATTCTAGTTTATCAACTTGATTGTTTAAAACATGTCAATTTACATCCCCTAAGAAAGATCTCACTTTTAGGATATAGCTATCACTAGGTAATCCACCCAACTATCTATCTAATAAACAAGTTTGTTTTGGTGCTTTCTTATTTGTAGGTATTCCTCCCAAGCCAAAGAGGATCTCTTCATAATCTTCTAATTCAACATGCACATAAACAAATAATTTTTTCAACCATACATGTATCGAGTTTATTTTCCTCTCTTTCTTTAGAACTTAAGTGAAAATTTACATGAAACATCCCCAAATTAATATTTTGACTATTATATACAATATTGCCTATTTATATATGCATTTTTATTTTATAGGAAATTTTGAATATTTACAGATGATTTTGCATATATTGAAAAATTATGTCATGTTGATTCATCTTATCCTTTCTTGGCCATTTATTTAGTATTTATATTTGTAAATAATATAAAATGACTTAATCAAAATTTATCTTAGACATATAACATAAATTAGTGTATATCTATTTTAATTTTGCTTAGAGTAAAAACACATCTTGCAAAAGGCATTTCTGACTGTGAAAGTTAGTTTTGAATATACATAGTCAACTTTGACATGGGGGATTTAAATAACATATTTATCTAGTCAGTATCAAATGTAGTACTATATTAATAATTTTGTTCATATGTTGAACATTCCATAAATATTTTTAGTCATTTAATAAATATTTTTATCATGATATTAAATTTATTTTATTTCCCTTAAGACTACAAAACCACATTTCAAAAAGTAAGGTATTGATATCTAGCTACGGTATTACCATAGCCATACATGGTTTTGCCTAACCATGCAGTCATAGTTAGTTAACTATCTATAAAACTGTAGATTTTAAAGTCATGGTTTTGACCTAAAAATTGTAGTTTTGTACTAACTATAGGTAGTTTTGTCTTAACTACATGGTCACTATCAACTCATTATCTACAAAATTGTATATTTTTTTATAAGTATCTTTGATGATCAACTATGGTATTTTAGTCTCTAGAAGTGATTTTGAATAATACTAACTGCATATCTATAGTTTTGAAAAAGCCAAATATAATTTTTCTCTTTATTTTCCTTCAAAAATTATCTTTTGTGATTGCATTTTTAGGATCATTTATAGTGAATCTTGAGTTATTCCAAGGGTTTTATAAGTCCCAAATTATGTTTAGCATTAGGGTTGTTTCCCATCAACTCCATCCCATATTGTAACTAGGAGTGCTCCCATAACACTACCCCCAAACCCCAAAAGGGGTGCTTCCCCTTCACCACATAAGGGATTTTCCCTTTTAACCCCCCAAAGGGTGCTGCACCTTCACCCCACATGTGATTATGCCCCCAAACCCCTACATTGTGACCCCTCATCCATAAACATTATAGTGATAAATCATTATTTTTTTCAATGTTTTATTAAGGCTTATTAAACTAATATGGGTCAATCTAGTGGTAGTTTTGTCTTGATAACATCTTCTCTTGTAGGTCATATTTTTGTTTAACATCTTGTATTGTAGGTTGCCCCTCAAAAATTTTAATTGAAAATACTAATCACTTGTCTTTTAGATTGATTATCAAAGACGTTTTAACATCATTAAAATAGTTTTGTATTTATCTTTGTATCTATCACATCTAAATTTATTAGTTAATAATTTTTTTTTGCTTGTGCGTTACTTGAGGGTTACAATGGTGTATTATATCCTCTAGGGATGCATCCTAATGGGGATTCTTGAAGGAAAAAAACCACTAATAAAATCTTCCATTTTTATTATAGGGTAAAATGTGACATGAAATTCACACCCACATACTTAACATATACTTAGGGGGAAAATGACCTTAGATTTCACCACCATGCACTAATCTACTCTATATGTTTTAGCATATTATAAGTATTAGGTAAAACTATCATTAGGCTAACAAGTTAACTCCATACATGTATTTTGTGAATGTGCAGATTTACTTCTTTAAACTAGGCATTAGATAACACCCTACATGGATTTACGCCCCACTATACCTAGAATATATTAAGGACTCTCCTATAGATCATGTATATTCTAGTTTAGGACCTTGTGGCCATAACAAGTGAATTAATACCAGAATAAGTATGATCTCCCAAGTGATCATCATGTGTAGACAATGTTGAGAGGGTTCAGGAGATTTAAGAATGCATCACCAACCTAAGCCTCACCAATGAATATTTATTCTATCAACCTATCTTTGGAAAATCCATTATCCCTCCATCATCTTCCTCTCACCCATCATATCAAATACCCCACATTCAGAACAATGAATCTTCTACCAACAACATTGAATCATGTACATTACAGTCAACATCATAGTCAATACAAAATTTATCTATATTAAGATCATGTTTAATAACACTATCTAAATCAGATTCCTCATTAGAAACGTTATCCCTTATATATATTACAACAAATTGTGACTATGCTTACCATTTTTAAGATATCTCTAATTCAGATAATAATCAATCAGTAAGCATACATTTTGATCCCAATCAGGATGATGAAGTAAAAACAAAGTTATTATAAGCTTCATCTATCAAATATTATTAGAAAAAATCTAATTCTACCTCAAATTCATGCAGTCCAAATAGTCTTAGTGATCCTTTTGTTAATCTTGAGCATATTTTCTCTGATGTCAAAACCAAGTCTCCTAAAAACCCTTATGAGGATGATGTTATCCCATCACCACTCATTGACCTTATCATACCATCTCCATCATCTCCATCCATTATATATCATTTTCTACCCATCAATGATCATTTAATATCCTCCTTCCATAGGAATGAATAAGAACATACATCGTTGGACCCTTCCTTGAGTAATATAACATGTTCCACTAATCAAAACGTCTAGGACCATGTTTGAAAGGTCATTCATGATGATTAACTCTCCTTTGATCCAACAAGTAAAAATAAAGAGAATCCAAATCATTAGCCTAATCAAAAAGTGTTTTCCTTAGTGAAACCCTCTTTGAGGCTCTAAGGGACCATCAAAGTCAAAACTATCATCATCTAAAAATCAAAACAATGTCAAAAGTAGTATCAAAATGGTTGATAATTAGATCAAATATTAACAATAAATTCAAATTTTCTTAGACTCTTAAAGTACTTTTTCATATGTAAACAATCAAATTTATAATTTCCAACATCTCCAATGATGTGTGTGATTGTTAGTCCCACTACCCAATCACCCATCACACCTCCCTACCATGATCCTATCATCCAATCACGTCTCATACTCCTCCATCAAACACAAATCATAAACCCATCCATATCATATCTCACAATCTCAATCATCTTTTTCTCCTATACACAATGATACTTGGTCTTTATACCTAGATATATCTCTATCAAGAATACAACAAGGTCATAAAGACATCAATACAACTATCAGTGGCAACATGGTCCTTATATCACCTCTATCTAGAATAATTTTGATTTTAAAGATCAAGAAGGTATTTTAATCTTACATTTTTCTAAACTCCAACAAATTGAGATGCTAAAAAGTCAAAAAAATAAAAAAATTGAAAAGAAAGTCAAATAAAATAAAATAAAATAAAAATCATCCAACCAATTGTGAAAACTAGTCTTTTGACACCTTGGGAAAGTACCATGATGAAAACAATTTTTAAACATAATGAAAAAAATAATCCATTACTTGTATGTTACCTCGATACTTGGGGGCAAATCCATTTCATACACATAATATCCCTTGTCAATCCCATCCTTGTTTATCTTATGCCTCGACCCATTTCTCGTACCTATCATCTGCCATCATATCATGCATCCTATTATGTTCATACTTATTTCCCATATCAACCTTCATAAAGGAGTGGAAGATGTCTTCAAAAATATTTCATAATCATATTCACATGTTCTTAAAATGAAACTCAGGTAACCAAACATTTGATTCCTTCATGATATGGTCATTGACAATCCCTACCCCAATCTTCCTTGGTCTTCATCTCTTTTTCCACATTGTCTTCATTCTTTTGTCATCTTATCTATTATTCCATTCATATTGGTTATTATAATTGGTATTCCCTTTTATAGTAACCCCATTTATATAGTGTACATATATATTCAAAAATGACTAAAAATTGAAATATAACAAAAACCCTACAAATCATAAAATCTAAAAAAATCCAAAAATATTCCAAGATATCTTATCTTCTATTTATTCCCTCATTCACATCCATCTCCATCTCCTTCACCCTCCATTACCCAATCATATCCATTTATCCTACTAATCTAAACTGAGGAAAATATAGTCCATATTAAGCTCAACATGTATTATGTCAAAGTTTCACAACATGGTTAATCCCCAAGTCATTTAGCCCTTGTGTTCCAGTCTACCATATCTCAAACACACCATATTCAAAATCAACATTCCCTAATAATCATACATGTCACTAATCTACTCCAAGTCCATATCATTGTCCAAGTATATAATTTTAATCTAAGTCTACATCATCATGATAAACTTAGTCCAACTCCTCACATAAACAATCCTCCCATAAACTCTCATTAATACAATTAGACTAGACATAATGACACTGCATATAGATACTTGTGTTTTTTGAAAATTTTCATGTCTTTCATTTAATTTTATATGTTTCTTTTTAGTCTTGTATCATATATATTTTTGTATATAGGGAAATAAATGAGGATGATATGATGACACCAAAATCTATAATGATTCTTTTAGGTGCCCTTGATGATGTAGAGTTAACTAATTGCTCATTTTTATTAACTTTGGAACAACATCCTCATGGTCATACTTATATCATGGGGCATCTTGCCAAGTTCCATATCTACCATATTATTTATACCATGATGAGACTTATTATGATAATGATGGCTTGATAATAAATGCACTCATCATTTCTCCTATCCTTTGTCAATTATCATAACTTTTAATATCCTATATTAGTCCACTAATCTAATATCAAATCATTCCTCTGAGTCCTTCTATCATCATTTTTATATCCTCTAGTCAATCATATATCATCTGTCTAGAATCCAATCATCATTACACATAACATTTATCTAAAAAATAACATGTATAATAGTTATTGACATCTTCCTTGTCTAGTCTATCTTGTCATAGTCATTGGCCTGAGGTCTTGTCAAACTGTATAGGTAGTGCTTAGTCACATAATGTGCCTAAGGTTAGTTTTACCAATCTCTCCTATTTCCTCATCATTATTTATCACATATTTCTTTCCATCATCATCCCCAAGTCTTACTTTAAATTCTTGAGCTATAATGTCAACCATTAATCAATCAATCTATTGATCAATCACCATTTACACAATCGTATCCTTAATATTTTTGTCAATTACCCACACAGATCGATTGGGCCTAAAAAATCAAAACATCCATCTTTTATTCCTTAATTATTCATTATCATTTATTGATCAATTCACCATTTAAAGCTTATGACTTCCTCCCCTAATTGAGGCATACCTAGGACCATAATTATATTATCATCTCCTGTTCCACTGCATGTGTCCTTTCTAGGGGAATAATCACTATCAATCACATTATGTATCATTGATTCAATTCATTTGAACCAGCTATTCCTCTTTATCTTCTTGTCACTTGATCATATCATTTATTCTCTTTCATCTCCTTCATCATATCTATTGACTTTAGCTTTAATCTACACTCATCATTAATATTATCAAATCATTATCTAACCTAGGCTACACCTTTCCCTTACATGCATCCTTTTTTGGGATACATCAAAACCTTATGGAATTTTAATCATCATGTTACATTTTATTTCCCCTTGGGATGTATTGACAAACATGATATAGTCATGTCCCTTCCCTATGCATAGGTCTTTACTAGGGGCATCATTACTTTGTAGCTCACTACTGATGTTAATATCCTCTTCTTCATCATTGATCCAACATATCACATCCCATCCCATTATCTATTCATCTCATCCTTCCCCTTGTTTCCTCTTTTGAGTGTCCATTTATCACATTCTTCCCTACATATCCCATTAAGGGGGCATCATACCCACTAACATCATATGTCAACTAAAATCCATACATGAAATGTGTTTCTCTTAAAGACCATTACTCCTTCCACTTCATACACTTGCAATTCCATTTGAAAGAAGTTAAAAATGTATAAGTCTAAATTTGATCTCTTTATTTATCATCACTAATATTACTATTAGTTGACACTAATTTCACTTATCTCATTTATATTTTCTAATTTTGTCCTAATATCATCCCTTCTAGTCATTTATCTAATATCCCCCTTCATTATTATAAATCCACTAACCTTATATTATCCTCACCAACTTATTAATTCTTATAATCATATCTTATCCACTAAATAATCCCACTTGTTTATTATATTATAGTCTTAAATTCCTATCCCACCTAACCTAGCTTATTCCTAGGATTTCCTACATACATATTCCCTAATAACCTATTAATCTTGTTTATCCCTCATAATGAATGATATAATGATATAATGATATAATCCTTTATATTTTAGACCTTCCTTTCTATAAGACTATATTCTAGAGTCTTTTAAGGAATTTTTAATTCTTTGGATAATCCTCCACCATTGATCCTCTTCATCCCAACTTTGAATATTGACCATTTATATTCACTCCATAACCTATCTAGACTAACACATCCTCCATGGAAAAACTAACCAATGAATCCATAAAAACTCCACATCAATATCATCTATGAATCCATGCAATCCAAATCTCTTAATTAAGCCAACATCATGTTGAAACTGTGAGTCTTTAGTAAGGAATCTCCATCCATAATAATTTTGTCTCTTTAGTTTGAATCTTGATTGGGAACACTTAACTTTAAATTAGAATGATGTTTTTAATTATTCATTTGATTTCATGTTATTAAATTTTTAATCTAATTGTTCTCAATTTTAATGGTAAATTGTAGATTTTGGAATTTTTGATATCATTTGCAAAATTAAATCTAATTACTCAAATTTTCATCCAACACCTAAATCCTAACATTGTTACCCAAAATTAGGGCAATAAAAATAACATTGATAACATTTACTGATTTAGAATTGATGCATTCTAAAAACATATTAAAAATAGTGACGTGTAATGAGAATACAAAAAATTAGCTAGAAATTATATCTTTAGGAGGAATTGGGGTTTGATATTTGTTGTGTAGATGTTAGAGTTGGCTTTTCTTTTTTCCCATATTTATTTATTATGGGATTTTTTCCCTCAGTTAGATTTTTCTTAATTTTATGGATAAACTTGCTTAGGTGTAATTTGATTTATAATTTGACCAGATGAATAGGAAGTAACTCCCATGACCAGCTATTTCAGGTATGGGAGTTACTATTCTATTATTGGCTCTTTGACCATATTTCCTATGGGAGTTAATCATGCACTCTTATTTTCTAACTAGCCTCTTAACAAGCTATTGTTCTATGGGATATTGGTTTTAGATCTTATCTTGTTTATGCAATATTATTGTGTATGTGATTTAATTTTCTTATAACTATTGTGTTGTGTACATGTTTAACTCCTACCTATCATAAAATTGTACATTTTCTTGATCCAGAGATCTTGGCATCCATCTGATATGGTATTAGATCCACTTTCATATTAAATTGTCAAGTTTTTTTTTGTTAGTTTCATTTAAAATCATGAGATTTATTATTTAAAAATAAAATATAGTTTTCACAATCTATTTGTGGGATTTTTTCATCTTTGGTGAAGTCATTTTTTGTAGAAATGGTTCATTGACAGCCATTACCATAGTTTTTGTGAATTTTTTATGATTGTGTGTTATGTCTACCTTGGTGCATTGTTTTAAAAAAAAATCTATGCCTCCATACAAACTTAGGTATGTTATCCAATGTTCAGTATTGGTTTGTGCTCTACCTCAACTAATTCTACATGTTTGACCCTAGTTTTGCATTTCTTCTAGATCACCTTGAGCTACAACATTTTCACCTGTTGAGACTACTCTCATTGTCAACTAGTCATAACTACCATTCCATGCATATGAGTTAGTCAATAAGCAACATAAAAGACTACTATAATTTAGAAGTATTGAAAGTTTTCTCCAAAACAAAATAAGTCTATTCAAGTTTTCCCTAATGTTTTTATCATATTTAATTCTTTTTTAATATATTTATTTAAAATAAGGTAAAATAGGATACTTTAATTTTGATGCACAAGTAATGCATAACAAGAATGGTTATGCTTAACATTGTTAGTGGATATTTCTAATTTTTTTATAAAATAATATATTATGGGAAATATTTAAAATTAAAGTATTATTTATTTTTTCACTTGCTCTTATTGTACTTTCTCCCTTGGATGTATTATCAGCTGAGTTTGAATTTAATTTTTGTTTACAAAACCTCATCTTTTGACTCATTTCACTATTTTTTTAAGACATACTTTTGACTAAGTCTGACATATTTTTAGGGTGTATTTAAAAAATTTGGGGGGAGGGTTCACCATTTCATAGTTTATAATAGGTTTACTATACATTTTTGGGTTACTCATTTCATTCTAGTTACATTTTGATTTCCACAACAACTTTAACTTGCACTACTACCACAACTCATTTCTTCGCTAATGGTTTCAAGTTCAATCAACCCACTAACTCACTTTAACTATCTTGAATGCAAAATCATGATGAAAAATAATTCTAAGGAGTAAGGGTTTATATAGGATAATCATGGGTGATGAAACTAAACTTATCATAGATGCATATATAGTTAAGTGGCATAACCATAGTGATGAAGCCTATGGGCTATTATGTCTTTCTCTAGCACCTAATGTCTTATTTCACTTAGATTCTACAAAATCAGCTCATGATGTATGGACCATTATTAGTAAACTATTCAGGGAGAAAGATGTGATGAGAGGTAACGAGATTAAAAATGAAATCATTAGCCTAAGTATTTAAAACTTTCACACCCATAAATATTTATTTACCAAGTTCAAGTCTTTGAGATTGTAGTTAAAATAATGTGGGATAAAGAAATAAGATGACCAAATTTTATTTATATACTATCTAAACTAGGTCCTAATTATTCAGTCTTTATCTCTAGTTTGCATTCCATTAAAAGTGATTTGGGCAATGTATGGAAAATGCCATCTTTAGATTCTTTCATTGCCTATTTAACTAGAGAAAAACATAAGTTGATCTAGATGGGCATATTGAAGTACACAAAACCTCAATCCCTAATTATAGGGAATGGGAAAAAAAAGACTTCAAACAAAGAGAAGAAGAATAATAAGGATCAAGAGAAGAAGAAAGAATCAACCTCTACCAAAAACAACACTAAATCCTCCTCTTCCAATGGTAAACCTAAGAAAGATAAGGTTAAGTGTGCCTAATATAATAAAAAAATGGGAATGATGAAATCAAGTGCATGAAGAAGCAAATACATCACCTAACTCATCTCTTAGAGAAGAACAACATAGGTGTTTCTAATTCTATCAAGCACAATTCATCTACCCTAAGGTAAAGGGTAATGCTCTTGTAGTAGTTTTAGTTTCAACATATTCATGTGTTATTGACTCAGGTGATTCTCACCATATGGGCTTTTGACTAGTTGATTTTTCTTCTTTGGAGTCTTGTATCATGTCTTCTATCAGTTTGAGTGATGACACTTTTATACCCATTTTAGGGAGAGGGTCCATTGAAATGGAAGGAAAAACATTCAATAATGTTCTAGGTGTCCCTTATCTTTCAACCAATATCCTATCTATATATCAAATCACTCATGTTAGTAAAGGCATTAGGGATGTGTTTTTACTAGATTTAGTTATCATCAAGGAGTTCCATAGTGATTCTATAGAGGTAGTGGGTAGGGTAGATCACCAAGCTAGGTTATACACCTTAACCTTCTCACATCTTTCACCTAATTCTTCTTCGATATCATTACTTACTCATTCAAATAGAGTTAAAAAATTATGGTATGATTGGTTTGGACACATTAACTACCACTACATTGAACATCTTAGTAAAAATTACATGATTATAGACTTGCCTCAAGTCTAATTCTTTAAGGGACTTTGTAGGGGTTGGTATCTTGAAAATCATTCCAAAGAAAAATTTGACAAAGTTAAAGCTTGGAGTGATTCACAAGCATTGATGTTATTATGTAGTGATGTATCTTGGATTTTTCATAATCTATCTTCTATAAGGGCTAAGTGCATTCTCACTTTCATTAATGATTTATTGAGATCTACATTGGTCTAATTTCTTAATTAAAAGTTTAAACTGTTCAAAGATTTTAAATACATAAAGGAACTTACTAACAAATAATCTAAAAAATCCATCAAGGAGAATCAAATTCATAATGGAGGTGAATATGTCAATAATAAAATTGAGCAATTTTTCACCACCAAAAAAGATTGATTTGTAGTGGATAGTTATTTATAGTACTTCACATAATAGAGTTGTAGAATGTACTGCATGTCCTTGAAAGATATAGATAGTTGTATGATTCACTCTAAGTCCTTGACACCTCAATATTGGGCTAAAGACATTAATTCTAAATATTATATTTAGAACATGGTTTCTCACAAAACTTTGAAATGCATAACATCCTTTAAATCTTGGTATGGAAGGAAACTTGATGTTGATCACCTTAGGGTTTTTAGATCTGTAGATATGTTATCTATACTAAAGAATATATCCAAAGCTATAGAATCTCATTCCAAGCCTTGCATCTTTTTAGGTTATCTAGTTGGTGTCAAGGGGTACCACCTTATGTATCTAACCACACATGAGTTTTTTTATAGAGATAAGTGTTCACTTTCAAGATAGTCCCAAAGAATCAACACTTGACACTTATTCTCTTCCATTAGATTCACTTATAATTGATGATTCTTCTTCTAAATCAAATAATCTAGAGTAGGTTCCTAAGCTAGGGTATTATTTTTCTTTTTCCATTTCTAATATCGAGGGTAGTGATGGGGAGTCTTCTCCATCCATCTCTAGTCAAGTTTTAAAGGATGAGTAGTTAACACCTGACTCACCCACATCTAGGCCCTTTAGGCTATGTATAAACTTCATAGTGAAGGCACATGGGTAGGGATCCAATATATAACATACATACTTGAGAAGATTATTAGACTAGTTCACATTCTTTATTTGCTGCAGTTTTAGATTTGCATACATTCTAAGAGGCTTTAACCATACCTAAGTGGGATATTGTTATTTAGGAAGAATATTCTTCCTTGATAAAAAATTACACTTTGGTTTTGACTTCATTTCCTAAGGGAAGGAATATGGTTTGTTGTAGGTAGATATATCAAACAAAGTTTTTAGAATATGGTTTAATTGATAAGTATAAAAACCAATTAGTTTCTAAGGGTTTTTCATAAGTATCTTGTTTTAAATAATTAGAGACCTTTGCATCTACTGTAATTATGAATTTGATCCATTTCACACTAGCTATATATTTAGGACATAGTTGGGATATGTACTAGATGGATGTGAAGAGTGCCTTTCTTCATGGAGACCTTGAAGAAGAGATCTATATGTAGTATCTACCTAGGTTTGTTCAGGATTCATTCCTAGTTTATAGACTTAAAAAATCCATCTATAGCCTAAAATAGTCTCCTGAAGCTTGGTATGCCAATATGAATTCCTTCCTCCTTACTTTAGGTTTTACCAAGTGTCATTCAGACCATAATGTACAGTTTATGTGATAGGATAATTCTTTATTGATACTGATCCTTTATGTTGATGATATTTTAATCATCAGGAGTTCATTGTCATCTATTATAGTGTTGAAGATTAATTTAAATGACATATTTGACTTGATACACTTGAGTCTTCTACATTACTTCCTTGGAATTGAGATTTCATAGTCCAATTTAGGGATTTCACTTGTACATCCCAAGTATGCTCTTGATCTTTGGGCTCAGTTTCACATTGTTAATTTTAATCCATTTACAACTCCCTTTCTATCAGGATTCAAACCTAAGGCTAACTATTATAAAACTTTGGTTGATGACACTAAGTATCGACAACTCGTTGGTAGCCTCATTTATTTGACTCATACTTGACCTGATATTTCATATGCATTAGGCATTATTTCATGATTCATGTAGGATCCCCATTAACTACACTAAAAATTAGCCAATTGGATACTCCACTACATTCAAGCGTCTTATGGATTTACAATTCAATATAAATTTGGCATAGAGGTTGACTTGGTTGGTTTTATAGATTTATATTGGTCTAAAAATACTTAGAATCGTAAGTCGACTTCAGGTTATATATTTTATTTGGGTTCTAGTCCTATCATTTAGTTTAACAAGTAGTAAAATTTTATTATTATATCATCAATAGATTTAAAATATAGGGGAGTTGTTAACATAGTTATTGAGGATATTTGGATTCAATGGATTCTATCTACGTTTTGCATTCTTTTACGGTAGCCCACCATCATATATTATGCTAACTAGTGTACCATATAGATATGTAAGAATGAAATTCAACACTATCATACCAAACACATTGATATTTACATGGATTTTATTTTGGATCTTATTCATGATCGAGTCATCGACTTGATATTTTGCTAGTCTTTAGAAAAAGGTGTAGATATGTTTTCCAAACCCTTCCTTGAGATAAATTTAATTCATTTACAAGATCTTCTAAATGTTTGTTCTACATCATTAGTAGCATCATATTTCTTGGGGGGCGGGTTGGGGGCGGGGTGGGGGGGGGCGGGTTTAGCCTCTTCACTTA
>JARHVA010005923.1:390000-400000 GCA_037957365.1 Torreya grandis
TCTTTATTATGAATATATCTACATAAAAATTTATTTAATGCCAACCTTGGTATATTGGTTCAAAGGATAAAAATTAAACACAAATTACTTGTATAATTTTCTAATTATGATAATATTTGAATCTATGCAAAGTTATTTGGAGTTTCTCATTCATATATGACTTGAATCTTGGTTAGGTTCACACATGCGTTCCATGTGTGGGTAATGTATCCCAAATGTTTTATCTCTTGCATAAAAAATGAACATTTTTTCATGTTATCATAAAAATGTGTTTCTGAAAAATGTGAAACACTAGTTTAACATGGTGTAGATGTTCATCCCATGTTTTATAAGTTTAGGATGTAATCAAGGTAGATTTAAATAAATAATTAGTTAAATGTTGTAAGGATGTTGTTCAACATCTCAGTGAATGAATTATCAATATGAGTTATCAATATGTGTTAACCTAAAAGGCATAACCAACTAGTAAAACAATCCTTCATTTTTTCAAAGACTATATTCCAAATGTCTAGAGATTCAACATGAATATGATGATACCTAAAATTAAATTGAATTTTGGAAAAGACTCATACACCATGGATATATCATAAAAATTCCTTAATATTTATATGAGGATAATAGTTCTTCACTTTAATCATTTTAATATTTTTTTAATCAATTCACAACCTTGTGTCCCATCCTTCTTTAGCACAAACATAATTGGGATTCTTTAAGGCAATGATTTTGGCATGATGTGTGCATTACCCATGATTTCATGGATCTACCACTTGATATATTCATTCTATAGGAATTATATGTTGTATAATGAGTATTTAGGTAGATGAAGTTAATCGATCAAATCAATAATATTATTTTATATATAGTATTTATAAACTTATTTAGGTGACTAAAATATATCCTTGTATTCATCTAGTTTATGCTTAATTTTTTTTTTTTTTAAATTTTTGGATAAACAACACTATGATATGGTTCCAAAAGGATGCTATTAAATTTAGTTATTACCATCATGAGTACACTTATTATTATAACTAACATTATTCTTCTACTTCCTGACACTAATGAATAAAAGCTTATGAACTAACTATGATATATGGTATTTCACATCATGAAAATCTATCACAATATTTCAAATATTTACTTCATAAACTACATGTAAATCATAAGTATATGGTTGGTCACATGTAAAACATCACATACCTCTAATGGTGACATGTCCTAAAGGATTTCATCCTTAAAAACTTTGATTTTGTGCACTAAGTGACACTACTAGGTGATCTATTTCTCAAGGCCTACACTAGACCATACACTAGTGTATAGTTCTGGATGATGCATCAATTTCAAGTTTAATTTTTGAAAATATTATTTAAGAGAGATTAATTAATTTTACTTCTATTATAAATGATGAAGTGTATTGGTTCACCATTGATCTACATTTGTTAGTGAAACAATATTTTTAATTCATATAATTTATTTTTGTAGGAAGTAGAGATATGTTTAGTACTAACCATATCATTGGGTTCATAATATATTATATACCTACCTTTTTATAGTGATAGATAACTTGTACCCACTTCACATCCTGTGCAAGTAGAGAGTTCATAGTGTGATACTCTTAATTGGATTGAATAATAACGTTATCAATTAAGCTCTACTTTCCAATCTTGGATTAATTTTTCTAATCATTCTAAAATTATTTTCCACTCCTTGGTATGATGAATCAATAAATAGACATAGAATTAAAATAATTTCAATGTAATTATTTAGATCATAAAATGTCCTCATATAGAAAGAAATTGATTGTTTTTTGTAAATCACATAGCTTGGTGATCCTCATATTTACTACCCATTTTTGGTGTTATGGTGGTTTGAATTATTTCTCTTTTTTGGTAGATCTTCAATTATGAATTACATCATTTATAATAGACCCATATTTTTTCATAGGTGATAAATATATATATTTCAAATTTTCCTCCACATCCTTTTGATCATTATGTCTTATATTTTATTCTAGAAATCAACTCTCCAATTGTAGCTCCTAGAATTATTAAGCCCCAACAAATTACCATCATCATGTTATTAAATGGAATGATTAAGTATGAGGAGGGATGGGGAGGGACTTATTATAGATGATACATGAGTTGTTATGGAAGATTAATGATGGTGATGGTAAATGAGGTATTGATTAAGGAGAATGAGAGAGTGATTAGGGATGATGAGGGATGGTGAGGGTTAATCAAGGAGTGATTAGGGGAAATTTGGGATGAGGAAAAAATGATTAGAGATGATGTGGGATGATGAATAAGCTATTAGGGATGGTTAGAATCAATGAGTGATTGATTAAATATGATGAGGAAGCAATTATAAATGATCATGAATTGTGAGGGTTAAAAAGGAAGTGATTAGGGATGATGAAGGGCAAGGAGAGAGTGATTATGTATGATGAGGGATGATGAAGTGATGATTATAGATGATAAAAGAGTGATTAAATATGATGAGGGATGGTGATATTAAATGAGGGAGTGGTTATGGATAATAAGTTAGTGATTAAAGATGATGAGGGATGGTGAGGGTCAATGAGGGTGTGATTAGGGATGAGTAGGGATGAAGAGGGAGTGGTTAGTGATGATTAGGGGATAGTGAGGGGTAATGAGGGAGTAATAAAGGATGAGGAGGGAATGGTTACAGAGGATGAGGGATAATGAGGTTCAATGAGGGAGCAATTAAAGATAATGAGGAATGAGGAGAGAGTGATTAGGGGTGATGAAGGATGAGTAGGAAGTGATCATAGATGAGGTAGGGATGATGAAAAACCAAAATTAACACAAAGTGTTAATTTTATGTGTACATGTCATCAGTGTGACCTATTCTACCCTAATCACATAACATTGGATCATGTTTAAAGTTAGTGGTTTGGAAATTTTAAGTTTGATAAACTTAGAACTATTGGAAATGCTAGGAACCAATCTTAAAGGCATAAAAAATTAAAACATGACTATATGTTTACCAAATATGGATATAAATTGTAACATTTATGCCCTGAAATCCCTATGTTCAAACATAGACCTTGAAAATACCTGAGTACTAATGATATTGGATATTGAAAAACTATTTCCACATCTTAAGGCATGCATCTACAAGACCAACTCTATCAGATGCAGAATGATCCTACTTTATTATATATAAAAACATGAGTATAATGTATAAGTTTAAAATTATATTTTTAAATTTATTTCATATAAGAGTTTAAATTTATATTGTTACATTTATTTCCTTACACTTAAAATTTAGAGTGGTAAATATAAGCTTCATGTCTAGATTGGCTTCATGTACATGTTCACATGCTTTTATGTGAGAAAAAATAGGAACAATATTTTGAGTAGAAAATATAAGCTTCAACTCAATATTTACTTCATGTACATGTTCACATGCTTATATTTTCAAATCAATAGGAATGTAATCATGTTATTGCTTTTATAATAATGTTATTGCACTGTGTATTATCACCATCATGTTATATATTAACACGATCACATTATGTATTAAAGTAATCATGGTATTAATGTGATCACATTATTAACACAATCACATGATTTGGATTTGAATTTGAATTTTAAATCAAACATAAATCCTTTGGGAATGGATTGTATTCCTGAGCCAAAGGCTTGGACCTGCCACTCTACAGTCGAGTCTGAGAGTTTTGATATAAAATATAAAAATTCAAATTTGATCACCAAATACACTAAAAATTTTAATGGTAAAATTAAAAAAAATAATACCATAATGATTATCATGCTCTCCTCTTTCCAAAAATATGATTTTTGTATTTTTTTGCCTAATTTATGTTTTCAAACTATGCTTATTTCTAACTATACATTTTTTAAGACACTACATGCTGCAAATATGCATTCCTATACATGTTAAAATAATTTATTCTTCATTTATCCAAGTGAAAAATACTTTATATAGTCACAAACTAGGCCTAATTATACACACATTAAAAAAAAATTGATTTTCATTTTTTTGAGGTATTTTTAGGAGTCACACAGCCGACTATCCATTTTTTTGTCAATTTTCAAGATCTATTTACTTGAAAAATTCATAAAAAAAGTATTCAATCAAAAAAATAGGTTTAAAAATATAATATATATAAATTTTAATCAAAGGGTTTCAAAAAATATTAAATGTTTCTCAAAAAATTGTGGGCTACATATCCATCTATCTAATCTATTATCTCAAGAAAATAGGAGTTCATCTTCAAAGTTTAGATATTTAACCTAGTTATACTTAACCAGTTTTGAAAAAAAAGTAGTGTTTTGGAAACTAAAATTGAAATTCTACGTTTAATGTTCTTAGACCATCTTCTAATATGGAGTGTAGATATCTCAAATTATCTATAGAAGTTAATATTTATTAAACTTCAAGAAACTGATGTCCATGGGTCAGCCCTTTTTTGTCTCCCAACTTTGTGTACTTACCCTAATTAAATAGTTGAGTATATAAAATTGAATGTAATTATTTAGAGAGGAATTCATGATGTCTATCATGGCATTCAAAAATGAGCAAGGAAGCAATCAAAGTGTCATGACCATGGCACACATAATCAAACAACACATAGACAAGACACAAAACACTTAATTGAAGGCTAAGGGGACACAAACAAGGGACATGTTCAAGTTCCACTAAATAAAACTGATGAAATATACAAAGGCATTTCAATGCCCTCACGTGCATAAAAGGAAACAATGGAGTCTTAGAGACACATAAAAGGACATGTTCAAATGTCCACATGTATGGATAAAATACACACATAAGGACATGTTCAAATGATGTCACACATATACAATCATAGATATAAAGGCTTATATCTACTTTGAAATGATATATTCAAATGTACTCAAAGTAAATATAGAAGAGCATACAAGATATGGAGTTAGGAAAAGTAATACAAAAAGTATGCATGATTATGAATTCTAATCAATAAGACCTAAGTTATAATCTAAGATATATTCATTAACAGAAATAGGTAAGAGTATATGACAAATTTAGTGAGTGATAAATATTATATGATGTAATAAAGTTTAAAGTATTAATCATGCGAGTAATAAAATATTAGAAAAAGAAGGATAAAACCTATGTCTACCATGCCCCTATTGAGTTAGCTAAGGAATGTACATACTATATGAAGCCTTTGTGAAGTAGGAAACTTATTTGTGATAGTTTGATATCACTGGGACAAGATCAAGGTGAGGGAAAGTAGAGCATTATTCTCTTGGCCTCCATAGCACTTTTGTCCAAATATAATTTTTGAGTGTGCAATAGTAAAAACACCTCTAACTAGTTCAAAAAAAGATGTCATCTGTGATTTATAATCACTTATATAGATTGGTGAAGCATGTATGATATAAAAATGGATAAACATATATATAATATTGTGCACAACTAAAATTTTGAATGACAAAGTAATTATAAGCATGCATAGCTCCTAATTTTTGTCATTGTCTACAATATTTTACTATTTTTGTATTTTTAAATATATATCAATGTAATCATGATATATAATACGTGAGATGATATAAAAATATGAGTCTTGTGAGGGACTCACAATAAACTAGATTTATGTAAATAAAATGAATTTTTACCTGTTGTGACTGGAAAGGTGTGTGATACGATGATTGATATGATCTCAATGGAGAATCTGAATATGTACCACTATGTTATAACTAACACTCCCATACTGATTATGTTGAACTATGGATAATTTTTTATCTCATCTCAAAGTAGGTGAGTCTTGTGTTTGTGCCTAATGATGTAAAAGCATCTAAATATCAAAGCTAATTTTATTCTTGAAGACTCATATGCTATTTATTAGGTGTATGTCCAAAATTACACAGTCAATAGGTGTATGTCCAAAATTCTATAAAAGTGATAGAGCAGGCTTTGTTAAGAGTGCTCATGACTAAATAATGGTTGAGGAAAGATAAATTTAATAAGTAAGACACTCTATAAGTGTTATAATGTTTTTTAAATTATCCTTAAATCATTTTAGCCTCTATTTACCCCTCTCAGCTTGTACATGCTTGGACAATAGTATAACAAGGGTTTTAAAATGAAAATACAAATAACATTGGTTATAAATATGGGAAAATGATGAAATTTTTTAAACAAGTTTGATATTGTAGGGATATGAGCATTAAAGAGGTCTTGACCTAGTACTATATGGTACAATATGGATTTGAGGTTTGAGCAAGCATATAGGCCATAAGAGACCTAATGGAATCGAACGGTGTATGGTAAGAGGTTTAATTTAGTAATTAAATATTTCCATTATGTTTAAAAATAAATAATGGAAAGTGTATTTAAAATATCAATGTTTTGTCTAGGATCTCTCTGGGTTGTTTAAACCAAGAAGGTTTAGGCTATGGGAAGCCTAAGTGGCTATATGAGTACAAAGATAAAAGGTATTTTTACATTGATTAAGGTGATGAAACTT
Source organism: Torreya grandis (assembly GCA_037957365.1). NCBI lineage: Eukaryota > Viridiplantae > Streptophyta > Pinopsida > Cupressales > Taxaceae > Torreya > Torreya grandis. The sequence goes on from JARHVA010005923.1 coordinate 396,491, forward strand.
ATTATGAAGTAGGTTGAAGATTAATGGTGAAAAAATCTATGATAATATTCCTAGGAACATTAGTATTTGGCTCAAACCATGAAGGTTTGTCTAAAAAAAGCCTACAAGGAAGAAGGTTAAAAGATTGAGCATGAGGAGTGATTGAATGTGCTTGAGAAGGAATCCGAGGTTCAAATGAGTTGAGTTAGGTATGATATTCCTTTTATAGGTTATATATAAGAATATTTTACCTTCAAAGAAACTAAATCAACATCTGAGGTGTTGGAGTTTGCGTAAGCTAATGGACTTAAGAAGCTAGTGAATGAAACAACAAGAAAATGAGATGAAATAATGAATGGTCAGAGACAAGTGGATGAATGAAAAGTTCAAGAAGGATATAAGTATAGTGATTAATATATAATAAGTGATTGTAAAATAGGGTCATGAATGTGGAAGATATAATTTTATAAATGAGTGAAAGACTATTGAAGGGTTGAAACTCAAAACAGGGCAAGGCACTTGCAAGTTTGAGATCAATGATCTAAATTAGAGCCAAGATTAGGTTGGCTATGTTTGTTTAAAAGACCCTTTGAATTAAATAATTTTAATTTCCCATGATAATCTATAATACCAATCTATTATGTGTGTCAAATTAGAGAGTGACTCTCTATAATCTGTGATAAATCTTTGCTAAAGGTTACTCTCTAGGATAGGGCTCCATTGAAATGTATATTTTTACTATGAAAATATATAACTAGGTTTCCCCTTTTTAGGTTTTTCAATTGAATGTTGTTGTATGGTATTTAAATATTTTTATGGTAGAGGGTAATCATAAGGGATCCTTAGAACTATAATGATTTCATTATCATATATATATTTCAATCATTTGTGGATTGTAGAAGGAAATGATTGAATCTATTGAAACTGAGGTCATCTTAATAAAATTTTAAAGACCCATACACTGGTTACTATTATGAATATGGTGGCCACATGTATGTGAATTACATATAATGGTAAATTAATGTCACTAATGGATCTTTAAATATTACAATTGAATCTTTCGATGACCATGGTGGTGGGAAGCGTATCCTGATCTGTGTATCCAACATGATAAAGAAGTGTGTTTATACACATGTTCATAGCTGAAATATTATTGACCATGACACTTTGAATATGTTAGGGATAAATGTGTGTGTAAACAAACAAAGATTGTAAATCTAAGTCATAATTATTTATCTCATGTTTTGTAAATGTGATGAGTGACCTAGATGGCATTGATGCATGATAAACACATAGTATACCATTTAAAGGATGTTTTTCCTATACATGGGAATGGTAATAAATTAGTTTAGTTATGCATTATATTCATATTAAGTTATTTATGTATCGATGGTCTCATTATTCATGTGGTTAGGAAAATGATCACTAAAAATTCCATTAATTTACTTTCACTTAGTTTTACTGTTTTACTTGTTATTGACATGCCTACACCAATGATGTTTGCATCTATCAAATCCTGAATTTTATGTATCAAACTAATACATCTATTATTAATATGGCTTGCTTCCTTATGACAATCTCAATAGTTATTTTGGTCAAAAAATTTCAAAAGAAGTCGATTAATTTCCTCTTTAATGGGACAAAGAGATATGACATTGAATTCTAATAGTGCTTTAAGAACCTTATATGGAGATTTTGGTAGGATAGTGAAATACCTTCATGAAGGAGATGATAATACAATGCATGGAGTAGGCTTTATAAATGTATTTTTTTAGTTCTATCTCTAATTTTTAATCATTCTTTTTTTCTTCATATGACTATTACATATGTTTTCCTACTCATTCTCTAACTGGTTTAAGTTAAAAACAATATAATTATGTCATTTTATGTCATAACACTCATTGAAGCTTGTAAAAATAGTACTTAAAAATGTATATGAAGAAATAAAAAGTTGTAATATACCAATCCCAAATTTTTTTTTATAATTTCAATGTTAGGTGCAATTAATTTTAGAGGCTGGTCAATAATACATTTGAACCCTCTCCTCATTTCATTAATGAATTTATGGATATAAAGAGTAAGGTTATACCCAATCATTCATCACTCTTCCATGATGTCTCCATTAAAAATGGGCACAATACAATACCATTCATCATACCCATGCAATCATTATGAGAAGGGTGTTGATTGAACAACCCATGTAGCTCCCCCTATAGTCATAATCAATCATCCTCCACCTCTTATGGTGATAAATGGAGAAAAAATGTTTGAATTAAAAGGTTTTGAGGTTTTTTGATTTATAATGTTATGAAACAAGTTTAGAGAATCCATGTTGCTTATATATATAGGAATATCAATTCTCTAAATTTAACTTTTTACAATTTATTTGAAATTGTATTTTTATAATATAAATAAATGACGTTTTTAATAATATATATGGATGATGTAATGTATAAGACTATAGGATTGTGAACAATTTTTTTTTGTGTGAGAGTAAATTTTTAAGATATCATAATTATGTTATATTTATTTCTTTTTAGTGTTAATTTTTTTTTTGTGATATATTTTGTTTTGTTTCTATTATTGGCATTTTAGATTATTTATTTACAAGTGTGAAAATTTGTGCATATTATTATTTAAATTTGAGACAATGTAAGGCACTTGAAATCATTGCATACATTTTCATTGTATTAAACTTATATTTTCATCCTTTATCTGCTTCAAACCTTGGGAATTCTTCAAAGTGAGAGATTATGACATGTGGCATCATCAGGCAAAGTCATGTCATTTTAGACTATTTTTCTCATTGTTACCCATTTAAAAACTTAAAAATGCACAAAAGTGAGAGATCAATAAATGTGGCATCATCACACAATGTAAATTTGTCATAAACTTTTATTCTTTGAATCTTTGTGTGAATATAGGATTGTAATAAGGGGAGATTCGTATGGTGTTATTTAATGAAATTAAAATCCTAGACAAAACAAACTAATGCTAACATGTTAAGCCTATCTCAAGGGGGGAGCATAATAACAAAACCACATGAGAAACACAACTAGAATGCAAAATATAAATAAATCCTTCACCTTCCTTGGATGCTCCAAATATCTTGTTGAAGTGGCTTGCTCGGCTTATGCTCAATGAGTCTTCATCAAAGGAGGATTGGCTATCTCCTCTTCTCCTTGGCACCTTTGTGATGGATTTGGATTGGTTTGGAAAAAAAATTAGCATTATAACTCTAATTCCATAAGGTTTTGGAATGCTTTTTTCATGATAAATTTACACCAAAAGAAATTAAAAATCAATAGGAAACGCCTCCTATTTATAGATTTTACAAAATGATGAGAATGAACTTGAGCTATCCATCTCAAGAAAGAGATGTGTGGCTAAGAACCCATTCAATTTTGGAGGCCAAATTCAATAAATTGCCTCATAAATATTTGTGATAGAGAGGCATTATAGAGGCATGGAAGGTCTTAATGAGGCATGGGAGGGCTTAATGAGATATTTTATGCATTTATGGCCTAGGGA
>JARHVA010005923.1:405000-492500 GCA_037957365.1 Torreya grandis
CACAAAAGTTGTAGAGAATAAAATGTATCCAATCAAAAGGATACTACATTGCAAAGAGTAGGAAGCTGATTTTTTATTGTTAGTGTTGACATACTAATAGATGGAAAATTAAAATTGGCTTATTCAATTTATGGATTTGAAATCATAACAGATGTTGATAAAAAAAGGATATTAAATTCCATGGAAAGAGAGTGTTTTGTCAAAGAATGCAAATCTATCTATTCCAATAGTTTATATTGATAACAACTTTAGTGACTTGGAGGATTATAGTGCCATGAAAGAGGGATATTCCAATGATGATAGTGAAATCACCATCAATTATATAGTACTTAAAGATATAATTTATTTTTTCATAGATGATGTCATTCTCAAAAAAAAAAAATTATAATAGAGATGATGACATAGATGAAGGTTTTATAACTCATATTTTATAAGATCATAAAATTTATGAAGAGAGATTGGATCCCTTGATGTTTGGTGTAATATTTGAAATGTGTTAAATTTATTTTCTGATTTCTCAAACTTACTCCAATCCAATAAATTAATGTCTTGGCCAATAGAAAATTTTATTTTTCATAAAAGAAGAATCACGCTTATGGTAAGTAAAGGCATTGTTGAATTATATGGTTCATACCTTATATGTATTAGTGAACCCAATTTAAAGTTTAGGGGAGTTGATTCTAAATTGATTAATTTGTGCTCATCTATGACAAATTATCTTACAAAGGGAAAAATTAAAAATGTACTTGAAGGATTGGTAAAATTTAAGAGATTTGATACCAATACATTTGATGTGAATATTAATAGAATATTCAAACCTCCTTGCAAAGGATTCTCCTTATCTAAAAGATATCTCATACAATGGTCTTATTCAATGGAAGAAGCCAATTGTAATATTCCATCTATTAGTATGTCAACACTAACAACAAAAATCATCTTCCTACTCTTTGCAATGTAGTATCCTTTTGATTGGATACATTTTATTCTCTACACAAGAACACTAACAACCATGATTACCCATTCACCTCTTTGACACTTATCCAAGAAAAAATAGAATAGAAGAACACTTTGACAATACATAAACCCATGCCAAATGATCTATAGGTCTACCTTAAGTGAAATCATCCATCACAACACCCTTTTGCTACAACACAATTATCTCAAACATCATTATTTACATATGATCACCAAAAATGAACACACAATCAAATTCTAAACCATTGATCATATATAATCAAGATTATTCAAACCTCCATAATCCACATAGATGGTCTTAATCAAGTATAAAACACACTCCAAAACTTAGACCATCTTAAAACAATGACATACCATCAAGAAAAAATTAATTACCCTTCTTGGGTTATTTGTAGAGCATGAACACATACATAGTCAATTTTGGAGATCAATAAATTTAACTATATAAACATTCAAAACTTAAAATGAATATTAATAAATTTAACTTAAAGTTCTCTACAACTTTGCTTTTTACACCATGGTCAAATTATGCACATATACAAAGTTATAGCATAAAAACTATAGACTAGTCTTCCCTAAAAATTCAAATATTTGAATTTTAATGGTCATTAAGGAACTATTAAACTTCTAAAATGTTGACCTCATCTCATGTACCCTTGTAATATGGACCAAATACACACTATTGATCTCTTAAGATAATCCAGGTCTTTATGTTGTAATGCTCATTATTAGATTTGAATCACAATTCTTGTGATTGTGACACTTGGTACCCTCGTGTGCCTTCTAAAAATTTTTTTTTTAGTCTATGCACTTTTAAAAATTGGTAGTCCTACATGTTTTGTTGACTCTTTGACTTGTCTTGCACCATTGATCTTCATAACTATGAATTGATGCTTAATGTTGATCTTCTATCAGATTAGCAAGCTTATGACACTTGTCACGAGTACATGAAACATTTGACATGTTGACTTCATATGCACCATTGATCTCAAAATGTATGATTAAGTGCTCACCATTGGATCTTCTAGACCAATAACCTCAAAATTCAACATGATTAAACTTGATGGTCTTTGACCCATCATAGATTGTTAGAGCAACTTTGAAGATTTATAACTTGAGATAGAAATCACTTCAAGACTCAAAAATTTTAGGGTAGCTTCTTGTCACTATAAAAAACATCTCCATGTAAACCTTTGACCATTATTAACTTAATCATACCTAAATTAAATGCATAAACTTACTAGTTCATATATATCTACATGATGTGTAGTGACAGTCTATCTTCTCTTAAGCTATAATATGTATGTTCTTCTTTCTAAAATCTCATGAAAAAAACTAAATCTTTATCAATATATCTATGGATGCTTCACAACCTATTCTTTGTCCTTACATACCTACACAAGTGCCATATCTCTCCAAGCCTTCCATTTGATCACTTTATCATCAATGCATTAGTACAACATGCTCTCTTTAACATCAATGACAATCTAAGTCATCAATGACCATGTTCAATAATCTCCTCCTTTGTCATTGATGAAAAAAAACCTTCAAAATGTCTTCTTAATATTTGAACATACTCATCAAACTTCATTTTGATCTTTCTCCCCCTTTGACATTAATTACAAAGGGCCTATATTTTGATCTTGAGAACCTAAAAAGGATTTCAAGAACAACAAAATGAAAGGACCATCTCTAAGAGATGATATAAAATCCCCTTAATACTTTGCATATCACTTCTTACCTTAAACTTCTTAAACATGTTCCATGACTACACTTTTGTTTGATCATACTATGCTTTTATGAAGACAAAACACACTAGAACATAATAAACTACTTTAACTCACCTTTAAAACATTTAGAGAGACTCCCCATAGATCATATAACTTTAGGTACCCCTTAAGCATCTTTATAACATCTTGGTCTTTTGGAGAAAATGACCAAAACATCCACTTCTTTATACTAGCCTTGCTTAGAGGCCTTATAACCCTACTTGGAACTTACATAACCCATAACATGTTTTGTGTATGAAATTTCATGGATTTAAATTTCATATCTATATTAAACTTATATGCCTCCTCAAACATATCAAAAATCAACACTCACCTCTTCCTCTATAACATACTTCCTTCACAAACCTAATAGCCAATAAGAATTCTACTTGCATAAGTCCTCCTTTATGGAACCAACCATGCACTTTAAAAATTTTTGGAAATAATTTTAAATCAATAATTTAGAAATTTCAATTTATTAATAAAACTTAGACCTCAATTCATTAGGAAAACCACTTTTCCAACAAAGATTAAACATTAGGTTTATTACAGAAACTTTGTCAACAAACCATCTTATGGTAAAATCCTAACTCTAAATTTTTTCCCATAACTAGAAGTCATTAATACACACTTATGGACCAAATTTTGATCCTATACTCATTCGGGAGCCTATACTTCCTATACCATGGTTTTTGACCTGCATATCCTTAAGCAAAAACTGGAAAGCTTGAGAGTAAACAAAAATGATCCAATTGGACAGAAAAGATTTTCAAAGCTTGAAATCACCTAAAACACATATAAATTAAGTAATGACACTTTTATATTCCATTAATACACCTTGAAAACTTTCAATGACACCTGGATATTCTATACCCAACTTGCAGACCTTGCACACAGAGTTTCATTCCATCACAACATATTGGAACATATTCATAAGACTCATTGTTCCCCCTTAGCCAAACATATATTAAAATGAAATTATTGTCCTTCAACATAAACCAAATATAAAATAGCATCCACCATTATTCCTCTTTCTTGTCAAGTGTCTCTTTGAATCCTAGATAGAGACACCCTTACAATGTCTTAGAACAATGTAAAACCAAGAGTCGCCCACAAATCCTCATATTTTTTCTCCTCCTTGGTCATCTGATACTAATGATTCTTATTTTTCATCTTAGGCTTAAGAGAATAAACATGCCTATCTAACACAATATTCTATTTCTATTACAAGCATGAATTGATAATATATAGAGACAACAAGTATTCATGACATACCTTCTCAACTAGAGAAAGAACCTCATCATTGGATAGTGACAATTGATGTTCTTTGTGTAAAGTATGATCAATAACAAAAATATGTTTAATTTTATCCATAACATCTCATAGTTAGTCTAAACTTGCACCTTGGTCTTATCCTTGAGCTTGGTCTCTTCATTCTCAACAATAGCATACAGTGGGATCTCTTGATTCTCTTCATCCTTTGTAGCATTCTCCACTTCAAAAAATATACCACTTGGACCTGAAGACTCATTATGAATTATAATTTTATTCTATGGCTTCTATAAGTTAAATTATCTTCTTTCTTGCATCCAGGACTCTAATTGAACTTATTTTGACTTGATGGCCTTTGCTTGTAGAACTTAGTAATATGACCAATCTTCTTACAGTTGTAGCAAACAATTCTTCTTGAGGGAAACTCAACTTACCTTACCTTATTTAGACAATATTTTTAAAGGTATCCCACATCATGAAATTTTAAGCATTCAACATTGCTTATGTTATTTAATTCATAATTCCATTCATTCCTAGTAGGACTTCTACACTCTCTAGCCCTATGACCAAATTGATTACAAGTATAGCAAAAACCATTAAAATTTGCACACCTCATGGAATTTGGTTGTCTAATCTGATTTTTCCTCATTCTTCCAACACCTTCATTCCTTGATTGATGATTGGTCTTCAAGATATAATTGTCCTTGTTCACATTGATCTTTATCTTTTCTTGAGTTACATTCTCTTGTTCTTCTTTGTAACCAAATCTAATTTTTTCACTACCATGTTTTTGACTATTCATAATGTTTTCTAGATCACTTAAGCTATATTCAAACATCACTTATGACTTCATCTTACTAGATGCATTTTCTAACTTAGCTTTCAATGACTCATTTTCAATCTCATATCTTGAGCACTCATGCTTTTTAGCTTTTAGGCTTGTGGATAGGATTTCCAATTGACAATTGAGATGCTTGACTATATTTTCATGCTCCTTGGTGTCTTCATTCATTCTTACCTCAAACATATTGAATCAATATTCATAGTCCTTTATTTGAGACTTCATCTTCTTGGTATTCTTATTCTCAATCTTCATATCTTCAAGGGCATTCATCAACTTGGTCTCACAATCCTCCCTATTTTATTCAACCTTTGTATCACTCCAAGTAGACTATTTTTGATATGACCAGCTTCCTTCTCTTCCCATGGAAATACATTCATCTTCAACATGACCATCATATTCATTATCAACTCAAATTCATTGTCTTCACTCTCATCTAATGAGTTGCAATCTTTATTGGTGTAGAGAGTTTTCTTGTTCTCTATGGATTTCTTCTTGTTGTCATACTTTTTGAATCTTTTCTTCCCTTTATCAAACCTGAATATCTTCTTTCCTTCATATTGGATTTCACCATTCTCTTCATCATCATTATTATTATGCTTATAAGGGCACTTATTATCAAAGCATCCTATTTCTCCATAATTGAAACATTTAAAAGGTAGTTTACTCTTATACTTCCCTAAGCCTATTTTCAATTTTCTTGTAAACAAAGTTATCAGCTCATCACTAGATAAATCATCATACTTAACTTCGATACATTAAGTTTTATTCTTATTTGGCTTTATTTCTATGTTTAATGTTGCTTCCTTATTTGGCATTTTTTCATCATTTACTCTCATCTCATAGGAAGTAAGGATTCCATGCAATTCATCCATCTTAAGTTGAGTAAGATCAAATATTTCTTCTATAGTAGACACTTTAGAATCAAACATGAGGCAGAGAGACCTTAATACCTTTTTTACTATAGTAGCTTCTTCAAGATTCTCTCCAAGACCTCTAATAATGTTCATAATCTCATCAACTCTCTATAAAAAGGATGACACATTATCTTCTTCCTTCATCTTGAGACTCTCAAATTGTCTTCAATGAGACTACAACTTGGCCAACTTGAATCTTGAATTCCATTCATATATGATCTACAATTTTTCCCATATCTCTTTGGTACATTTACAATAAATTACCTTGGTGTACTCAATCTCTAAAATTCCATAGGGGATGGAATTCATTACCTTGGAATTGTTCCAACATAAATTCTCATCAACTACACTAGTTGCAGGGTTTAAGGGGTTTAATATCCATCCACAATAGATTGCCAAATGTCAAAACCTATTGACATGATATAGCTATTCATCCTTCCACTCAAAAAAACATAATTGGACCCATTAAACATTGGTGATTTCTTTGTAGAGAAGCCTTGCATCTGCTGACTTGCCATATTGTACCTTAGATCACCTTCAAGTGGTTAAACATAAAACAAATGTCATTATTTGATACCAATTATTAGAGTTATAATCACTGAGAGAGGGGTTGAATTAGTGATACTATATATTTCAATATTCAATTTATATCCTTTAAAAATATTAATATAAAAAACATATATCAACTTGATCAATAAACATAAACAAAATAGCTCATACATTTAAAGCATACATAAGATCAAACACATAATGTATGATTCTTTTGGGAAACCCTCATGGGGAATAAGACCTAATATCATTCCTAAAAACACATGGATTACCTGTCTTATAATATGATCCTAAAAAAGAGACCCTTTTAGTGAAACACCCACTTCACAAGGAACACCCACCCCTAAGTATGAAAAAACACCCACTTGCTCTAGATGTTGAGCACCCACATAACAAATATGAAATCAATAGATCCATAAATTTGATTTTACTTCAATTTTATGGAAACACAATGTCTAATACCTTTATTTCAACCTTCACACTTTCTCAGCCTTGGTCACACAAGTAATGCATCCAAAACATCCTTTTGGATCACCCTAAGATTCTTTACTCATCCTTAGACACAAGCCTATAGTATCACTATAATCATAATCAAGACATGACCAAAAGGTCATACACACTATAATCACTCTAACTTGCCTATTTTCTCTATCTTCTACACTCTCAACACATGCTCTGCTCATACATGTCTCTACTAGTCTCTCAACACATATTCCACAGGTCTAAAAGCCATCATGTTTAGTTTCAACTTTTATAGAGTCTTCATTAATATCATGTTCACAACCTTCCTTGTTGGACACAACACATTCCTTCACTATTAAGGCATATACATGGGTCACATTTAAGTAATACCCTCTTTCAAATAGGCCTAAGTGTCCTTTTGGGTCCTATGGAGACCTATTCACCTCTTTGAAACTTCTCTGAGCAAACTTAAAACACTATAAAAATACATATACCCATCCCACATGATCTATAGGTCCACCTTAAGTGACAACATCCATGACAACACTATTTTACTATAGCACAATTAGACCAAACATCATTATTTATATACGATTACCAAGAATGAACACACAATCAACTTCTAAGACATTGATCATATAGAATCTATATTGACAAAACCTATATAATCCATAAAAATGGTATTCATGAATTATACAACATTATCCAACACTTAGTTCATCTTACAACATCAAAATTCCATCAAGAAGAACTCAATTACCCTTCTCGAGTTACTTACAGAGCACAACGCATACAAAATTAACTTTGGAGATCAATAAGTTTGATTATACAAAAATTAAAACCTTAAAACAAATACTTTTGGATGTGACATGAAGTCCTCTACAATTTTTATTTTTACACCATGGTCAAATTACGCATATATCAAAAGTTATAGCACAAAAACTACAAACTAATCTTCCCTTGTAAATTCAAATATTTGAATTCCAGTGGTAACTGAGGAAATGTTGAACCTCGAAAAATTTGACCTAATCTAATGCACCCTTGAAATATTTACCAAATACTCACAATGCATCTCCTTAGATCAGCTAGGTATTTATCTTGAAATGCTCACCATTAGATCTTGATCAAAACTCCCATGATTATGATACTTTGTAGCCTCATGTGCCTTATAAACACTTTTTTGTTAGTCGATGCACTTGTTTCACTTGGTATTCATGAGTGATTTGTTGACTCTTTTAATTGTCTCACGTCGTTATTCTTATAAGTATGAACTGCCACTGACCATTGATCTTATATCAGATTAGCAAGCTTGTGACACTTGTCACCGGTGTGTGCAACCTTTAAGATGTTGAATTCATATGCACCATTGATCTCAAAATATATGATTAAGTTCTCAGCATTGGATCTTCTATACCAATGACATTATACTTTAATGTGATTAAACTTGATGGTCTCTGGCCCATTAAATTATATTAGAGTAACTTTGAAGCTTTATAACTTGAGTTAGATATCACTTCAAGACTGTAAATTTTTAGGGTAGCTTTTTGGCACTATAGACAACATCTCCATGTAAAAATTTGATCATTATTGACTTTCTTCATACTTAAATTAAATTAACAAACTTATTGTTTAATACATATCTACATGATGTGTAGTGATGGTTTGGCTTCTCTTAAGCTATAATATGCATGTTATTCTTTCCAAATGCTCATAGAACAAACTAGAGCTTTGTCAATATATCTATGGATGCCTCAGAAACTCTTCGGTGTCCTTATAGACCTACACAAGTGCCATATCTATCTAAAATATCCATTTAATCACTTTATCATTAATTCATTAGTACCACATGCTCTCTTTGGCATTAATGACAATCTAAGACATCAATGACCATGCTCAAAATAGATTGGATATATGATCATAGGAATGTAGTAAAAGGTAACACTAGGAAAGAGAAATAAAGGTCAAATATAGCTCCAATAGTTGATTGAAGATAAAAATGTTTGAGATAAATTTAGATATTTATACACATTTAACTCATTATGTATGACATTATAGATTGAAAATTACTCAAGGGTTACTTTCTATGATCTATACCCACATTTTAATGTGAAATAAGCTTAATGAGGAGCTTAATTTTTTGAAACTTACACTAGTGTTATAGTCAAGTTTTAATAAGATAATGACCACAAGATTTAAATATATTTTGATTGTGAAGTGTGTGCTTTGGATATACCTTTTTAAAAATATAACAGGATGTCAAATCTTTATTTTTGGACACAAACAATACATGATAATGACATATATGAAAAAATAAGGAGAGCAATTCTTTTTCGTATACAAGACTACATTAATCAACATGTCTCAAGAAATAATGATATTTATGTTGGGCCTATTTTTGGAATATCTAGAAAAGCATTCAATCCATTGATGGATGTTTTTGTGGTATCGATGCTTCTAGTATGGCCAATAAATAAAAATGAAAAGATATTGATGGGATGGGAACATGTGGATATTTAATGTAAAATAAAAGGTAAAAATGTGGATAAAATTTTAAGGATTCAATCTTGGAAACCCTTAGGGAGATAAGGTGGTGAAGCATTATATTAGGATTATTTGAAACATAATAAAACATGGAAAAAATCATATGAAATTAAAATGGACATTGATGTGGATAGCATCATCTAAGAATGGGAACCAAACAAAAAATAGAAAGGTGGATGGATTAAGATTATTGAATAAAATACATGAGACAATTTAATAATACCTTACACTACTTAAATAGGGTAATGAATACTAACGTATTCAACTATTAAAGGTCATAAATTAATATGAGTTATCATCTTGGCTTAGGATGTGGGGTTTTTGAAATTTCTATTCCGAATCACTCTCAATTAACTTGGTCTTGAATTTATATGATAATTATTTAATATGTTTTGAAAATTGACATTGATTGCTTCTATTTAACCAAATTATATTCATTATTTTTATCCATGCTTTTGTTCAAGCTTTTACTATTGCTCCATTAATAGGGTAACCATATTGTCTATTAAATATGAATGTAATATTAATATTTTTCCAATTTTTTTTCATAACTGTGTAAAGCTAATAATATTTTTCATTAATTTTTAAGTATGTAATCAAAATAATTTTCAAATATTTTTCATTTACTAGCATTATTATACTTAAGTTTGTGGAAGATGCACTAGTTGTTAGGAATAAAACACTTCTAAATCTAGATCTATTATTACCATAAACTAGATCTAAAGCTATGATATAAAATGCATCATGAAAACATTCCTTAATTTACCATTAATATGAAATCATAAATGAGAGAAAGATAAATAATAACATAGATAAAAAATATCTAACATGATTCACCCAATGTGGGTTACATCTACCAATGAAAGTTTTGAAATAAATCAGCAATCTAAGACAAGATTATAATGAACTCTCATAGAGATAGAAAAATATACTATATAAAGTGTTGCACAAAAATCTATACTTTCACCTACACCTGCACAATGCTATATCTCACAAGTTGTTAAACCACACCCTATAATGAACACATGTACATTTCAAAACACCTACACTTTGACTTTGATCCTAAAAGCCACACCCTACAAAAATAAACCATCAACATCTAAATGCCACACCACACCCTGTATATATAATAAAATGAAGAAAATCCATAAAAGAGGAGTAAATATGCAATGCTTATCCAAGACAAGCATTATACAACATGTGAAACCGTCCTCCACCTCATCAAGCTTATCCAAAACCTCTCCCAAGGAGGAATTCACCATATTCATCTCTCCACCTTATAAGGGCACATTTTACCCAAAACATGTGACTCTCAACCAACTCCACTCAACAAGGAAAGAATTCTCTTTTCCTAAAAATAACTAGCTTCCTCACAACGAGGAAGTCAACAACATGGGAAAATGCATCTAACAACTAACTCCATGAAATATGGAATACATAGAAATTAGGAATACAAGGAATATTTCACTCACATGTGTAAAACATGAAAATTACACCCCCCACATATTTGGATCTCTTTAGGCCCACAAAATTTATTCATATGGTCATGTGATAGCCCCAAAGGGCTCCACAATCAACACTAGTTACAATGCAACACCGTACATTTTTTTTAATTTTGTCACACTAATTTTTTGATATGTGTTTTAAAATCACAACATAATCTAGTGATGCAAGAAGGAAAGGGTTATGAAGCATTGAAATACAAGGAAATTATTTCAAGTTTAGGTTTAGGTCATCAAGAATCTATGCATTAATAGAGTTCTACCACCAATGGTTAGGGTGACTACTGATAGTTGACCCTGAGGTCCTTAAACATTGATGGTTAGGATCCTAAAATTTATTTAACCAACCAACTTAAAATTTTTTGGCACCCACACTCAATGCCCACCTATAGAGACGACCTTCTCTACCTACCATACTAACCACCTCATCACCTCACCATTGGTCCATTTTATCCTAACTCATGCATGTTTTTCAATGATATTACCTAGTCTTTTAGATTTTAATGACAATAATAACCATATTGATGTATTTTTGAACTTGCGCTACCTTGCACACACCCAACCAACTTGTGTCTTCTCAAGAGTAATTCCTACCTCAGATACCAGTGACCAATTTGTCTTTTACCTAGGATAACTTCCTACCTTAGATACCCATGAAAACATAAACCTTACCTAGGAGACTTATATTTATGAGTGTTCCCAATTACCACACCTAAATGTGGTCATGTAATCCACTTATCACTTATCCTTATAACACTGACCCTAATTTTTATAAACTATGGAGAACTAGTCAATGTGCATTCTTGGCTATCATACTTTTGTCACACTTTGTGTGCATGTGTGCACTATAGTGCCCAAACTTTGATGTTCAACTTTCATCACCACCTTAACAAATTATCAAACCTGTACTTGATTTTATTTTACCTAATAAATTATTAGTTTTAGGGGAAATACCTCCTCCCATAATTGAGGAAACTGAACCTTCAACCAATAATCTATTTTTATTTTATAGTTTATTGATATAAATTGCATAATAAAAGGGGTGAAATGTATACACTAAAAATCCACAAATAATGGTTTCTAATGTCACGACTCCTCTAGATCACTTTGGGACCCTTTAGGGCCCCAACTTGACCTTTTGACTGGCAACCAAACCTAGCCTTAGTAATAATAACCTACAGACTAAACCCACCTCTTTAACTTAACTTAACCTTGACCCTCAACCACTGATGGTCACCCTAACCATTGATGGTCACTATGAGTAACTATTAAGAGCTTTTATATCCAAAGTTTCATTTCATGTATTCTTTGAGAAATCTAGCAATCTGGACATCATGATAGAGATTTGACTTATAGCCACTCCTCAATCAATAGCCAAGTACAATTAGTCTACCAGAATCATGTCAGACTCCATCAATGAGCCAACCACCTCAACCATTAACCAAATCAACCTCCAAAAAGCTAATCATTTCTTTTCAATCTAACAATTAATGTATTTCTAATTTGTAATGACCCTAGCATAAACTAATATCCTAGAATTACTTCTTATGACCCCATAAATTTGACCTTTTTATCATCCAAACCTAACACAAGTAACCACCAATGGTCATCCTGATCATCGACAGTCTATCCAACCACTGATGGTCACCTCAATTGTTGATGGTCACCTCAATTATCGATGGTCACTGTGACACAAAATAAAAATAAGATATTTTAACCCACTTACCCTCAACCAAATTGAAATTTTCTTGTCTCTTCCTATTCACAGAGACCTAACCTATTTTTTTAACCACACCCGACCACTTTAGCATTAGTTTTGACCTATTTATTGTTATAATTAGTCAATTTATTGATCAAGCATCTCTTGTATTTAATTTTAGTATCTTTTGTGATTTATGAAAGTACTTTATCTTTCAATTTATAAACTTCATTATTTTAAAAGCGTGGATTGACAACCCCTAAGGAAGCTCTTGCTTCTAAGATCTATCTAGCACTAGGCAATTCACCCAACTATCTATCTAACAAACCATTTGCTTTAGTGCTATCTTATTTGTGAAATATTCCTCCCAACCCAAATAGGATATATATATATATATATATATATATATATATATATATATATATATATATATATATATATATATATATATATATATATATATATATATATATATATATAATCATCTGATTCAATGTGTGCATAGTAAAAAAATAAAAAATTATACCATACTCGTATCTATTTTCTCTCTTCTTCCTCTCTTAGAATATAAGATAAAATTCTTTGAAACAATAATATTCAATATCAACATGAATAATATACATTTTCAGTGTGTTAAAATATTATCCTTGTATTAGCTCCATTATTCAAATATGCTAATTATATAATTATGTGTTAAACTGTGATATAAACCATCATTTGGTATCAGAGTAGGTGGATCTGGTAATCGATTAGTGATACTTTTTTTTAGGGGTAGTCTTTTCAAGCCTTTGCCCCTGAGGATGATAGTAGTATGTGGAAAGTTAGATTAATATATTTAGTTTTTAGTATTTTAGCATTCTATGAGCATAACACACCAAGACTCTATTTGGAATGTACTTTTTTATTATTCTCTTGCATGTATATATCTACTTTATTTGATTGATTTAGTATTGATATCAATGATTGAGTTATATCAGTTGAATAAATATGCATTCATATCTCTATACATTCTAGTCATCACCTAGGATAACATCATCCATCTATGTCAAATTTTATTCTTAAAAATTAGTCACTATTGTTTCATTATCATATGCAAATGGTTTATCTCCACCTAGGATGCTATAGGGAGTAAATAGAAAGTGGAGCCTCTAAGCTTGATACATATCTACGTATCATTATTCAAATTTGAATAATGATCAGACTTGAAAATTTGTTTTTCACCTCTAAAAAAGCACATCAATCATCGATAGCTACTATAAGTAGAAAATCATTGGTGTGGCTCAAATCTAGCACACTCTCTAGGCTCCAATCTAGATGTACTTTTATACACTATGTCAATATTTTAGCTTCACCACCACTATCTCCATTATCAACTTGCATTACCATTGAGCTGACTTCGCCCACCTATTTATGACATGCACCATGGGTTACTAACTTCTATTAGATCATAATTTACTTAGGTTTTGTCTAATCTAGATGACTATCAAATAGGCATATTTATTAAATGTGTCAAAACATTCCTATGCACTCCCATGCACTCGTTGAATGTCCTAAAGCCTATACAAATTGACATGTAATATTTAGTTTGTTTTTTTAGTTATTTAATTTGTTATTTTAAGTTTATTCAAAATTTACTAATGTTTAGTCCAAAGATTTTAGATTTGTTAAATATAGTGTCATCTATAGAAAAATTTAAAAAAAATATTATATGTCCAAGTTAGTGGTATCATATAGCCTATTTTGTGTTATTGAAAGAGTCAAAATAAAAAATAAGTCAAATAATTTTTTTTGAGTTAGTGTCAAAATAAAAATGAGTAGTCATTTTGTATATTTAAAAAAAGTGAGTTTTATAAAATGTTTCAAAAAATATTATTTTGTGTATGGACACATTATTAGGTGACACTGACGTCTTTATTTAAAATGAGTCAATCTTATGGGGGGTTGTATTATGAAATATGACATTGAGATTAATCGACACAATGACTAAGTAATCAACAAATTACTTGAGGAATGAAGATAAATGGAGGCTAGAGTTTACAAAGCCTCTCGTCATTCATCAATGATGGGGCCTAGAATGATTTTATGATGTATATAGTATAGTGTGAATTTTTTCTATAGTTTTTACTACATCTTTTCAAAATAAGAATAGAAAAATATGCTTGTTCAATATTTTTAATTTGGGTGTAATTTAAAACATAATTCCATGATATAAAAACATTGTGAAATGATAAAAAGCACCAATGTAAGCCAGTTTATGGATCTTGAAAGGGTTTGTGGTAGAGATCTAGAAAACCATAGGAGGTGAATAGTATTTTGGAAATAGTTAGGAGAGAAGATACTATAGAGTTCCTATGACTTCCTTACTTCTTTATAAAGATGACCCCCAGTGACACATCTATTACATTCACATAAAGTAAATGAGGGATGGGTTCTTTCACATAGTAGTGGTCATGTGGAGCAAGATTGTATCAGTAGTATACAAAGATAAGAATATGCAGTGGCATATAATTTTGTTCATCGTATTCATGTCAAGGTTGATGGAAAACCTGTAAAACCATGGGAGGAGTGAGGTTCTATTTATATCAATGTCATTAGCCAAATATGGCATGCTACAAGGGGTAAGCATACTGCAAGTGAGAGTGTGTATGTTTTTTCCCCATGTAAAAATTAAGGGGGGAATGTTAAGAATTATATTTTACATTGTGTAACTTTGAATATTTATTGAGAGGTAAATAGTAACTGGTTAGTTAGTATTTGGTAATTTATTTAGGTATCAAAATATTATTATATAATAATATTATGATAATAGATAGGAATATATATTTGTTGAGATATATTGTTATTATTTATAATAATATATTATATTTAGTGTTTATATAAATTTTGAGGTTTTGAGTGACAATTTAATTGAGAGATAATCTCCATAAATATAGGAATGGTTTTCCTATATATATGTAACACCTGAATGTTTTAATATTAAGAATCAATGTGAACAATACACATTTTTAGTGTGTTGAAATATTATCTTTGTATTAGCTCTATTATTATAACATGCTAATGATATAATTATGTGTTAGATTCTGATGTACACCATCAGACAATATTATAATAACTATAATTAGGTAATAGTATGACAACTATTGGGTCACATTATGTAAACTATCACGAACCATTCCAACTATTGGACCATTTTCCCTAAATTTATATTTATAGGTATAAATTTGGTTAAAATATACTTGAAATCTAATATCACACTGGTTAAGAACCAATAATATTAATATTAGAATTCAATATCATACTGAAGAAACCAATATTAACAATATTAAAATCCAATTTCATCAAATATAACACTATAAATGGTGATACTATAAATACATATTCTTATACATATGTCCATATTTAATGAAATGGTGTTTCTTATGTTGAAGAAGCGTTAACTATAGAGGCCTCTAAATTTGTATATGATCCATATGTTGGTAATCAAAACCTATGAATCATTGGTCATATATTCATGTAAACATGCATCCTCATGTGTAAAAAAACTACCTATACCTATTTTTTATTATGATATTGAGGCCTCTTTGTAGGTGAAACTTAATGCTTACGAAGATGGAACATGATCTGTGAAACAAATTATATATGTTCATGTGAAACTATATCATGCTCATAAGTAGATGGAAAAACTAATCATTTAATATGCTCATGTTCATTAAATTTTTTTATATGTTTTAGAAGATATAAAATCATGTTATTCAATAGTTATGTAAACTATTTCATTACCATGTTTCTAAATAATTCTACTAGGTATAGAATAAGTAAACACCATTTTCTATAAAATATATTCATATTGGATTCATTTAATGTTGATCACTTGATCATGATTGATGTATTTGGTAAATTTATTTAATATATAAGGTAATCCTTTAATTTTTGTATCCAAGGGTATCCTAATAGCATATTAAATACCCATGTTCTTGGTATAACAAGAAAAGGACTAGGAATTATAAGGAGGCATACTTGTAAATGAATCATTATATGATAGAGAGTATCTTGTGTGTGCCCATCTAATGCTTTTACAACTCTAAAAATATCTTATAAACATTATTCTACGTAACCAATAGAATAAAGGAGTGTTAGGGTGCATACATTTTCACTTGATCCATTGTTTATCATGCAACTATGGATGGAATACTTGTTAACATATGCTTGAATTAAAAGTGCATGTTTATTTGAATAACTGTCAACAATTTCACTCTCAAATAATATGATCATAGGATGTGATGATTACTTTCTTTTAGTTGTACCAATAATTCTATCAAGTGGATGCCCATATGTGGAAGGAGGATGTGCATTGTATGCATAATGAACTTCAAAATTATCCTTGTAATTAGCATTATGTTTGGAAAATGATTTTTATACATTTTTATATTTTGATTATGATTTATTTGTTTCTTAACCTCTTCAATAGTTGTACAAATATATATGATATCCTTGTCAATGGTATTTATAATCTTGTGCTTAAGATGGAAACATATATTTTTAGAATGAACACTATTATAATAATCATAATAAGTAGTACCATAAAAAATTTATAGATTTGGGTCTAGACATGTCTATCTCCAAGGGTGAAAGAAGAGTGATTACATTTCATTCTATGATTTGTTTTCAAAAACATATGAGGAGGTGATGGAAACCTTGAGAATTGAATCTATTGAGATGGTTTCGGTATAGCACTAAAGATAATTTTTTCTTCATTATTCCTTTCATTTTGTTTTCTCTTGTAAATTGGCTTGCTTTGAAACTTGATATTGGAAATATAGTGAACATTTGAAATATACTTGAGCTTGTTCAAAGTAAGTAAATTGATTTCATATTTTTGGACTATGTCACATACCCCATCAAATGATTTTAAATAGTCAAACGTAATGGATTCTAGAAAAGGAAAAAAAAATTGTGTAAAAATATATTCGATATCTTTATCAAAAAATTTATTTGTAATTTTTACAATAATAATCATGTACCCTAGTGCATATTCACTGATAATTTCATTTGACCCTTGTTTGATTTTTACAATTTGAGCATATGATAAATTTTGCCTCGTGTTGATATAAAAGTGCAGCAAAAACTAATTTGCAAAAGTATTGAAAGAATTTAATGATTGAATATGGAGATCATAAAACCACTTAGGAACATATTATTTTAATCTTATTGAAAAAAATATTGTCAATAATTTATTAGTATTTACATAATCTAGACAAATTGTACAAAAGGAACATAGATATTGTTCCAAGTTACCTTTGCCTTCATAAAGAGGAAGCTTGAAATCTACAAATCAAAATGATAATTGGTAATATGTAATTTCATGTGCCAAGGTATTATGTAATAAGGAACATGAGTCCATGGAAGGGCTAACATGAGAAATGGATTTCTCAATGTGGACTGATCTAGCTTTTAATGTGAGGATTGTATGATCTAAACTAGTATTGGCATATGTAATAGATGAAGTGTAGGTAAGATGAGTAGGAATATGCATGGATTTTTTTTATACTATGTGATGTCCCTAAACCAAGATATGGTGCTATGAAAGTAGTAATGGAAATGATACAATATTATAAGTAATAATATTGGAAATGAAATCTTATGTCCCCTTATTGTGTTCATCTCTAGCCACATAAAATAATGAATCAACCTTTTTTGGATGCTCATGAAGATATTATAGGAATTTTGTATCAGAAGTTAGATAATCATCTTCTTCTAAAGTATTGGATTATGAAACAATAGCCATGATGTGTCCCTCAATATAGTGTGAAATAATCAATGGAAGATCCTTTGAAGTTTCACTTGTGATGTCATTTTTTATATATGATTTCCCATGTTCCAAATTCTTTTAAGATAGGATATTGCAAAAGAATTGATCTTATAAGATGTATTATCTTGACTTAGTTCATTAGTGTAGGACATGCCATTATTTTTAAGACTTGCGTGCCCTTTTTTGGTAGAATGAGTAAGAGGATGAGTAATTTATTGAGCATACTTGACCAATCCTTACTAATGGTACTTTTATAATTTTATAAATATGTAAATCCAAAGTCATATCTATTGGAGTATATAGAAGATTTGATTGAGGGTGGAATACCCTGAAATATGATGTTTGAAATAATAAGATCATGAGTGTGGATATTAATGTATTTTTAGCATGTGGATATGTGGTGAACATTGGGAAGATTTTTAAGAGATTGCCTACATGCTATATGAGTGTCATAACAATGTGTAGTAAAATTAAATGGAGATTGTTCTAAAGTAATATTTGGAACATTATCAAACTTCAAGCATTTAGAAATGAATTACATAGCATATTTAAAATTATAATGATATTTTAGAATAAAATGCATAATCCTATGTAGCATTTGAGAAAATAATTCATTCATTGAACCCATTACATAAATGATGCAATATGAATTAAGTAATGTGACAATATAATTTAAGCAATGCTAGTGACTATGAATATATTGTAATGTAAAATAGAATGTTTATGAATATAATATAATAAGAAATTAATGTATGATGGTGGTTTAGGCAAGGGTTTTAATGATTTTTAGGCTCTTAGATATACTTATTCATCTTTTTATTAGGATCATCGAAATATTCAGAGAACTAATTACAAAGTTATACACATGTCTCTAGATCAATAACCTTAGGTTCAAGTTTAAGTTAAGAGTAACTTCCATATATGATAGACTCCTATCAAGTGTACCTCAAATCAGATGTATAAAATAGGCTTCTTATTAGTGAAAATAAGTGACCCTCCGTATTTTAATATACCATGAGGTATGAAGAAACTAAAATCTATGTTTATTTTTATAATAAGGCTATGAGTATTAGGGTAAAACCCTAATTCCATGGTGTCTATAAATAAAACACTACATGGCCCCTCATGATGGTTACTAAGTAGTTTAAAAACTTTCAAAACATGATTTAAAAAAAAAGTAAAATCAAATCAAAAAAAGTGAAATATTTTTGTATTAAAAAATAAGGAAAATTTCAACCCAAGGTCAAAAGAAAGAGCTTGTATGTTAGAATGATCCAAGGTGACAAGAGAATCCCATTGGTGTTAAATTTAATCTAAGGTCTAAAATATTGAATCATTTTGTGTTGGATATTATCCAAGGTCGAACCCTATTTTATTTCTATGTTAAGATTTTACATAAATTTGAAAGAAATATTATCCCAAAAATTAAGGTAAAAATAAACATTGATCTAAAAATAACAAGTTCACTAGAATGTTTAACCCTTTTAATCTAATATATATTAAACTATTGAAATGTAAATTTTGACATGTATGGATATAATACGAAAATATAGTAAGTTACAAGATTTGATGAGTTTATAAATTTGTTAAAAATAGTAAATTAAGCTAGGGTTAGAGAGTGTCCCTAAAAAAAATAATAGATATAACTATAAGAAAATTAAGTAAGTGAAAACTTTGTTAAATTGACATGTAGTTAGGGTTAGACTAAAAACATTTATTGGTGGTTTTTTGAGACAAGACTATAGGAAGTGGATAGGGGACACTATGATGTTGTCCAAATATAACAGTTACATCTTGATTTACTATATTTTATATTTAAAAATCACTACATGTGTGGTTGATTCTAAGGGGTGATTTTAAATATCTGTGTGTTGCTATGTCATCTATAAGACCTAAAAATATTAAACCCTAGTTTTTTAGATGTACTAGATGGTAATCATATAACAAAATGGGAAAAAAATTGGTTAGTAAGTATAGTTGAGATGGCCTCATAAACCCCTTGTAACATAGTGATGCCTATATATCCCAAATGGCCCTCAGGGTGATGTAGTTCTCCATCCTAGAGTAATTGTGTTATCCATGATTATCCAACTAAAATGATTTATCTAGATGATTAATTGAAATGTTTGACAATATATGCCCTAGACCTGTAATAAAATATTATTTAGACTTGGCTATTAATGATTAGAATGTTTTAGAGTTGAGCTAAGAGAAAATAATACTATTTTTATTAGTGGGTAATGATTTTATTAGAGAGATTCAAGGGAGGTATACTGAGTAGCATTGATGTGATTTCATAAGATAATATTTTGAATAATTTTTATAACCTACTTGATAAGATGCATGGGTAAGCCATTGTGTAATGTATCAATTCAAAAAAATGACCACTGGAATGTGAGAGACAAGGCCAAACTAGGAGACAAGACCGTAGTGTGGTCCAATTTGAATAGTTCAAACTTCTCGCATAAGACCATATACTATTGGGACATGTTTGGAAGTAACATATGGGATGAATAGGGATGAATTCAACTGAAATAGGGATGTCAATATGATTTTTTTAGTGTTTACGATAAAATCAAGGTTCTCTTATCCATTTTGAGTTAGCCAAATGTTGATTGAACTATGTAAGAGTAGGGATGTTAAGAATTAACATTTTTAGTCACTTAATGATTAATTTTATGTGTCTATAATTACATGGCATAAGATATTGTTTATTAGTTTTTTGATGTAAATAAAGAGGTTGAACTTCTGGAGGCTATAACTTTTAATCTGTAGCTCCATTTGAGTCTATCTTCATGCCAAAACAATTGCCTCAAAAATTTAAATGCTTCCATAACCTGACCTTTTAGTTATGAGACATTTTTAATATTTTTAAAGGCCATACGTGATCATCTAAGTGTCTAAAATTGTAGTTTAATATTTATTTTTGGTTTTTTTCTAAATTTAAAAATTGTATATTTTTGTAACCAAACTTAAACTTCAATTAAAATTCATTTGATAGGTTAATTTTAATTATTATTTTATTTTTGGATATTTTTAGAGATGTGCACACTTGCATGCAAAACTTATTAAAAATAAGAGTTGTTTTAATAGTAAGTCAAGTTTTATTTATTTTTAGAGTTATGAATTTTTTATGCCAAATCCAATTCTAAGTTGATATTTATTTATGCACATGGTTTGTAATTAATTGAATAATTCAATACGAATCAATACTAATTATTGTTTATAATATTGACCTATTATAATTTTATTTATCTTCATAATATTCGAATTCATTATTTTATTTGAAAGATAATAAATTTACTTGTAAAGCTTAAACCCAAAATGAATCTAGTTTAATTAATTTATTTTTATGCATGAAAAATATGATATAAATATTTTTTATATAATTTAATCATAAACTAGACTGTGCCACAAATCTATATAAATTTGTTGAATAAATTTAAAATCATGAAAAGAATGATATGATTTTTCAAAGTTTTTATTTATTATCAATATAATGCCCCCAATTGGAGCTTTTTTATGACACATCTAATAAGAAGAAAATGCCTAAACTATTTTAATAACTAAAATTGTATTTGTTTTAAATGTCTCAATATTTCATTTGGGAATAGTTATCATTGTGGGATGTTTGGTATGATTTTTAGAAAACAAGTACTATGTAAAGTTATAAATGTGATAGGGCATATAAATTTTAGTGTGGTAGAATAATTTTTAGGATGGGTTAGGGGTTTAGTTCTTAATTCCACATATGAACCCTTAGGGAGTGAATTAAAAAATAGAAATGCATTAGTGGTCTACTAATTTCTAATTCTAGACCTTGTGAAAGTAGTAATTTACATTTAGAAGTTAATACTTAGCCATGAGTTCTAAGACTCCATAAATGGCAGTGGAAGAAGTGGTTCCACTTAAAGGGAGGTGATTTTAGTAAGAGCAAGAGACTTTAGTAGAGAGTTTTTAAGTACTACATACAATTAAAAGGTTCTATAACATTTGAAACATGGTTAAAAGGTTTCACTGTGCTTGAATCCTTAAATGGTGCTATTAATTTTGGGGGATTTTATTTTGGAGTAATAAAAAATTTAGGGGGATCTACCTTGATTGAGGAAAAGCCATTGATCAATGAATGTTGTAATCCTACATTGTGTGGATTTCATGTCTTAGTGGTATTTGGAGGGGCCAAGGAAGGCAACATATGTCCTATTAAGATGTTAAATATTTGAAAACTCTCCACAACTATTAATTTATCATTGAGATAGTTGAAGGAAGTGGTGTGGATAGATCCATGACGAATAGATGTGGTGAGATAATGGAGAATTATTATGAAATTGATCATTGTAATTTTATATAATTGGTCAAGTTATTTTTTATACTTAATTCAAATTTATTTATAATCATAAACTATGTTAATAGACTAAACCTTGGAGAGGTCATTAAAACTTAAAGCCCCTATAAAATTTTTAGGGCACTTAAACGTCCCAAAAATAAGGTAACCCAAAAAGGACCCCTTTTAAATTTTAATCTCTCCTACATGGAGAAGATTGCAAGCACCCAAATCTTAAATGAAACCAATTACATCCCTTATATTTAAGAGGTTAGTTTGGCTAAACATAATTTCAAGGAATCCTAAGAGCCCAAAGGTGGGGTGATGATTTATATTTATAACTTAATTTGAAACCATCTGTGTATTAAAATAAAAAGAAATATGTAGAACTAGAACTGAAGAGTGAGTTCCTAAAATCTTGAGTTTGAGCTTTGGGAAACTAGTAATGGTTGTTGAAGTGTTCAAAGACATAAATTGGTTTATTTCTAGATAAAATGGGAAGGTAGAGGGAGGTGTCAGGGGGCCCACCTATATCCTCAATCATTTAATGATCTCATAAATTGTTACCTCTTCAATTTCATAGCAAAGGATTTTGAGGTAGCCACTAATGATAGCTAGGGAAGCATTCACCCATAATTGCCTTTGCTACTTATATGAGATCCCAAAATGTCATGGACATTTCCTATAAGCATAGTTGGGTTCATATTTTCCTTGACATCATATTGTAATTGTCAATGCTAATTTTGGAGACCTTCTCAAAATGTGTGTCTCTACATGTGGTCTTTTAAAGGGTGGATAAAATTTCTTGGGGTCCCATTGAACCATATTGATTGCAAGAGTGGGTTGCCCAATCCTATATCATGCAATAGACTTTCCCATATAAACTATAAAGGTGAATTGAGACTACAGTGTCTGTGGGGTCCAATAGACTTGTAAAGGTCGTGTAGGTCATATTTATTATATTGATTGGTTTATAGATACAAGGCCAACATAGACATTATGATGACCATGTAAACACCTATACATTAGTAATTGTACCCAACTTCTTGTATGGCACAACTTATTGGATGCTTGAAATGTTGTTGGTCACCCTGTGGAAATAATATAGATAAACAAAAATTGTTAATGTTTATTTATAGAAATTTATTTATTTAAAATTTTAAACATAAAAAAATAAACTTAAATATTATTATAATTAAATTTAAATTAACAATTTCAATTAAAAAATAGATTGAACTTAATTTAATGTTTTTTAAGTTTATGCCACCAATTCTAAATCTTTTAAAATGTTTCTAAAACAATGCAAAAAGTCTTTCATGTTTATTGGGTGAAGTCAAAATGAGTAATGTATAATAGTTTAAAAGTGAAAAATATTTAATGTTGAATTAAAAATTAATTGTAAGAACTCGGGTTTGATGTTATGTGGATATAAATTTTATATGTTTATTGATTTAAGAATTAAATAATATTTTTATGCCAAACAAGTTTAAAATGTGTTTCTAAAGACAACTAACAAGAAATTAAAAATAATTGAAAAGTGTTGCATCCTACTTTATTATATAATAAGAAGAATTTGATCTTTGTCATACATTTGAAAGAGTGTCTTACCTTATGTTTATTATTATTTTTAAATACAATAAATTAAAATAAAATTCTAAAAATTTAATTCCACCTTTTTGTTAATAAATTTATTGAATATTTTTAATTTATAATAAAAATATATATCTTATTCCACTTTATTATATTTAAATAGCATGTAGATATATTAAATACATTTATCTAAAATATATCAAGAGATATCAATTTCGAGGTACTTATATTATGATGTAAGTTAGATAGGCA
Source organism: Torreya grandis (assembly GCA_037957365.1). Lineage (NCBI taxonomy): Eukaryota > Viridiplantae > Streptophyta > Pinopsida > Cupressales > Taxaceae > Torreya > Torreya grandis. The sequence goes on from JARHVA010005923.1 coordinate 429,503, forward strand.
CCTCAAGATTAATATCTCTCGGCATATTTTAGATAAATATATTTAAGATATCTATGCTAATAGCACCTGCAGGTGTGGTATGCACATTTAACAATAAATAATAATTAGTGCATCATTTAATATTCTTCATCCAAAAAAGAAATATATATCACATTCAATGATAATTAAAGAAAATAATTTCATATACATCAAAATGTGAAAATAAGTATAATATATGTGACATTAAACATGTGACATTATTGTAGTTCTAAGGACATGAGTCTCTCTTCCTCAAATTTTTGTTTGTAAAGTTATTTTCCTATTTTCAACTTTTCATATCTATCATATTAAAATGGAGACAAAATTTTGAGTCCTTCCAGATATTTTACACATGAGATGGCCATAAATGTTAACCCTAGTCTTTCTATATGCCCTATATCAATTTTTTCTTGAGAAAGAGTTAATCCTTGTGATTTATGTATGGATAATCCCCAAGCTAGTCTTAAAGGTAGTTTTTGTGTTTGTCCCTTTTTTATTGGTGTAACTAGAGTTGTATGCAGAGTTGCATCTTCAAATGGAATTCTAGAGTAACTATAAAATTCCAACATAATATACGTAGGTGGCTCTATTGGGGAGCTTCTAGTTTTGTATACTATACTTCAAATACATCCTAGAGATCCATGTCTTGCTTCTATCCATAGATCGAAGGTTAACATCAACTTCACATCCTTATCTATTAATAAATCCAAATCCAATTCATTTTTTTGACCTCCTAATGGATTGATACTACCTATTCTAATTGTAATGCTCTATGTAATTAGTCCCTTTAATTATTTTAATTTCATTTTGTTATGATTTTTCACATTATCATTTGTTTTAAATAAATGAATAGCATTGTCAAAATCTTCCTTGATGCTTGGGTATAATACACTATTTATCCTTGACATCAATAGTTTCCAATCATCAATAGTTGAATGTGCATCTCTAAGATTTGAGAGCAGTTGTTGAAACCTTTTTTGGTCGTCACTTTCTCCTTCTTGTCTAAATACCTTATCTAAAGTAACAACTATTTTGAATTCTTCCCATAATATTTATCTATATCTATTACTATTGTATAATTTTTTATAACTCATAAGAGGTAGCTATCCCAAATCTCCTACTAAAATGATTGATCTACCTCTAAAACTGATGTTTGCATTTTTTGGAAATGCTTGATGAAGTCTTGCATCTATGTTTTGTAACATTTTTTTCCCAATTAAACTCATTTCATCAATCAATATGTATTTTATATGCTTCATTTATTCTTGAAAAATTATGAGTCTTGTTCCTTCTAATTCAAAAAAGTCAATGATTGGGATTTGCAGTGTTGAGTGGATTGTCAAGGCACCAATATTAAAAATTGTAACTCCAATTAGTGAAATTAATAAAAGTGGACAATGTTGCATAGTTGATGATTCATTTTTAAAATCTTCATGAATGGCACCAATTAGATGTGATTTTCTTGTACCTGTTGTTCCCTTAATTATCATGTATAGTGGTGTGACATTATGAGTCTGAAGAAAACATCTCATTATTATAGCAAGTACCTTTTTTTGTTTGGCACTTAAGGTTCCATATGAAATATTACTTGTTATATCATCTAGTATGAGTTACCCATTTTCTTTCATTGTGATTATGAATTTTATAGCTGAAGTTGTGTATTCTTATCCTTTGTATTCATGATTTCATGGTGCGTGTTTATCAATGTCTCTTCTACCCAACATATCTAATTATGATACTTCCATAATTTTCCCACGATGTAACCTTGATATGATTTCTCACTCATGTTCCATTATATTTTGATAAATGGCTTGAACATCATCACACTCTACATCACTTTGATTTTCATGGTTATCTGGTATAACCCCCTACTCCACATGCCAAGGATTATAATTAAATGACTCCCAGTTTTATAGTATTATATCATTATCAAGTCTAATATCTCTTTCTATATTATGAAATGGCTTTAAATCAATAATGTTGACTAATAGAAATCAACCCTTTTTTTAATTCTCGCACTAATACTGTAGTAAACCTTGGGAATAATCTCATAATAGTTTTCACACTCTTGGCCTCCCATTTATTATCTCACCTTCACTTTGGATTATATTACCATGATCTAGCTATCTTTATAAGTGAAAAACATTCCATTTAATAAGTTCTATATCCATCAATGAAAGATTTTAAAGGTTTATCATTTTTTGGTTCTATAATATGTGTCATCAGTTCAAACAATTCACATGAAACATTTAAAGTGATAAATACTCTACTTCTCTCTACCAATGGAAGCTATAACAACATATGACGTGTATCCTATGCCCCAATGTGTCTTTCAATAAGGGTTTTTGAAAGGAGTCTTCTATATGCTCTAGCTACTAATTCATCAAGATTTTCAATGTTTGCAAATAACATTAACATTTGATGATAAGTTTCATAATTCTTCTCAACTTTTGCCACATATTTGGCAATGTATTGATAACCATATATTTTGAAAGCATAGGTTGCCAATCTACATTTTCTCTATATAATTGTAATATGTTTTGATTATGTGTATTTACACAATCATCATTTATTGTAGGCTCATAGTTTTTGTCTCCTATTTTTGGGTCTTGAAATAATTTTGATCCATTCATATTCAATGACCATGATGCATTTTACCTATAAAAATAATAAAAAAATAGCTTATGTAAGCACATTATGCTATATTTATATATAGAAAAAATGAAATCAATCTCAATACTATAAAAAAATGAATGTTTGAATATCTTACCTGCAAAATATCTTTCCACTTTTATTACATAGGTAGGCACCCTCTCTACAAATTATATTACACTGTAAAAAATTAAGTAACTCTTAATAATCATGGTCAAGATCCACTTGTGCCAATTGATGTGTATTTCAAAGACATAGATGTTGCATAAAATTCTGTAATGCCTATATTGCATCATATATAAAATTTTATCTATTAGCATAAGACAAATTAATTATTATGTTAAAACTATATAATAAAATATTAATAGGATACTTGTATGTTTCATTCATGTGGATCTCCATACGAATTTCAGGCATGGATAATAGAATCAAAATATTTTTTAGCATTTTGAGGATCATGATTATTTGTCCAATCAAGCTTCTCCATGTTTTGTGCTCCCTCAAACCATATGAACCCATATACATGTGGTGAACCTCTATGTTGCCATTCATATCTAGACCAATGATCTTTCACTTTCATTCCTTTTTGTATAACCTGCTTTCAAAAAATTGTATGTCACAAGTGCATGTAATATGCCACTACATGAGGATAATCAATAATATTCTATCAATGAATTTTTTGTGATTCTTGGGGAATGGTTGGTGGTGTTCCTAGCATTAGCGCGTGTAGATCAAACTAATACATATCAGCTACACTCAACATGAAGAAAATAATTGGTGTTCCAATTTGATGCAACATCTCACTTAATTTTGCACAGTTTTTTTCTTAATAAGACCTTGTACACCTCAATGTGGTACCAAAATGCATTAAGTGATCAACAAGATGAGAGTACAGAACACTATCCATATGCTCACTTTATTCATTGATGGTGATTAACATGTCTTGCGAACTCTTTTTCACAAACACTATAGGTGAATTTTTTGCATGATGTCTCAGAATCATATTCATCATGTAATATCTAAATCATGGGTGTCATCTAAAATGGTGATCCCTGTATCGAATTAAATGTTTAACAAATTCATGTAGATGTACTCATTTCATTCTTGGTTCTAACCAATCACATCTTCCATCTAGAAACAACGTGGGGAAGGCCATATCAATTAACCCTTTTATGAATTAATCATTTATAGGGGATGTACCAATTCCTTTCCAATCCATCAGATCACTAGGTTTTGCATTAGGATTATTCACCCATACATGGATCAATTCCATCTTTCTCGTGGCATTAGGGGGTTTAGAGGCCATTGAATTTGTGTGATTGATGATATTTTCTTCTTCAATTTCCATCATCAAAACCTAAAATACATACTCATTCACATTTGAATCAAACTCCATGTGTACAGAGTTCAATTGGTCAAAGATATTTTTTCTCAAAATTAGGTGGAAGTTCGGTAAGTGCATTTTCATCAATCTGAACATCTCAATAGAACTTATCATTTTATATTTTATATTTTAGTTCTCTATATGATCTTCCTCTATTAACTATAAAATTATAATTCATTCTACATTGATCTCTTCTTCGAATAATAACGATTATCAAATCTTTTTTCTGATGTGGTAAAACTTTAGCAATTTCTTTCACTTCTTATGGAAAACTGATTATGTGTCCTTTATATTTATATTAACCTCCATTTTCATGTGTGACTTGAAGGATTGGATAGACTCATGCTATTAACATCTCTTCTACTTGGGTTAAGCATGGATGTTCTAGTGGTTGTGGACTAGGATCCATATTGTTTGATGCTAAAAATCAATGATCATTTTTATCTTATCAATATCTATAGCAAATTGGACCTTCGGGTGCTCAAGAGATATTTATGTCAGGGTAACTTTATCGACAAATATAACACATACTTAGTGAATCCAATTTTTATAGATGATGATGAAATATGATTTGTAATGTCTTCAAATCTACCTCAACATTTCCACTGTTATCATGTGTATTTTATATGTTATTTTCAGCATTGTTATCCATGACATTTATTTCTCCATTATTTGGCATGTCTAACACACATTCTATGGTCATGAAATTCACTTCTTCAGAGTGAGCATCGGTATTAACATTCATTCGATGATGTCTTTAAACTGATTCATGATTACGTTCTTGTAGTTGGTTTCTTTCTTCCATTATAAATTGATTCAAATGCATTTCTTTTTGAATTCTTTTTCTAATCTTTGTTGATCATCTTGTGATGTTTGTTCATGGTACACTATCATTTCTTGGGCATGTTATCTCATTTCTACTTCTAACTCTTCAACTGGGATTTCAACGCTATGTTTTACATGTCTTTCTCTTTCATTCTCATTTTTTTGTTGTTTTTGTTCATTTTTCATTTGTTCCTATTGTTATCTTCGATATTGTCAACCATATTCTCTTTGATATTGTCTTCACTGCTCTTTAGCTTAAAATTCATTCATGGACAAACTATACCTACAAAAATAGACATAAAACATTCAAACTTTTATCTAATAATCTTGAAATACAATAAACCTAATTAATGAGTAAATAATATAAATTAATTTATCCATAAATTAACAAATATATATATATATATATATATATATATATATATATATATATATATATATATATATATAATTTAAATAAAATTTTACCATCTTAAAAAAATATTTAGAATTTTTTTATTGTATTTTATCTTTATAAAAAAACACATAAAAATAAAAATTAATTTTATTACGAATTTATCTATTTCTTGTTTTATTATTTTAATTTTATTTAAAATTCACACAATAAAAATAAATAAACTAACCAACTTAGACCATAAAACTATAGACATTTACACTAAAAACATTTATCCCCACTAGGGATATTTACACTATAGACATTTATCCCCCTCCTTTTAAATGGATATCATATGATTTAACATAAATAGTTTCTAAAAACAATGATACTTTCAAAAACCTATACCATTAACATAGTATAGTTAATCTATTATCTTAGTTTATAATAAATACATCTAATTTATCTTATAGTTAGTTAATTATATATATATAACTATTTTATAATTACGTCATATTATAATTATTTTATTATATTTTTAATTATGATATATCTCTCATATAACATATTTACCTACATAATTATTTATGGACATGCTATAAATGTATCATATATAGAAAGACATAATATTGCTGATACATGTACAGGGAAAGAAACCTTAAAACCATGATATTTAAATGCAGTGAACGAAAAATTAATAAACCTTTTTTTCACACCTACGTTGAAAGGAATAGCGGGGGAGGGCGCTGAAAGAAATTGATTCGAATGCATTTATTTTTGAATTCTTATAATGTTTTGAGCAGAGGGAAAACTCTCCAAAATATATATTCATATTGCAAAATATATATGGTTCAGTATTTAGATATTGATAACTGTTTTTTCCTTTTACTTTATCACATATTTATACATTTTTGTTAAATATTTTCTTGTATATACATTTATTTTCAAACGATGTATAAATTTATATATATATATTTTTTTTTATCGAACTAATTTTTATTTATTTTTTATTAATCTATCGATTCACAGTAAATATCGAATCAAAAATCCCTAAAACCTAAACTTACCAAGAAACAAACGTAGAACCCCACTTTATTATATTTTATCCCACTTTACGATGTCAATAAAATCTAAAACATAAACCTAAGAGGGCCAAGAGACACGTTTAGAACCGCAGTTTACAATTTATTATTTCACATCATCACTCAATAAAACCTAAACCTAGACCTAAACATGCAAACAAACCAACCTGAAACCTAAACCTGTCAACAAGCAGGCCTTGAATTACAAATTATCATGTCAACGAGCAGTCCTTGAATTTCAAATTGACAATGGTTGTCAACTCAAAAGTTTGTCTCTTATCATCGCAACTTACCATGTCAGTAAAACATAAACATGCCAACGATAGTCCTCGAATTTCAAATTAACGATCGCCGTCAATTCAAAAAAAATTCCATGGTCAGTATTTTTTTAAGGCAGATGCAATTTTTTTAGGTAACAAATGGCAGTACACAGATTTCTGAAGTTTTGTGTTTAAAATCAATTGCGTGATAACGATATGTTTTGTATATCTTACTAATTTTTTTGGGTGCTAAACATTCAGAACCCATTAGAATTGTTTACGGTATTAAGGTATCAGAAGGGGTAAAAGACTTAAAACCAGACTATAGACCGTCAAATTTTCAGGATTTCCGACAAGAAAGGAGAACAGGATTCTCTAAGGCAGTGGTTTAGATTTAAATTGTGAACCACAACCTGAAATGGGATATATTAAATATTAGCTTATATCAGATCCACAAATGCGCTCGAATTAATCTTATATATATATGCAGTAGTTAAAATATGTACTAGTTTGGATTGTTTTCTTTTTGAAATTGTAATCTACTAATGTCATTTGATTTTAATCATTGGTAAATAATTAGTGATTGAGTTCGTATTATTAGAGAGATGTGTTAATAATAAAGAAAGAATAAATGCTAATGAAATATGGATAAATTGGTTAAATTGGTTTGGTTGTGTTCACCATCATTCATAATTCAAAAATTTTAAATCTATTCTGACAATAGAAATGATTATGAGACCTAAAGATTAGATATTGAAATATGTTTTTAAAGGAGATTTATGGATCCATTTGATTTTAATTTGGAATTGGTCTTATTGATCAATTACATTATATTAATTAGTGCACAAAACAAATATATCTTTTGAAAAGTGAAATAGAAATTTTTTAATGGAGTATATAAAATAATATTATTTGATGCAAGTTGATTGACTAATTTTTTTTTTGTTATTGTCGGTTTCATTTGGATCGACGCTGGGTATTTATTTCATGGCAAGCACAAGATTTGTTTGTATAATGCAACTTGATTTGACATTGAATGTTGTATTTGTTCATGTGATGTACACTACATAATTTAATAGTTTCGTATCAGATTAATGCATCAAAGAACATAGCAATAGATCATAAAAACTTACAACTTGTAAAGATTTTGTAAATCATTTTGCCTTGTCAACCGAAGCCATGCGCAACTCTTGCACTTGTTACTCTTCATTTAAGCAGATGTGTTGAGCCCTCCTCATTCTCCTACTACGCATGGGGCTGAATCCACTTCCTCACTTGACTCGATTATTCAAATAATCAGGGATGTAGATGCGATTGAACAAATCGATCCGCTTATTGATTTCATTGAAAAATAGCTCAACACAATGGAAGTAAACTCCACCAACTTAGACAATGATGGTCTACTCCTGTAACATGTGATTCAATATGATTACATCTAATTGAGGCACATGGGCCACTTACAACAATTGGATAACTCGCCACTTCACACTTGGATATATGTGGGAGTTTTCATCAGGAAACCCTATAAATTTAATTTTGGTTCTATATATTTTTTAACACTCATTCGATGAAGAAATTGACAATGGAGAAAAGCGTGGCAAGTGTTTTAGGTCTTTTATCTTTTATTAATACCTATGGTACTTTTGTTTTCACTGTTAAGGTGTGGAGCTAAAAGCTTCAACTATTTGCACACACAAGAAGAGGATGCTGAAGAACCAGAGCCACCGGCGTCGGCAGCATGACCGACGTCGGTTAGATGCAGTGGAGAAAGAGACCGGCGACGGCAGGGAGTCGGCCGACGTCGACAGCACCAGACAAGTAGGGACCGGCATCGGTCACCTGTGTATTTTCAGAACTGCTGTTGACGAACAGTCAGTTAAGTGAAGCGAGTGTTTGCATGTTAAATGACTAATTATAGTCATGAGCTGCGTGTCTAATTATTGTAACTAGAGTTCTATTTTTGTAAGCATGGGATCCTATTTAAAGACCCATAAGGCATGTATTGTAATAATATAATCAAGAAGGCAAGTAAAAGCATTGAAGCTAGCAAGGTCAAGGAGATCTATAGGTGCAAGGTCAAGGAGATCAGCTGAAGCATTCAAGGAGGGATAGCAACTCAGGCTTTAGAGTTGTTGTGTTGAGCAAGAGAGAGAGGGAAGAAGGTCTTGAGGTGTGGCAAGCCTTTGAAGTGGAGGAAGAAGTGGCATCTTCCTTATTGTATTTTCTTCTAGTAATATTTAATACAAGAGTGTGTATTGTCTCTCAAATTCTTTGATGTCTCAAGTTTCTAGCTACTTTATCATTTTGGTATAATTCCATGTTTAATTGCTAATACGAGAAGTAATCATATGTGCTCTAGATGGTAGAGCTAGATCCCCTGACATGTGGTATCAGAGCTACGGTTTGCAGGAAGTAGGGTATTATTTTTTGATTACAGGTCATTCACAGGGTTTTCTGATTAAGTGGGAGTTCAGCAATGGCAGAAGAAAGTAAGCTACCAATGGAGAAGTTTAACGGCAAGAATTATCAACATTGAAGGATGCAAATTGAGGACTATCTGTATCAGAAGGATTTGTACTTACCGTTGGGTGGGGTTGCATGCAAGCCCACAGATATGAAGGATGAAGAATGGAATGTTCTTGATCGGAAGGCTCTCAGTTCCGTAAGGTTGAGCCTTGCATCGTCTGTGATTTCTAGCTTATCACAGTGCAAGACAACGGAAGAGTTGATAAAGTCCTTGGCAAATTTATATGAAAAGCCCTCAGCTTCTAATAAGGTATATCTTATGAAGCAGCTATTTACTTTGCAAATGCAGGAAAGTGGATCGGTACATACTCATCTCAGTGATTTCCATGGTTTGGTAAACCAATTAGCTTCAGTCAATATTGTTTTTGATGATGAGGTAAAGGCTCTCTTGATTTTATGTTCTTTGCCTAAAAGTTGGGATGGTATGGTTATGGCAGTAAGTAATTCTGCATCTGCTTCTAAAATCTTAAAAGCTGATGATGTTGTGAATGTGATCTTGAATGAAGAAATACGCAGGAGAAGCACAGGTGAATCATCAGGGAATGTTCTAAGTGCAAAAAGTAGGGGAAGGCAAAGGGAGAAGGTTGAGCAAGGGAAATCAAGGTCGGGAAGGAGATTCGAGTCCAAAGGTATTACATGCTAGTTTTGTGGAAAGAAAGGACATACAAAGGAGTGTTGGTTGAGAGATAAAGAGAATCAACATGCAGGTATGGAAGAAGCAAAGGATGCAAATATTGTGATGCAGGACGCTCTCATACTTTCTTCGGATAGTCAGGTAGGATCATGGATTTTAGATTCTGGTTCATCTTTTCATGCATCCCCAAACAGAGATTTGTTCTATGAGTATGAATAGGGAGATTTTAGAGTGCTCGATTTAGGGGATGGTACACCTTGTCAGATAGTTGGCAAAGGGAAAGTGTAGCTGAGATTGCAGATTGACAACACATGGGTGTTGAAAGAGGTCATGCATGTTCCAATTCTGAAGCAGAGTTTAATTTCTGTAGGAAGGTTGGGAGATGAGGGATGCACAATAACCCTCACAGCAGACTCTTGAAAGGTTACCAAGGGAGTACTTATTCTAGCAAGAGGTAAGAAAGTAGATACTCTTTATCTATCTACTTGTATTACTGATTCTACTTCTGGTGTAGATTCGAAGATGTGGCCTAATAGGCTTGGTCATGTGAATAAGAAGGGAATGGACGTTCTTGATTCAAAAGGTATGTGTTCGAATTCGGAAAGCATAGATAGAGTTCAGTGTAGAAAAAGGAAATCATTTGCTTTTGACAGGAACAAAGAAGCCTTGGTGTTTATGGAGGAGATGAAGGACAGAGATCAGTCACAGGGGTTGAATAAATCTGAGCAGGGAAGCATGGACAGAGGTTTGATCCAAGAAGAGCTCGTGGATGAAAATTTCATCACTTACAGGAACACACAGACACTGATGTCAGTCGCTTGGCACTGATGTCAGTCATCCAGATACCGACATCAGTCATGTGCAGACCAACAGGGTCGGTAGGTCAGGTAGGAGAAGTTCGACGTCAGTCATAAGGACCGACGTCGGCTAGGGAAACAACGTTGGCAGTCAGGGTCAGTGCAGGGAACCGACATCGGTCGGGAGCAGACTGGGAGATGGCCAAGATCGGTCACTAAAACGGATGTTGGGTGAATCTATAAGTCTCAAACACCCATGTGGAGGTCAAGAAAGGTATGTGAACCTCATATTTGTTGTTCACCTTCTTTATATTGCTTACTGATAGTCATGAACTAGGAAGATGGAAGAAGAAATGCAGGTAGAATCCAGAAATAGTGGGAGCTTGGCATGGATGAGGAGTGTGAGTCCTTGGAGAACCAAACAGGTAATTATTGGTAGTGTTGTCAGCTAGAAGGAAGCACTGGATAGAGGGATGGATTCCCGTTTTAGAGAAGAGAGTGGATGGACACATGAGACAGAAGGCTATGGTATATGGTCTTGAGTAGGCTGCAGAACAATGGAGGTTTGACCATTGTATTTTATCTTTACCAGGTTGGATAATATTAGCTACATTATCCTGTTACTGTATTGTGTTACTTGTTGCAGGGTTTCATATACAAGGAGTTTTCTGAGCTAAGGGTAGAGTTGGTTCAGAAGTGTGTCATGGAGAATTTGGGAGCAGCAAAATTCTTGTGACATAAGAGACAGGTATAGCATCACAGGTTTGCGTGGTGGTTGGTCTTCAAGAGTGACATTGAAGAGGAATACAGAGCCTAAGGAAGAAAATAGATGGTGTACAGGTATAGATACAAGTTGCAGCTATTTATCTCTAAGTGAGAGATTGTTAAGGTGTGGAGCTAAAAGCTTCAAATGTTTGCAGACACAAGAAGAGGATGCTGAAGAACCAGAGCCACCGATGTCGGTAGCATGACCGACGTCGGTTAGATGCAGTGGAGAAGGAGATCGGCGACGGCAGGGAGTCGGCCGACGTTGGTAGCACTAGACAAGTAGGGGCCGGCGTTGATTGCCTGTGTATTTCTAGAACTGCTGTTGACAAACAGTCAGTTAAGTGAAGCAAGTGTTTGCATGTTAAATGACTAATTATAGTCACGAGCTGCGTGTCTAATTATTGTAACTAGAGTTATATTTTTGTAAGCATGGGATCCTATTTAAAGACCCATAAGACATGTATTGTAATAATATAATCAAGAAGACAAGTAAAAGCATTGAAGCTAGCAAGGTCAAGGAGATCTACGGGTGCAAGGTCGAGGAGATCAGCTGAAGCATTCAAGGAGGGATAGCAACTCAGGCTTTAGAGTTGTTGTGTTGAGCAAGAGAGAGAGGGAAGAAGGTCTTGAGGTGTGGCAGGCCTTTGAGGTGGAGGAAGAAGTGGCATCTTCCTTATTGTATTTTCTTCTAGTCATATTTAATACAAGAGTGTGTATTGTCTCTCAAATTCTTTGTTGTCTCAATTTTCTAGCTACTTTATCATTCTAGAATAATTCTATGTTTAATTTCTAATACGAGAAGTAATCATATGTGCTCTAATTGGTAGAGCTAGATCCCCTGACATTCACATTAAGTAATTATTATTAGCTGCTCTATTTTATTAACAAATAAGATAATGCTGATGTCGATATGTGGATAGCATGTTAGTGACTTTGGAGGTAGATGTTTCTTTTTTTAATATTTACTAGTTAATATTAAAGATTAAATAGTGGTTTGGCACGAAACAAATCAAATAATTATATCTCATTTATTTTTTTCCCATTTCTTTTGGCAATAGTAGAGATGTGCTAGCCATTTAGTGAGGCAGATGGAGGTAGCATATCAAGGGAGAGCATGCCATGTGCTATCTATCATGAAACTATTATTTGTTTATGAGGACAATTGCTATGTTATTGAGTAAGGGTGATATCTTCTTCTCCAGTCGGTGCAGTAGCGATAATGGTAAAGACAAAGACAAACAATGTAGGTGGCATTTTCTTGCAAAGATCAATTGCAATGAGGTTCTTCACAGAGTGAATCCCAATGGTAGAAAGTGATGGTGAGTTGATTTAGCACAGTGGATGCCAAGGTTTTGTCTATCATCCTATGCTACAAAAATGACTTAAAAATCCATGGGATGAGTGAATGCAATTCTAACTGGATCATGTAAGTATACTTCCTTACCACCTCGCAAATAGTTGTCATGCTATGCCATCCTGGTGATATTGATTCAGGAGAATACTACACTTCTACCTAAATACCACCTGAATTTTTTTTTAATAGCCACCCTAGGGTTTGGGTTCCCATGGATGGTTTTAGAATGGGGATTGGAGCTTACGTCTACTATTGAGGGCAAGTGCGAGAGACTCTTTAGGGAAATAGGTGTTATTTACTGCTCTTGCTATGTCCTCATGTATTTTTAGTGAAAGTTATTTGTGGTGGCATTGGTGCTAAATTTTGACCTACTTTTATTCCTCATTATATTCACAAATCCCCACCTCCACCTATTCCTAGTATTTCTCCTCCCAAACCAACTCCAACCTCTCCTCCACATCATCCTACACTAGTTTACACTCCATCCAAATCATCCTTTCCTCCTCCATCACCAGGTTACACTCCCCCAAAAACATCTCCTCCTCCCCACCATGAGAAACCACCAAAGACACCACTATACAAATATAAATCCCCACCTCCTCCAAAGGTGGAAGTGAATCCCTCTCACACTCCTATTTTAAGTCCTTCCCCTATGAAGGCCAACACCTATCCACCTCGCTACCAAAGACACCACCATATAAATACAAATCCTTGCCTTCTCCAAAGTTGAAAGCGAAGCCCCCTAACCCTCATGTTGTAAGTCTTTCCCCTCCGTAGGCCGCCACCTATCTACCTCCCCACTCTAAGTCCCTAATGTACCCACAACATATGCATCACTACTTTTACAAGTCTTTCTAATGAAACTACTTCAACAATAATGTAGAATAGCAAAAATAGATCCAAATATGACTGAAATATATAAGATAATAGAAAAGCCACTTCGAGGGGCCAACCTCTACAAGTTTCAATAAAAGAAAAATTCACAATATGATGATAAACAATTACCCACTACCTCCTATATATAGTCTATCTATGGCATGGTTACTCCATAGGCTAACCTACCAACCAAATGAATGCATAGAAAAATGTGATATAGCATCAAAGAGGGATAAGTAAGCCACAAGTTAGCTATTCATATCTTAATACATGTGATAGGTTAGGGGTGTAGCATGCCATTCCCATTAAAACCAACATTGTCCTCAACTTTAAACAACTCTAGATGTTGTAGAAAATCTTCACCTTCCCAATTTGCATCTTCACTGCTTAGGTTCATCCACTTGATCAGATATTCCCTAATCTCTCTAGTTCTCAACCTCTTAGTACGTGTTTTGATGATCTTCTCTGGTTCCAAAATGACTCATCCTTTTTCATCTAGTTCTAGGAGCTCTATCTAGGCTAAAAATTTCTATCCAATGACCTTATTCAAATAGGAAACATGAAATACTGGGTGTATGCGAGATGAATGAGGTAACTCGAGCTTGTAAGCCACACTTCCAATTTTTTATAAAACCTGATAAGGGCCATAATACTTAGGAGCAGTTTTGTTGTCATTTTTATGTTGCTTCAAGGACATCTACTTTTAAGGCTCTAAACGTATAAATACCTAGTCACCCACCTCAAAATTTTACTCACTATGGTGTTGATCTACTTGTTGCTTCATCCTATTTTATGCCAAGTCCAAATTTTCTGTCAAACTAGCCAAAATCTATTGTTGATGTTGAATGTGCTTCTCCACATCTTGAACCTTAGTTTTTACCTTTAATGAAGAAGTGATGGAAGGCAGATGGCAACCATATAGTGCTATAAATGGAGACATTTTAAAAGAGGTATGGAAAGATGTGTTATACCACCATTCTGTAAGTGATAGCCATTTAATCCAATGTTCATATTTATCTAATATAAAATAATGGATATACACCTCTAAACATTTATTAACCACTTTTATTTTTCTGTCAGATTGGGGGTGGTAAGATGAGCTATGAGCTAGCTAAGTACCCAAATAGGAAAATAGTTCAATCCAAAAATTACTAGTGAAAATAAGATCACTATCACTTACAATTATTTTTGGGGTTCCATGTAATTTTAGAACTGCCTTCAGAAAAATAGCTGCTACATTACTTGTTAAAAATGGGTGTGAGAGAGCACCAAAATGGGCATATTTTGTAAGCCTGTCCATAATGACCAAGATAAAATTGTTACCTTCAAGACAAGGAAACCTTGTGATGAAATCTATGGAAACCTCCTCCCACCTTTGACTAGTAATCGCTAATGGTTGTAATAGACTTGGGGTCTTAACTATCTCACCTTTATTCTGTTGGCATATCAAGCATTCTGCCACAAAATTTTGTACATATCCCTTGAGTCCTTCCCAAAATAATTATTTCTTAATTTTTTGATAAGTTTTCAAGAACCCTGAGTGTCCCCCAATTGGAGATGCATGAAAATCCATAAGAATCTTATGTTTAAGCTCTGAATCTTTGCACAAGTATAACCTAACCTTATACCATAGGACATAACCTTTCCATTCAAATTTGTTAGAGGCTAAATTACCTTGATGGAGATTCTGAATCGGAACCTGTGTATCCTTGTCTTGCTCCCATTTTAACCTAGCTTCATTCACCCAATCTACTTGCAATATGGACATTACACAAAGTAATGCTTCTATGGATGTATCCCGTCTGGTTAGTGCATCTGCTACTACATTATCTTTAGCCTTCTTGTAGATGATTTCAAAATCATAACCCAACATTTTGGTTACCCACTTTTGTTGTTCCTCAGATGATAATCTTTGCTCCAAAAAGTATTTGAGACTATCATGATCTGTTTTCACCTTAAAGTGTCTACCTAGTAGATAGGGCCTCCATTTTTTAACTACATGAAGAATAGCCATCATTTCTTTCTCATAGATAGGTTTTTGTAGATTCTTACATTTTAATTGATGCCTCTCAAATGCAATGGGTCTTCCTTCCTACATTAATACTACTCCCAACCTGGATCTAGAAGCATCACATTCAATAATGAATGTCTTTGAGAAGTCTAGAGTAGCGAAAACTGGAGTGGTGCACATAACTACTTTTAGTTTCTCAAATGCTTTGGTGGCGGCATCATTCTAATGCAAGGCATCCTTCTTTAGCAATGTAGTGAGTGAAGCTACTATGCTTCCATAACCTTTCATAAATCTTTGGTACTAACCTATTAGTCCTAATAACCCTCAGATATTTTTGAGAGTTTTTGGCATGGGCCATTCCATTATAGCTTTGATCTTCTGGGGACCAAATTTGACACCTTCATGAGAAATAATGTGACCTAGGTACTCTAGCTCCTGTACTCCAAAATCATATTTAGATGGATCCATGTAAAGCTAATGATTCTCCTAAACTATCAACACATGTTGCAAATGTGCTTCCCATGTGTGACTATAAATCAATATGTCATCAAAGAAAACCAACACAATCTTCCTTTAAAAAGGCCTAAAAATAGTGTTCATCAAACTCTAAAAAGTAGATGGTGCATTTGTAAGACCAAAGGGCATTACCAAAAACTCATAACAGCCCTCATGTGTTCTAAAAGCAGTTTTATGAACATCTTCATCCTTGATTCTAATTTGATGGTACCTTGAGTGCAGATCCAATTTTGTGAAATAATTAGCACCATGTAACTCATCACGTAAATCATCAATTACTGGAATAGTAAACTTATCTTTGATGGTGTACTTGTTGAGTTCCCTATAATCTGGGTACATCCTCCATGTGTCATCCTTCTTCTGCACCATGACCACTAGTGATGAATATGCACTTTGGCCATGCTTGATGATCCTTGCCTCCAACATCTCATGGACCATCATTTTTATTTCACTCTTCTATGCATATGGATATCTATATGGTCTGATATTTGGTGGTTAACCGCCTAAAAGTAGTTGAATGGCATGATCATGTTCTATTTTTGGTGGTAGTTCTTTTGAGATGACCCCAAAAATAGATGGGTGGTCATCAAGAATCATATGTGTTTATATGCCTATGTGGGTTGAACTTCTATGGAACATAATTGTGCAATAATTCCCTTTGCCCCTTTTTTAACATCTTGGTCATCTGATGTAAACTAATCAATTATGGATATTTCACCTGTAATCCATGTAGTTCAATTTTTCTACATTCAAAATGAAAGTGCATGAATAGTTCTTGGAAGTTCATCTCAATGGTACCCAAGGTTGTGAGCTAGTGGACTCCCAAAATAATGTCTGTCCTACCCATGGGAATAATAGACATAGTAGAATTGAGATTGTACTCACCCATAACAAGATTAATACTATGGCATTTTATTGAATAATTAATTACACCACCATCTACAATCATGACCTAAATTTTTTGTGTTGGGTAGATGAAACAATTCAATCGACTGGCCAATTTATGGTTGATGAAGTTATGTGTACTCCCAGAATCAATCAATACTGTCACCTTCTATTTCCTGAGGAAACCCACCACCTTAAGAGTTTGTGGAGTGTTAATACCTATAAGTACATGACAAGAGATTATAGGTTGGAAATCTTTAGGTACCTCTATCTCTTCCTCACCATCATTGGAGGCATCATCTTCTTATTCATCTTCATTGGATCCCTCAATATAGACTAAATTATTCTCAACACATCTATGTCTTTTGCTCCACTTATTGTGAAAATCAAAACATAATCCTTTTGCACACTTCTCTTCAATTTGTTGAGGGGTCAATCTGGTAGGTGGAGGAAATGTTGGTGTCGATATGCTACGATCTTTGAAATGAATGAATGGTTGCTTCTTGTTGGCTATGAAGTTTTCCTTAGCTCTACATGCCATGATAATAGAATTAGAAATCTTAAGTGGATTAAACAAGAATACCTCATGTTGAATGTGGTCCTTGAGTCCACCCAAAAAAAGGTCATTCAAGTTCTCCTCAGAAATTGTCTCCACACATAAGGATAGATTCTGAAAATGATGAATATAATCCTTGATGGAGCTAGTCTGTCGCAATTTTGCCAGTTGACTATAGTAATTTTCTATCACACTATTGCCATAGTGTAATTGCAGCACCTCTATGAAAATTGACCAGGTGACACTAAGAGTCATCTTTTTTTTTGATCACACAACCATCGATACCAAATGAATTGATCAGGTTCATGATACAAGGATGCCTTGGTAACCTTTTGTCCACCTAGGATTTGATGCAGATCAAAAAAATTCTCCATTTGGTTGATCCAATTCAGTGGATCTTTTCCATCAAATTTGTGCATATCCACCTTTGGTAACAAGTTCCTCTATGGCAATGTAACTAGATTTGAAGTAGACTGGTTGGGAGAACCACCTTGGTGGGGTTGTCCAATAGCGATAGATGGATGATTTGAAGGATTATTTATAAAATCCATCATGATATTTACCAAACTATCTTCTATGTATTTATATTAGATTATATGCCTTGCAACAAACTTTGAATGCCTTGCACACTATAGTCAAGCTGGCTAAATTTGCGATCTATGTCAAAGAACCTCGATACAAAGGACATAGTACATCCCCCTTCTGACTCCATCTCTTCCTTTTTAGGATTTTTACCTAGAGTTTTAGCACCCTTTCCTCAGCGCTGAATTTGTGGACCTACCATAAAAAGGCTTTACGATGTCGACCCTGATTGGCACTTTTGACCCAACTTTGATCAAGTGATTTTGGACTTATGTCGGCCTCAAATCAAAACATACAAATAACATACCCTATCCAAATTTTTATAATATTTCCAAAAATGTAAATAACTCAAAAAAAATATTTGAATTACGCACTATAGAGCAATTTTATGAAAAAACCTAAAATGGTGATAACATTGTAAAAAAGATCCAAATGAGATGAAATTTTAATGGAATATTAATATAATGATTTTTCATCTCTAGTTAAAACAATTCAAATAAATTCAGAACTAGTTTTTAAATATAGCCAAATTTGAAAAATTAGGGTTTCGCCCTCAAGATTGCCCAAATCGTAGCTCTGATACCACTTGTAATGAAATTAATTCAACAATAAAGTATAATAGTATAAATATATCCAAATATGACTGAAATATATCAGATAATAAACAATCCACTTTGAGGGGGCAACCTCCACAAGTTTCAATAAGAGCAAAATTCACAATATGATGATAAACAATTACCCACTACCTCCTACATATAGTCTATCTAGGCCATGGTTAATCCATAGGATGACCTAATAACTAAATAAATGCATAGAGAAATGTGATATAGCATCAAAGAGGGATAAGTAAGCCACAAGTTGGCTATTCCTATCCTAATACATGCAATAGGTTAGGGGTGTAGTAGTCTCCCCCTTCTCCATAATAGTTTCTTTGTAAAACATCAAATAAGGTAGCTTATTCACTTCACATTTGGGCTCTTGTTATTCCCTATATGATGTTAACTATTCTATTAAAGGATACACCTATATTATTTTTTTGTTAAAAGTATTTATAAGGTTTTGATGGGTTGTGTGACTAACACTTAAACATTTTGGTTCACTTATTGTAGGATGTCAATTTATGATCTAGATGTGGATGAAGTAGGGAAAATCTCAAAACAATATGATTTATTAAATAATAACACATTATGGGTTTTATATGAGATAGATGCCATTAGATGTTAGATGTTCCAAGTGGGGTGGAGGATTTGACTCAGTGTCATTATGAGTATTTCACTTTGCATGCCATAACACTTCTTGATTTTATATTCATTGTATATGTGGTTATTTTTGTAATCATTTATGATTTTATGGGTTAGAAAGCATGGGGAATATGAACCTCTGGATAACAATCACAAGATGTAGTCATAGCTAATGTTGGTGACTCTCAAGTTATTGTTTGTAGGTCTAGAAAAGGTGAGTTCTATGCCCTTAGCTATTTGTGATATGTTCTTGCCTTTGTTATGACAATGTCAAAAACATTTCCTTGGTTTTACAGTTTTCATTTATTTGTTAATATGAATAATATTTTGGATCTAGTAGTTCACTTGGAGTATGATGCTTGACTGATATAATAAATTCTCTATACATGTAGCCGAAGTATGTTTTAAAATGAGTTAAAATAAGATAATTGAAATATCCTTCTTCAACTAATTTTTAGGTTTTGTGGATTTAGTCCCTTATATAGAATGTCTAGGATCTAATTAACTGGTCATATGTCCTCAGTGGAGAATGTAGGATAATATCTTAGGATGCAATTGGCTTGTGCTCATTGCTTTGACTATAGAGTCACACCTAGGGACTCTACTAGATGTTCACAGAGGCTATGCCCAAATCATTATAGGCTTCATGGAAGCTAGTTTAGTGGCTAGTGTAATCATGGAACCTCCCAAATCTTTGGAAGTTGAAAAAAGTATATCTCAAGCACAAATTGACCAAGGATGTTATTTTCTTATCTATTTTGATTTTGACTACCTATAAGGGCCCCTCTCTATATAATTTATTATGAAAAAAGAGCCTTGTTAGACCTTTCCCTTACTTTACATACACCATTCATTACATAGCTTATTTGAGCCAATTTTCATTACACAATTCTGTTTATATATATATATATATATATATATATATATATATATATATATATATATATAAAATTCACATTGAAACATGCTTTAAGCAATCAAAATTTTATATTTCATCTCATCTAACAAAAATCCTAGACTTGCATCATGGTTTAAGGCCTTTTTATAATCACATAACAGAAAATAATCCACATTGAAGCCAATACCAAGTAAATGTTTCCTTTGAGTTCTGAAAAAAATATGCTTATTCTTCTTCTTCCCACTATGCATATGGATTGATTGAAGCTCTGAAAATGTAGAGCATTAGAAGCATATTAGTAAGAAGTGCAACTCTATTTGTAGTGATTCTCTTAATGATCAATTGTTCCTAGCCTTTGTAAACGACACAGTATACCAACATATAGGTACTAAAGTTGCTCCATGGTACTTGTTTTAATGTTGTTTATAACCCTAATTTTAGGTAACGTATAACTCTCTCGCATATTATTATCATTTGGTTTTGAGATGGAAATGAGCTAAATTGAGGTGTTGCAGTACTACTTGGTAAGAAATAGTTACATTTACATTAGATATTGCATTGTTTCTTCTAAATGCAGAGATGCATGTATGAAATATGGATTTATATTCGACAACTACAATAAAATTAATTATTTGAGGACATTCAGGTGCTACAGGGCTTGTTAATCATTCTACTTATTCAGTCCAACTACTTAATTTAGTAAATAAATGAGGACTCAAAATGATTTCTAATGTATTATTGAAGCCCATCCGTTTGGTTTATTGGGTAACCAAATATAGAATAATGAATGTGCGATACACCTTCCATACAAATCTATCTGCCCAAGCTTTTAATTTGAACATGTTTTTCTTTTTAAATGTATAATCCACCTTTCATACATATTTATCTAATCAAGTATCAAATTTTTGATGTCTCTTTACAAGTTTTGTTTGTTGAGAAACAAATTTTAATTAGATTATTAATTTTTGTGAGATTTTATTAATTTAATATGTTAAAATTCATGCTAGGGGTATTTATTATTTTAATGATATTTTTTATAGTAAGGATTTTAAAATTTGGACATTGTCCAAATTTTGAATTTTGATTTTCAAAAGCAAAACTTTCAAATAAAATCAATGACCACAATGCCCATACAAGATCAACAAAGCTTCGTTGCTATTTTAAATTTCTCATGCAAGGACTTGGCGCTATGTGCCCTTTTTACATAAAAATATGTAAAAATAAAGGTGTTGAAAAATATAATTATTATGTATATATATCTTGTATAAATTTATGTAATACATAGATCCAATTATGACACAAATCTTATAAAATATGTATGTTAATATTTAATTCAGAAAAAAGTATAGTCGTAATACAAGTTCCTATTTTACCAATGACTACATGACCTATAACAAAGAACATATATAAGTAAATTGGTATATGGGAAGGATGGGGATTGGAACTACTGCTCATATTTCAGATCAGTATGGACATATCAACCCTACAATTATCATATATACATTTTAAAAAATACATGTAAAAAATGGTTCAATATTTAATAATAATAATAATAATAATAATAATAATAATAATAATAATAATAATAATAATAATAATAATAATAATAATAATAATAATTATTTTTAATTTTTATAAGTTTTATATATATAAACCAATATACAATTAGATAAATAAACATACAACATGGAATGGCCATAATTCCTAAAATTTTAATAATTTATAAAAATTATAATTTTGACATCTACTTAATTATCGTATTTTTAGTTTCAACTTAATGCGAACATGTATTTAACCAGCGTAGGAATGTTTTTCTTTTAAAATTAAGATAAATAAAACTGATGAAAAATATAATTACATTTTAGAATTTAATCATACAAAAAGATAAAAATAAAATAATTATAGAAGTTTATACTTATCATGTCAATATCGAACAAAATGTCATGTGTGTAGACTAGTCTGAGCTTTTAATATTTTACCTAAAAATAAAAATAAAATAGTTCGTTGGTTAATAATCGACTCCCCTGGATCTACTCTTATTACCAAACTCCCCTTGATGATCAATCTGTCATATCATTCAAAAGAGATGGAGGGTGGTAGGAAAATGAAAAGTGCAGATTCTCCTTGTTTGGAAGGTTCTTAAATCCCTAGCAGGTCTCCTTTTTCCCAGAGGAGAGAACACTTGAATAGGGCGACTGAAGGTTTGACTAGGGGCACCTTTTTAGTTTTTTTGTGTGGTTTCATTATATATTATTATTTTTAACTAAATTTAAATTGAAACATTTTTTTTTTAATATTATTATTTTTAATTAATTAAAAATATTTGTAATTGTTATTTTCTTATGGTGAATTGATTTGAATTTATATTTGATATTTTATATTGTGTTATCGTGTTTTGAACTGGTGTGATTTTGAATGAAACATATCAATTACATTATTATGTAATATTTTGTAAATTATTATTTTATTAATAATAATTTTATTGAAATAATCTAATAATAAAATATTTGAAATTATGTTTTTTAGAATTGTAAAATTAATAATGATATTATAATATAATAATAGTTAAATATTTATATTATTTATTTATATTACAAAATCGAAAAAGTGATGAGAATGACAATTATTTATATCTATCCACTAAAATACAAATTTTTCTATATACATATTCCTTATTAAAACTAGGATAATACATTAGATGATTTTAACAACTTAAATATCCTTTATTTGTAATTGTTTTATAAAAAAACTTACTAATTTAAATATATATTCATTACAGCCTGCCATTTAACACGTGCGGGATTCCTTCCAAATCTGTAAACCATTTTAATGTCATATTGTCAGTTTTATGATCTGCCAAAAGTTTTTCTATTCAATGCGTGGAAGAAAATGCAGACTTCCAAGATGGCTCCAAAACTGTTTCTTCGGTTATAAACCCTTAAATAACTATTTAGTAGTAATTAATAAGTATCATAAGTATTGAGTCTGTTTGCATTTTATGGCGGTAATTTTAGCAGAATTTAGGAGAATGGTCAAATTAAACCCTTATTAATTCTATCAAGTTATATAAATCACTGTCTCGTTCTCTCACCGCGATGATAAAATCAATTAGACATATTAATGTCTTAGTCTTGTTCGCCACTTTAATTTCCTGAGTTGAATAGTTATTAATTCTTTAATTCAAATGTCACGGGTCCGCGCGATATTAAGACATTAATTTATATTTCCAGTCTAATGTACGATGAACGATACGATGAATAAATTAAAAGGCTCATGGACATTCATGCGACCAACAAATCATATTGTGAATTCTAATGTATTTGAACACTACCACTCTTGTAAAAATCTGATATTTCTGCAATGCATGGAACATTCTTCCAATGGTCCTTCAATATTTGATATAATTTAATTTATATATTAAAATTTATTAAAAGTTAAGATTTGATATAATTTAATTTATATATTAACATTTATTAAAAGTTAAGATTTAATCATGGGATAGTAAAAGATCAATACTAAGAAGATAAGGAGAGTGGAGATAAAGATGATAATATGGGAGAGCATTGTTCATTCCATAAAACATATAGCAGAGAAAATTAAATTTAAATTCAGTAAATAAAAAGTAATAATTCAATCTAATGCTATCGTTAGATGCTGGTAAGTAGCTATTAATCTGAATAGCTCAGCTTTGGAAGATATACCCATGTGGGTATTGTTTCTAGGGAGTTACCCTTAGAGAATCCTTGCAGTGTAATGATACAACCCCTTCGGTCCAAAAGAAGAAAGAGAAGGGAGAATGCTCTACTCTAGCTAAAGAGGAGGAAGCAAATTAGACACAGACTAAGTCAAGAATAGGCAAGCATAAATCAAATACTGAAGAAGGACCCCAAAGCATGTCGTCTGGAAGAAGGAAACTACTAATGATATAGCCAAGGGTTGTCAAGAAAACCTTAAAATCTATTTCATGAGACATAAGCAATGAAGTTTATTTTTTGAAATGTAAGGGGAATGAACAACCACAGGGAAAAGAAGCTAGGTAGAAACTTGATAAAAAGAAATAGTCCAATGATAGTTCTATTATAAAAAATGGAAATGTTAGAAGAGCTTTTAAAAAATGAAGTAACACAATATGGGAAAAATCAAATTCTCTCTGTATGAGTTCACTTAATGCTTATGGAGGTATTGCTACCTTATGGAATCCTTAGCACTTGGGAAGGAGAAACCCCTATTAAGAGTAATTATCATATGGATATACTCTTTAGAAACAAAATATCCAAGGAAGAATAGATCATATCAAATATATATGCTCTCAATTCTAAGCTAGCTGGGAGAGAGCTTTTGGAGTACCTAATAGTTTTTAGGAAACTAGCAGTCATTTGAAATGGTTACTAGTAGGGGATTTCAACTCCCCTTTATCACCAATGGAAAAGAAAGGAGGCCTTATAGACTTCTCAGATAATATGGTGAATCTCAGTGATTTCATTGTGAAAGCTGGACTTATTGATGTGAACTTCAAGGGAAACCCTTTTACCTAGATGAACAAAAAGATGGGTGTGGATTTGATACAGGACAGATGATATAGGTGTTTAGTGCCTCTATATTGGAACATTCATCACAATAAATTTTTATCCTCTCTTCCTAGAATTGGCTCAGATCACAATTGTATCCTCTTTGAAGGAAATATTATCTCTAGAATGAAAAATATCCCATTCAGGTTCAAAGTTATGTGAATACACCACCCAAATATTTAGGAAGGCATAAATACTTTGTGGTAGGAACTCTTTTCAGGAACTAACATGTTCATCTTGGTTAAGAAACTCAATCACTTGAAATCCATATTAAAAATTTGGAATAGGGAGGTTTTTGACAATATCTTCACCCAAGAGAAAGAAATTGAAGAAGAGCTCAGAAACATTGAGACCTACTACTCTATGAGCTATATAGTATTGATGAACAATCTTATGCCTTGGAGAAAGACCTTATCAAATGCTATCATAACCTTGAAGCTAAAGAATAAGAATTTTGGAAATAAATGTCTAGATGCCTATGGATGGAGTGTGATAGAAACACAATTTTTCCATTAGCAAGCATCCAAGAACACGAAAAAAAATTGATCTGAAAACTCCTCTAGGATGATGGGAGGAAATGTATGAACCTACAAGACATCGATGACCATATTAGTCAATACTACCATGACCTGCTCAAAGAAAGTGGTTCTCCATAACACCATTTGGAGGAAAAAATGCTTTGTAACATCTTAAGCCTTATATCTCAAGCCAAAAACACAACACACCTAAAATCCCCCTCGCCAAAAGACATCAAGAATGTGGTGTTTTCTATGGAAGGGGGTAAGACCCTGGGCCTAGAGGGCTTCCCTCCGATTTTTGTTTAGAAATTATAGGACATCATTCATCTTGAATTGGAAGTAGCTGTTTCTGAATTCTTCAGGTAAGGTATGATTCTAAAAGACTTGAACAATACTTTCCTCATGCTTATTTTAAAAAAGATCAGGATAAATCAACTCAAAGACTTTAGGATGCTAAGCTTATATTCCATGGCTTATAATGTTTCCTCACTGACACTATAGTGGTTAGAAGAATTCAACCCATCTTGGAAAGAATCATGGAAGAACACTAAAGATCTTTTATTTTTGGTTGCCAAATCATGGATGTGGTAATCACTATCCATGAGGATATCCAATCCATCCATCTAACCAACAATCATGGTATGTTGATTAAACTTTACATGAAGAAATCCTATGATAAAGTATCTTGGAGATTCATGGATAAAATTCTAGAGAAATTTGGCTTCAACCCTTCCTTTCAAAGTATCATTTAGATCTACATTTCCACCCATAGGTTTTTAGTTCTCATCAATGGGGTCCCAAAAGGCTTCTTCTCATCCAATCGAGGCCTATGACAAGGGGACCCTATTTCCCCTTATATTTTTATCATCATTATTAAATTATTGGGAAGATCCATGACTGTGGATAGAAATAAAGGCATAATCAAAGGAATTAAAGTGGCTCAAGGAACTATATTGGTCTATCATGATCGATTTGTTGATGAAACCTTCTTAATTAGAGATGTTACAACTAAAGAAGCTATTTTTTAAAAAAGGATCCTTATGGACTATGATAAATTCACTAATCAAAGTATCAAATTAATCAAAAGATCATCTTTATTCATTAACACCCAATAAAGCCTTAAAAATAAGTTGGCCAACATCCTTGGCTATTAGATTGGGAAAAAACCTTCCACCCACCTGGGACTTTCCCTTTTCACTAAAAAATTAAAATATAAATACTAACCCCCTTTGGTGGATATAATTCAAAAGAAACTCACTGGTTAGAAAGGTCATCTCCTAACTCAGGCTGACAAGATTCAATTACTTAAGAAAACTATACAAAGTATCCCAATATACTTCATGTCTATTTTCAAAATTCTAAACAAAATTGCATATAAAATTGAGTAAATATAGTGGAATTTCTTATGGAAAGGGATAGAAGAAAGGTAAAATTTCACCTTGGTTCATTTGGGTAAGGCTTGTCTCCCTAAATATAATGGTAGATTAGGACTCCATAAAATAAGATATCTAAACAAAGATCACCTTACCAAAATTAGATAGAAAATCCTAGAAGAAGATAAATAATGGAACAAATCATTAAGGCCATATACATAGTGGGAACTAATGAATATAGCTTTCTCTAGGAGGAAGGTCTAGCAGATGGCTTGACCTTCTATAAAGTGATCTCTAGTGGTAGGAATCTATTTCAAAAAAGCTATTGGTTGAAATAGGTAATGGGGTATCGATGGATTTATGGAATGATCCTTGGTTATTCTAAGCCACCATTAGTTTCCAACTCCAGTTATCTAATATTTTTATAAGATTCAGAGCAAAATGGGGCACAATATTTAAAGATTACTAGGATGTTTCCAATGGCAACCCTCAATGGAAATTTCTTAATCAAAATAACATCACCAATGATGAATCCCAAGATTTTCTTGACATCAATTCTAAAATATAGCAATTCCACACCCCCCACTTTCTAAAGGAGGATTCTATTCTTTAGTTTGTTTAAGATAGTGGGTCTTGGTGAAGTCAGGATATTTGGTTAAGCTTGATCTAGAGGATTAATGGGATCTCTGGCAGCCTTTTTGGATCAAACATTTGATTCCAAAAATCAACATATTTTTATGGGTAACATCTTAGAACTAGATACTCACCATAGACAATATTATCAAGCTAGGCATGACTAAACCCAATCAATGTTCACTCTAATTTTCTTCTATTGAGTCTATTTACCATCTTTCCCTAGACATCCCCCTTAGTCTTTTGGTGTTGCATCATATGCTCAATCAGTTCTTAGATTCCTAGGTCTACCCCGGCTCCATTCAAGATGTCATTAAATAATGAAAACCCCCTTGGTCACTCTCATCTCTTTCTTTCTTGTGGTTCTTCTCCCTCCATCACTTTTTATGGGCTATTTGGAAAGCTAAGAATCATTGGATTTTTGAAAATTGAATTTCTTTTAATGGGTTGATATTCAAGTGATTGTGTTCCTTTATCTCAGAGAATTAAAAGTCTTTCACCCCTAAAGATAAGGTTAGGTGTTCCCCTATTTAATCCTCTATCATATGCTCATGGAACCTTTCTTATCTGATAGAAACACTACTCTTTATAGTATCTCATCAAGCAACCAAGTGGTCTAACCACCCTCCTAGCTGGTTCAAGCTTAATTTCAATGGTGCTTCGAAAGGTAATTTGGGCCTAGTAGGAGGGTGGTGTGATTCATGATCATGAAGGATTAATATTTTTTTGTTTGTGTGGGTCCCTTGGCATACTAATATAACCACATTGTCAAGGCAATGGATACCTTTTGGGGCATTCAACTTGCATACCAACTTTACATCCCCAAACTTGTTATTGAAGGCAACTCCCTTAATTTCCTCCATTTCATTGAAGGTAAAATTACCCCTTCTCATTCCATAAAATAACTTATCTATGATTCCCATAACCTTTTTCACATGTTTGAGTAAATTTATCTTATTCACATGTATCGAGAAGGCAAATCTATGGCTCATATCCTTAAATTTTTTCACGTGAGTGCTTAAAGTCTTGTCACATGAAATAATCCCAATCAAATCCTAACACATATTCTAAACACCCTTAATAATGATTGCAATCAATCGTCATAATGAGTTGGCTAGGCATGAGCCAAAGGTAACATTAATTAATAGCATGTGGACTTGGTTGAGTAATGATTTTCATCCCAAATTTTATATTAAATCCATTGGTAATAGCAGTTGGTTTGATTTCTCTAGAAATAAAAATACAGAGGTTGAGTTAATGGGAAACAATTCTTGTAGCATGTTGACCATGGGGTTAAAAGAGACTGTCTTGAATCACTCTCATGCTTGAAAGTTCATAATAAAATGAAAGTGTGGAATAAAAATTGAAAAGGAGATATGTATTCTTTCATGCAATGAATTATAATCCATTATAAAAACCTCTCAAAGGATTTCATTCTCTCCTAGAATAAGCGAATGATTAGAATGAGGGGACTCATAATAGTAGTCTTAGAAGAAAGAATTCGTGAGGTGATAGGCATGTCCTACAATGGGATGAAGGCCATTAAAGAAAATAGTTGAAATATTGAATTAATGCAAAAATTATTCAAAATGAATGAGGTTATCAAGATAGGCAAGAAGGGTTTCCCCAGGCTTAACCTTCCCAAGCGATGACTAGAGATTTGTCTGCAAGTGATAAAATATCTTAGTTTGTAAGGTAAATTCACTATGATTTTATCTCATCACTTCTTTCTCCTTAATCATTTCAAAGGTTATAAAATCATTTGCCTTTGTATTTCCTTAAATCCCTATAGAGTACCACACTGCCTCACC
Organism: Torreya grandis; assembly: GCA_037957365.1. NCBI lineage: Eukaryota > Viridiplantae > Streptophyta > Pinopsida > Cupressales > Taxaceae > Torreya > Torreya grandis. The sequence continues at coordinate 458,644 of JARHVA010005923.1, forward strand.
TGGTGAGCAACAAAAATGAAATAATTCACCATGGTCTGATATATGTAATATTTCATAAAGGTGAGCTTCTATCGAGTAAAACCATTTCCCTTATTGAAGACCTTATTATTGATGCCCTTATGCCTTCTAAAAAAGAGGAGGATTACTACACCCCTACTCCTTTAGCCCCTCAACTAGCATAGACAAAACCCCTATTAAATTCCTACTATCCACTTCCCTGAACTCCTCCAAAAAATGTAAAACTAGCTCCACCCCACCAAGGAGGTAACTAGTAATAAGGGCACCTTAACCCTCTACTTGGAAGACTACAATGACATGCACAATAGGGAACTTGGAATTTTTTTAGACAAGCTTGAGAATGTTGAGATGGGCATGTCAGATCTTATCACTGACTAGAATCATTTGAAAGAGAAAACTATGAGGCTTAAGAATGATTTGGACATGCTGTTGAAGATGCACGATACCCCTCTAAAAGAGATGACTTAACTAGTGGTGATCTCAAAGGAGACTCCTGTTACCCAAACCCCTTCTCAACCTAAAGGCAATCCCTACTTAATTCAAGAAAAAATCATCCACACCTCTATTGAATGTCCTTCTAGACATACTAGGGGAAGAATTAATATGATACTACTGAAGGAAACTAGTCAAGAGATAGAGTATGAGGCTACATAAGATAAAACTAGATTTAAGGAGTTATCTAGTTCTAACTAGGGATTTGGTTGTGGTCTTTTTATTTTTTGGATATCATTTTATTCATCATTTTATTTTTTGGTTATCAATTTGTTCTTGCTCAATTGAAGGCCTTCTCTAAAATACATATGATATTTGGCTTATCTTTCATTATGTATTACTTTTATTTGGACTAGTGGTTACAAGATTCCTATAAAACTTGATTTAATCACCCTATCTAATAAAAATATAATTCAATTCACTATAATTTTATGGTGAAATTAATAATAAAGATATAAATATACTTTAAACTATAGTTTTTGCCTATATTATAGTTCTTATAAATATAAATAATTTTTAATGATTACTAATATTATTTTATATTGTCAATGAGATTTTAGTGATTTGGTTAAGTGGTTTGAATATTTTTAGATTTACCTAGGTTAAATCTCAAGAATAGTATATGAGGTCTATTATATCCATTTATAATCTTGGGGCCAGTTGTGGTCATTGTTGGTACTTAGGTCATTCATAGTTGTTGGTATGATTCTTGGGGTTGTTAATGTCCAATTGTATGGGCCATTCATGGCTGCTAGTGTGATTCTCAGTGTCATTCATGGTCATGTGGTTGGTGGTGATATTCATGAAATTATTGGCTATCCTAAGTAGTGACAATTGGTATTATATAATCACACCTAATATTGGTATTATTCTATGGATTAATAAATTAAGATCTAATCTTTTATTATATCTCAGAATAGTTTCAAGCTCCAATAAAAAACCATTACCTAAACAAAATGAAAAGCAATATAATAATATTAATTCAAATTAATTCACAAGGATCCTTTCTTAATATTTAAGATTAAAATCAAGAAATTATAATCACATTCACATTCACCACATGAATATATTTTCTATACTAAGACATAAGGGATACTTATTTTTATCTTAATATACATAATTTAAAAGTTATTTCAAATTTTTTAATAATATAAATTACACATTTTTTTATTTTTTAATTAAAATAAAATTTCTAATCAAAAAATTTTAAAGGAAAGCAAAAAGTAATGATTTTGTTGAGCCTATCAAATGGTTCAATTTTTTTGGTCTACTACTAGGGTTTTAACATCTTTGCCAATTATAAAGAGGGTTGATGGAGATAGTTGTGGTGTCACTAGAAATCTTTGTCCTCTGGGATGTCAATCGGGAGTGTTGGGGAATGCTTCTATGAAAGGATGGTCTTCACTTAAGGTTTCATGTTTAAATTTAGGTGGAGATCTAGTTAGGATGGGTTCAACATCATTGTAATCTCTTAGTAAGGTATTTGGTTTGGGTGGGGTGGCTATAGGGGCTACAAGCTTTGCCACCCTTGGGAATAAGATGGTTGAGGTGAATGAATTGGAGTGGATAGGGGTCTCAATGGCTTTGAGTTATGAAGTGTAATATTCAATTCCTCTTCCTCAAGGGGATTAATCATCGGTAGATAGAGTCAAGAATGTAAAGGGGGTAGGGCTATGAATTTGGTAGCTAACATTGATCAAACCTTTGACAACTTCTAAAATCCCTATTTCTATGTCTTTTAAGTTTGAGTCCCTTAATGTAGTTTTATAGTATGAGGAATAGTTTGAGGCCAAAGCCTTAATTTTTAGGTTCAATCATCACGGTCGAGCCTCCCCTCTCTTAATAAATGGATATCTGATAAATTGAAGCCACATATCAAAGGATGTTTGGAGATTTATCCAGGAGTGAAAGAATTATTTATTATTTCTTTTGAGAATCCTAAAGATCATATTTAAAATTTTATGAAAAAAGCTTGGAGTATGGGGAAACATCTCCTTTTCTTGAAACCTTGATTGTTATTCTTTAATCCCCTTTCAATACTTATTAGCTCAACACTGATGTGGATTTAATGTCTTCACCTTCTATTACAAGTTTTGTTTGATTAGTACCTCTGGTAAATTGATAATGTTGTTGGAGAGATGTTGGTAGTAAATGAGGTGACTAGCTCTTTTGATTATACCACTTTCATATGCATCTTAGATTGTTTGGACCCCTGTAAGGACTTGCTAACATCCATTGGGATGAATTTAGGTAATTGATTATGGATTGAAGTCCTTGACAATGAACTACTTCTGTTCCACCATTAAAAATATTTTGATGTGGTGAATTTGGCTGTTAGTTGTAGCATCTCCAAGAGAAAGGTAGAATCTTCCTAGTAGAAGGAAGCTTGAGCTAGTTTTCTATCAGCTAGTGGTTTTAGAACCATGATAGTTGTCATGGGTTTAGGGGTAGAATTTTCATATGATTCTAGGTAGGCTAAAGATTCTTTATAGGTTATTTATCTATAGTAAGATGATCATTTAGATTAGTTGGTATAGGGGGTCCTTGGATCAATTATGTTTGAAAAGAAAGATTTGAGATGTTTTTATTTTTTTGAGAAGAGGGTTTTGAGCCCTAAAAGTGTATAAGTATAAATTTTAGGTGATAGGAATGCTTCATTCTAGATATTTGTCTCTTGGTGTTTACTCTGCTAGTGAGGAGATAGAGATAGAGGATGGCCATGAATTATGGCTGATAATAAGGAAAAAGGAAGAAAGATCATCATATCCTTTAAGCCTCTGAATAATTCTTTATCCTCATTGTATGTCATTTAGGGTATCATTGATTTTGAGTAGTTTATTTTTGGTTGGTTGTTATATTTTACTTCTTATGGTAGGGGAGTGGTGTGCAGCTTTATAATGAACTCGAATACTATCAAGGCAAAAAGAAGAATAGGAAAAATACACAAAACTCCTGAAATAATGATATGTATTGATCCATATTGAATGGTTAAAATAATAACATACAAGAGCATAAATAAACCTCATCTTGGAATTGCACTTGAAATGTAAAATTTTAAAATCTAAAAAAATTACTTGACCTACTATTTTTAGAAACTATTATTTTTAGTAAGTTTCACATATAAAATTGCATATCTCAAAAAATGTCCACATATATCTTAAACATTAAAACTAAAATAATGAAAAACATCAAGCTGAATTTCATGTTTGAATACAAAAATATGCTAATTCTGAAAAAAGGAAAAACCTGAAAGAAAATATTAAAATTTAGTTTTGAACCCTTAGATGGTCATGCATGGCCTCCAAAAAGTTTAAAAAGTGTCCCTAATTGGACAAGGTATCTTATGGATAAATTTAACTTTGTGAGATATTTGTTTTAGCACAAATAAAAGCTCAAATGAAGTTACAAATCAAAAGTTTTGACACCATATCATTCTCCTCTGGTTGAAAATAACTAAAATCATGCGAGTTTCTCTTATTGTACTCATACCATTTATTATTTTAAATATTATTCATCTCTCATTATGCAATCCAAGTATTATCTTCCTGTTGTAATCCTTTCCACTATACCAAATACTTTTTATAACTTCCTTTCCTAGTGTTCATTATTTATGTATCCATAACTTGCACTCTTTTCTTTCTTCTTCTTTGGCACCTATTGCTACCAATCTACTTCTTCATATCATTACCCTTCATCATATTCTCCATGGAAATCATATAAATATAAAACATTGAATAATTGAGAGATAAAATTTATGTGCTAAACTCACCTCATAAGCATTGTCATTGATTTTCTTCACAACTTTTCACGTACTAATCTTGTTGTACATCAAATTATTGTATGTCCATGATAGAAATATTTATTTCATTAAATAAACCATAAATATCCTTAAAAATTTTTTTACCTTCTTCTGACATCTTCAGCTACATTATATTTTTTATTATTTTCCTCTAGCTTTTTCCTCACTTCTTCTTGTAACTATTGTGTATTCTCTACAAATTCTACTGCATTATCACTAACTCATTTTTTAATTAGAAACTACACAAAATCTAAAACACCCATATGATTTCTCTCATAACAATATAAAATGTTGATTTTATTGTTAATCTATTCATTGAACTATTATATGCAAACTTAGTTTATGGTATAGTTAAGTCCCATTGCTTTGTCTTCTCTCCAATTATGCATCTCAACAAATTTCCCAAGCTCCTATTTATAATTTCCATTTATCCATCTATTTTTGGGTAGTATGCAGTAGTGAATTATAGCCTAGTTCCCACATTCTTTCATATATCCATTAAAAAATGACTTATTAATTTTGTGCCCTTATCTGATATAATGGTTTTTGGATCATCATGCAATCTCATAAAACCATTAAAAAGTAGCTCTACAACTCTAATAACATCATTGGTTTTCATACATGCAATAAAATAAACCATCTTTGAAAACCTTTCAACAATATCAAAAACTGAATTATTACTTATTTGTGTGTTTGGTTATCCCAACACAAAGTCCATACTCAAATTTGTCCGTGGTCTTCTTAGAACTGGTGGTGGCATGTATAACCTTGCATTTTGTACATGTCTTTTATCCACCTAACATATTATGCACCTTAAAACATATTTAGTCATATATATATATATATATATATATATATATATATATATATATATTTGGCCAAAAATAATACTTCACCAAAGCTATTGTGTTTGTCTTACCAAAACGTCCATCCAAACCACCACTATGCAACTCTCTTATAATATTGTCTCTTAGAGAACTAACAAGAAGAGATAATTATTACCTCTTAAAGAGATAACCATCCTCTATAAGGTACTCATTGTAAATATTATTTGTCTCACATGTTAATGGATTCCTACATTTATCAATTATATTTACAAAATTTGGATCAATCTCATATACTTAATAACTTCAAATCCAACTACTTCAATTACCATAGTAGTTAACAACCCCACTCACCTATTCAAAACATCAACTATCTGATTATACTTTCCTCATATATATATATATATATATATATATATATATATATATATGGAAAAATCTTTATTTTCATGTCTACTACTTAACTTCTTTTTAGTGTTCACATAATTCAAATCCTCATGATCTATAAATAGGGAGAACTCCTTAGGCACTAGTTAACACCTCCAATATCTTAGTGCTTGTACTATGATATAAAATTCAATATCATATGTAGAATACTTCTTGTTGGAAGCACAATCATTGAGATGGGAAGGGGGGGGGGTGTGAATTAGTGATCCGTAAACTACTTTAAAACCCTTCAAGTTCATTTTTAGTTTATAATGGATAATAAATAATGGGTTTAAATAAATGATCAAAAAACTAATTTAAAGTGTTTAAAAATTGGATTAAAATTGAACATCAATATCTATGTATTCATTCTTTCCAATTACACATTCAAATTATCATTAGACATCTAATTAATTGTTTTTAAGTGTTGTGTTTAATTAAAACTTACATCCACATTTGAATAATTGAATAAAATATGTGAAAATAATGGAATGCAAAACAACTAAAACACAAACACCAAAATTGTTAACAGAGTTCACTCGATCTGGGTTACATCTTTGGGTCATGCTCAAAGGTAGAACTGATTGATTATTGATGAAAATTTTATTTATACATCACCTTATCCCCAGTAGGGGATCTTGATGTGTAAATAATGTTTTTGATGCCACTAGCTCTAGCTCTAACAATTGGCTCTAGCTTTGGCTCTCAGCTCTCAGCTTTGGTTCTATCTCTAGGCTCTTGTTCTTGGCTCTTCGGCTCTTGATGAGAGATTTATAACTTTTGAATGAAACTAAATGTACTTATTAACCCTTCATATTATTTTTACATATCCACTTTTTCTTATTGGGATGACTATCCACAATCTATTTTAATAAATTTCATAATTATGCCATACCTGATTTTAATGGGATTTTAAATTATCCATTTAAAATGGGGTGATAATTATTATCCAATGTTTGATGAAATATGTTTATCCTATTTTAATAAGGTGGGATTTAAAAATATTAAATACTTGGGTCGAGTCATATTTCCATGTCACTTTATTGCCACATCATCATTTTTACCAAGTTTGACCATAACTTCGACTAGTCATAACTTCAACATACGGACTCAAATTTGGTTCATTCAAAATGTGTCAAAAATATTATGATGAGATATATGTCATGAAAATATATTTGAAATATTCCATGATGGTCAATTTTTTCATTTTGACCAGCATTGACCACCTGTTGACGTGCTTTGCCCAAAACTTTGACCAACTGTACAAGGACCATACGAGCTCCCTTTTCCACATTCTGCATACCATTGAAAAGGTGTCAATAGGCCTTATGTAATGGTTTAGTTTTTATTATACTTGAATATCTTTTACAAATTTTCCTCTAGATCAATTAGTATTTTAAAAACTTTAATTCAATTATGCTCAATCATTCATTAACTAGGAAATTAACATGGTGGTCTAGTAAAACATTAAAAACCATTTAGATGAGCATGGAACAAGATAACACATATATGAGTGGGTAACCATCAAGGAGGATAAAACCTAATATGATATCTAAAAATAGACTATAGTCCTATAAAATAAAAGACCAAATTATATTGAGCATCAACTCAACTTGGAACACCAACCCTAATAAATTCAAGCACCCACTTAAATAGGCTTTAGTAAGCACCTACTTGCAAGGAAGTACCAAATCCCTAAGTAACTCAGCACCAACACAACCACCTCATGAATTTTTATCATCAAACTTCTTATTTTATATTATGGTATCATTTGAAGACATCAATCTAATCAACCATGCAATATTTTATTCGTGTATATTTCATACATTCAAATAAGCCTAAAATATCTTGTATATATATTAGACACATGGTCACACACCATTTGGTTGGCCATACAAATTAAACCTCTTATCTAATCCATACACTATGTCTTAGAAAATCTTGTGATCATGATTCAAATGTAATTTTAACCCCTTTTGGTTTTTAACAACTTAATTATGCCTCATTTCTCCTTTAGGTCTCATGGAGACCTAATTGCATTAGGTTTATCCTCTTAGTGCAAAAACTTGATCTTGTTGGGCCTAGACGGCTTTATCCAATCACTATAAACCATTAAAAGTCTTTTCCTAATAAATATTTTGACATTATCCATGATTTATTATACCTGTACTCTTTTTCATACCATGAAAGCTTCTTTTTGGAGAAACTTCCCTATAAGGCACGCGTATCTCAAAATTATATATTGTAAAAATGAAGCTTAAACAACCTTAAGCTAATAAAATATGAAAAATGAAACATGTAAATAGATTATTCATGACCTAAAATTTATTACCAAGTGATTGGAACACCTTCACTTAGAAGATAAAGGCTCAAGAACATCTCTGCAACTTACTCAGAATTGCCAATTCACCTCAAAAATTAGTCATGATGGATTAGACCTCCAATGCCTATGTAGACAATTGTCATGACTCCTGATGCAAAGCATGGTTATTTTATTTCTTCAAACCATATTCGGATAGAAAATTCATATGGTCTAATACCAAATATTGGTCTTGTAGACCAATTTCTTGACCCTATGTTTCAGAGTCCTATCTGAATGAGACATGCCATTTTATGAGAAATGTTTCACCATATATAGTAATATACAAAGATTATCAAAGCATGAAAATGAATTAAAAGTCATAAAAAATGTTAATAAACTTTGTTGCATCAAATTATAATGCACAAACCTTCATATATATCTCTTCATCTCTACCTGGGTTTTACACTATTCATACCATTACATTTGTCTGTGATTGGCTAACTTGGATGACCAAATTAGAACACTTGAAGAATAGAAACTATAAATAAATCATCATGGACATTAAAAATACTATATATTTTCTACTATTTAATTTATCTTCTTGATCAGTACAACTTTTGATATCTACAATTATTTCTTGACAAATAAGCTTGTATCTATGCATTTTCTCTCTCATTTGACTAACGACCACCACCTAGAGGTACCTGGGAGATTTTAATACATTATCCAATAGTTTATCTAGATATTTTAATTTTTCCTATGCTATTTTGAACAAGATATTTCATATTGGATCCTTATTTAGGTTTTAAGGAGGTTTGACATAGGGTTTGGTGTTAATGATTATTCATAAAAGACTACCAATTGAATTGAAAACTAATACCTGGAGATCTTATCTAGGACACTTCCATATCTCTCCTTAATATCTCAAATTCCCATGCAAAGGTTACATGTGATAAATAATGTCTAAAATTTCTTCTCGGGTTTGAGACCTCATTATGTGAGGTCAAGAAGGCCTAAAATAGTGATTCATGCACTTTTATTTCAGCTCTTGACCTCAAAATTTATGATCATGCCTAAAAACACTTATCACCTCAGTCCATGCTCACATGTATGTATTTGTATTAAAATTTGGTCTTAGATATGTCTAGGTGCATATATATACTTAGGATCCCACCCCTATAGGTTCACCTTGAAACTCTCATGAATGCTTTAATGCCTTACATACATGCTTGATTAGTGCCATACAACCTTCATATGTCTATGTCCATTTATTTTCCATGTACATGACTCTTCATTTCATTATTAGGATCATGTATAGGCTTCCTATGCACTTTGACATTAATGACCTATACCTTCATGCAGACAAAAGACATTTGTTGCCTTCAAATTATCTCTTTATCTTTCTTACATGATAGTACTTTCTCATGATAACATTATCCTATGAATTCTTGTCACATCACACACTACCAACTATAATTATTCACCTTTGACATCAAATTTCACAAGATACACCTGTGACATCAATGACAATACTAAAAAATCTCCCCCTTTGTAATTGATGGAAAGCACCCTCAGAAACTTCGCTCAACAGGATATTTATCCCTCATTGTGAACTTTATCCCTCTTTTGCAACCATAAAACACTACACATAGGTTTATAATTTAAAGAGACATCATAAAAATAAGATCCCCCTATCTCCATGGATACCTTCTTGGAACTACTCACCTGCTCTTGGAGTTAATGAACCACTTGATTAGATCCCATTACCCTTGATTTGTTCAATGGCTAGTAGGGGTAATAATTACTCCCAATTGTTATCTTAGGTGCTCAAAAGTTGCCTTTGGAAGTAGCTTGGTTAAAATGTCTGAAATATGATCCTTTGTGGAAATATATTCAAGTTTAAAACTTTGTTCACTTATTTACTCTCTTAAGAAATTATACTTGATGGGAATGTGCTTAGTTATTGAGTGCATGATAGGAGTATTTGAGATTTGTATGGAATTTATATTTTCATAATAGATAGGGCTAGGACTATCATACTCCACTTTGTGTTCTTTTAAGGTCTATCTCATCCATAAGAATTGAGTGCAAGATGAAGTTGGTTCAATGTATTTAGCCTCACAAGAAGATAATGCCATATATAGTTATTTCTTGCTTATCCATGATACTAGGCATTATCCTAAGAAGAAAGTTCTTCCACTAGTTCTCTTCTTATCATCTAGACTCCATACCCAGTCTACATCTATATAGGATATCATTTAAGCTCTTTTCTCCTTGGATACCATAACCCAAACTCCATACTCCCCTTGAGATACCTAATTATCCTTTTGATAGATTTAAAATGATTTTCCTTTATGTCTACTTTAAATATTATCACAAGGCCTATTGCTTTCATGATGTTAGGTCTAGAGGTAGTAGTGTATAGCAAACTTCCAATCATTGACCTAATGATGTTTGATTGACCTTTGGAGATCCATCCTCTTTGCTCAACTTACACCCTATGATCATAGGTGTGATAATAGCCTTGAAATCTTCCTTTCTAAATTTATTCAATATCTCTCTTATGTAATTAGCTTGTGAAATGAAAATACCTATTTCTGATTGATTGATTTGTAACCCAAGAAATTATTATAGCTCTCCCATCATGGACATCTCAAACTCCATTACATCTGTAAAGGCCTTAGTCATACTCTCACTATTTCCACCAAATATGATGTCAACCACATAAACAAAAACTATCAATTGATGGTCATATTATATTTTTTTGTACAAATTACCATCCACAACTCCTATTTTGAATACTTGGTCAAATAGATACATATCTAATCTGGCATATCAAGCTCTAGGATCTTGATTGAGTCCATAAATATCTTTTTTCAATCAAAAAACATAGTCCTTGTTACGTGATAATGTAAACCCTCAAGTTGTTGTACGTACACCTCCTCTTCCAAGTTCCCATTAAAAAAATGAGATTTTACATCCATCTAATACACCTTGAATCCTTTGAATCCTTTATATGCTAGAAATAATCTAATAGCCTTCAATCTTGCTAATTGAGCAAAGGTCTCCATAGAATATATCCCTTCAAATTGTGTATACCCATTTCATACCAATCTATCTTCATTCCTATTGACCTCTCAATATTTATTCAACTTGTTTCTAAACACCCATTTTATGCTAATGACATTCTTATCTTTAGGCCTAGGAACTAGTTCTAAATTTTCATTCTTTTTTATTTCTTCTAACTCCTTATTCATAGAACCTATTCAAAACTTTTTTTTTATTCTACAGAGTTCTTAGGTTCAATATTAGATAATAGATCAATATTATCTTGATTTAGGTTACTTATTAGTCTTCTCTTTATTTGCATACTTGCATCCTTGTTCACATTGATTTGTGATTTAGGGTGGTCTCTCTAAATCTATCTTGAAGGACCTTTTGAATCTTGTATTTCATAAACTTCTTCTTCTTCTTCATCTATCTCTATTGTTTCCTCTTCATTATTGAAGTCCAAATTATTTTATTCATCCTTTCACTAATAGTGTGACTTCTTAGAACGTATCTCATTAATATTCAAATTAGTATTTTCCCATATCTTTTGTAACCTATTATTATAACATCTATAGGATGAGATCACTAATAACTATCCTAAGAATATACCTTCATTAGACCTATAATAAAACTTACCTAAGTATTCCTCATCTCATTTGATGAAACATTTAATTCCAAATACTATAAAGTGTTTCACATTAGTAGGCCTTCCTTTCCATAGTTCATAAGAGGTTTTATTTCCATTAGTCCTTATCTATCCTCTATTCAAAATGTAGATTGTGTTGAGCATAGTCATTGATGTTTGGTTTATCATTGATGTCAAAGAGAGCATTTTATACTAATGTATTAATGAAAAAGTGATTAGATTGATGGTTTGGAGAATATATAGCATATATACATGTCTATAAGGACAAATAAGAAGTTATGAAGCATCCAAAGTTGTCTTGGTGAAGCTTTGATGTGTCACTTGATCATTTGGAATGAGAAACATGCATATTGTAGCTTAAGAGAAGCTAGATGATCACTGCATGTCATGTAGATATGAATGAAACAACAAGTTTATGCATTTATTTCTCCCACTCAAAATGTCAACCAAGGTAAAATTATTTCATTTATATGTTTTCTATAGTTCTATGAAGTTCCACCAAAAATTTGGACTCTTGAAGTGTTTTATAACTCAAGCTATAAACCTTCAAAGTTACTCTTGTAGACAGTGATGGGCTAGAGACCCTCAAGATTTACTTTATTAAAATATGAGGTCACTCATTAGTAGATAAAACAATGATCATTCATCATCTAGATCTTCATCCAATGTTGCATGTGAAGTCAAATAGTCAAAGGTACATATGATTAAATGTGTTAGTGAAAAATATCACTATCTCATTCAATTGACAAAAGATCAATAGTTTGTGGGTGTTTGTACTAACAAATATCAATGGTGTTGGTTGAGTCAAAACTCAATATTGTAGAAGGCATGAAAAGCTACCAAGTGGCATAATCACATGAGCTCTGATCTAATATCAATGTTGAGTATTGAAAGTTAAAGATCAAGGTACTCAGAGGAGATTGATGGTGTGTATGTTTCTATAGTTGTTAGGGAGCACAAGATGAGATTAAAGTTCTCGATGTTTAAAATTTGATTAGTGACTGTTGGATTTAAATTATTCAAATTAATGAGGGAAAATTAGTGCTTAGTCTTTGAGCTATATCTTTTGATCTAGGACAAATTTATTATTGTAGTAAAAATCAAAGTTGTAAAGAAATCCAAGATGCATCCATAAAAGTTGATTACAGTATTTAAGTGTTTGTTTAGTCAAATATATTAATTTGAAAAGTTGATTGTTCATTTGACCATGTTTTTCAAGTGATCTAAGAAGGATAATTGACTTGTTATTGATATTATTTTGATGTTTCAAAATGATCTAACTTTTAGAGGGTGTTGTATACTCAATAAAGATCATTTGTATGGATTTTGGAGTTTTGAGCAATCCATATTGAATATGATCAAAGGATTCAAAGTTGACTATATGCTCATTCATGATGTTATTATGTACATAATTCTATTTGAGCAAATTGTGCTTTAGCAGAAGAGTGTTTTGGAAGATGTATTCACATGAAGATGTCATAGGAGTTATATGGGGTGGACCCATATAGTTGAGTTTGATTCTATGTTCTTTATTTGATCAATGGAGTGATAAATGGGTGAATAGGTCCCCATAAGACCTATAAGGGATACCAAGGTCTAATTGAAATGCATAGTTGCTTAAGTGTGACCCATGGTGATATGATCCTTCCTGAATAAATTAGCATATAATTGTAAATACATGAAATAAACTACAAAGAAATAAAAAATATATTAAATAAAATAAGAAAAAAATAAATTATATTAGTAGAATTATAGAATCGTTGGCCTCTTTGAGGGGGCAACCTCCTTTGAGAAAACTCAATTCAATATAATTTGTGGATGTCTTCATTGGGCCTTAATAGTAAATTTAATACAAATTATACTCTAAAAACTATTTCTTCTCATGCATGTGGGATAAATAAAATATTCTCTAAGGAAAACTTACAAAGCATATGTATCCAAAGCTACTACTATGTTAATAATGTAAATATAGGAGTAGAACATGGGTTCCTAACATCCCCTCCCTCTTGGAAAAATATTTGTCCTCAAAGCTTCAATTGTGGAAAGCATTCTTATATTTGGAATAATGGTTACCATATGGCATCTTCAAGTTACAGTCCTTACCACTAAATTAAGACTTTTGTGATAGTATGAGAGCAAAGTTGGTGGGTGCATCAATCCAAGACTGCTTCTAGTTTGAGAAAGAGGGATCCTTCACTATCAAGTTTTGGTAACAATGTTTGTACTTGAATGTTGGTGCCAATAACTTTCTACAAACATGAAACATGAAATACTAGGTCAATGCAGGAGAAAGGTGGAAGTTCTAACTTGTAAACAATAGACCCAATTTGCTAGAGAACCTTATATGGATCATAAAACTTAGAGGCAAGCTTTTGACACCCCTCTTATTTTAGGGATGATTATTTATATGGTTATAGTTGGATAAAAACCATATCACCTACTTAAAAGGTATGCTTAGAGTGGTGTTGATCAGCCTACTACTTCATGTGATTTTGTGCCAAGTGAAGATTATCCTGTAAGATGTGGAGAATCTGATCTCGATGATGAAGAGTGGTGTTAACTACTTGAACTGATGAACTACCAAGTGTATACAGGAGAAGTGGTGGGGTACCATGCCATAAACTACTTCATATGGGGTCATTTTATTAAAGGTGTGGTAGGATGTATTATACCACCATTCTATAAGAGGTAACCATTTGAACCACTGATGTGGGTACTCTATGATAAAATAATGCAGATAGGTTTCTAGACATTTATTGATGAATTTTATCTAGCCATCGATCTATGGATGATATCTCAAACTCATTTTTAATTGTGTATCCAGACTCTTGAAGAGTTCTTACAAATAATGGTCTGTGAAGGTGGAATCATGATCTAAGACAATAGAAATAGGAACACCACAGAGTCAAAATCTGTGATCAAGAAATGTCTGAGCAATGGTTGAAGTAGTGTAGTGATGGGCCAAAGTATAAAAATGAGCATATTTAGTGAGGCAATCCACTATGACAAGAATTATTGATTTATCACCATATTTTGGTAGGCCTTGAATGAAATCCATGGAAATATTCATCCAAATATGTGTGGAAATAGGAAGTGGTTGGAGTAGACTAGGTGGGACAACTATTTCACCTTTAGTACATTGGTAGATATCACATTTAACAACAAATGTTTTGATATTATTTTTGAGTCTATGCCAAAATAAATTAGGATGAGCTCTCTCATAAATTTTTAGAAACCATAAATGACCAAAAAAAGGGGAAGCATGGATCTCCTATAAAACTGGTTATGTGAACTTGGAGCCTATTGGTAACATTATGTGACCTTTACATTATAATGTGTAACCATCTCATGTATAAAGAGATTTAGCAGATGGATCAATAGATAGTTTAAGAATGAGTTGTTGGGTTGGGATATTATTATGTCATTCATTTTAAATACCTTAGATCCAAGTAGAAATGTGAAGAGAGACTGCATAGATGTTCACCGAATCATTGAACTGGAAAGAAAGAACATCAACCACCAAGTTTTCTTGACCTTTTTTGTAGGTAATTTCATAATCATATTCCATGAGTTTAAAAACCCATTTTTACTACTTTGGAGAAGATACCCATTATTTTAGAAAATATTTGAGGCTTTGATGGTTAGTTTTAATTTAGAAGTGTCGACCAATGAAATAGGGACACCATTTGTGAACTACATAAAGAATAGCCATCATATATTTTTCATATGTGGAAGATACAAAATTATGTCAATTGAAGGCCTCACTAGTGAGGGTGATGGGATGACCCTCCTACATAAGTGTAGCACCCAGACCTATTCCACATGCATCAAAATCAAGCATAAATAACTTAGATAAATTGGGCTTGGTCAAGACTGGCATGGTGTACATGGCATTTTTAAGGTCATCAAATGCTTGAGAAGATGTAGGTTACCATGCAAATGCATATTTTTTGACCATAGATATAAATGGATTTGAAATTATGCCATAATAATTGATAAAATTTTTGTGGTATCCACTCAGACCAAGAGATCCATGTAAGCTTTTGAGGGTCTTTGGTTGTGGCCAATTTATCATAGCTATAATTTTGGTGGGGTCAACATGAACACCATCAGATGACATAATATGTCCCAAATACTCCACCTCTATTTTCCCAAAAGAACACTTTGAATGTTTGACACATAAGTGGTCATCATTAAGAATGCCCAAGGTAGTGTCGAGGTGGTCGATGTGATTCTCCCATGTGGGAATGTAGATAAGAATGTCATCAAAGAAGACCAAGAGAAACTTTTATAAGAAGGGGTAGAATACTTGGTTCATCAAAGTATGGAAGGTGAAGGGGTAATTAATAAGCCCAAATGGTATGACAAGAAACTCATAGTGGCCATCATGTGCATGAAATTCTATCTTAAGAATGTTAGCATCATGAAGATGAATCTAGTGTTACCCCAAGTGTAGGTCTAATTTGGAGAAGAATTGTGCACCATGGAGTTCATCAAGGAGTTCATCGATGATAGGTATTAGAAACTTATCCTTGATGGTTAGTTTGCTCATATCTTGATAATCAATGCAAAGACACAAAGAACCATCCTTTTTATGAACAAGTAATATTGGTGGAGAATATGGACTAGTGATGGGTCGAATAACCCTAGCCGATAGGAGATCATGGATGATCTTTTTGATCTCAATATTTTTATGAAATGGGTATTGGTAGGGATGAATGTTGGAGGATAAAATATTTCTCTACATGGTAAACCCAACCTATTGGGTCTATACCATTGAACCATGGACTGTCAAATTTGGTCCCATGTGGTGGGTGGGTGTCTGAAAAAGTATTCTCAGGAGAAGACTCTATCTTCTATAATCTATTGAGAAAAAGGCCATTCTATTCATTCAATCCATGCACCATATCAGCTAAGTCAGTGAGCTAGGTCATCAGAGCTGCAATTTCTTTCTCCATAATCTTGGTGCTTGCATGTGTGACAACCATAACCTAGTTCACTTTTTTTCAATGGGTGGGGAATCTAAAGTTAAGACATGTTTAGTAAAGGATTTTTTTAATGTGGATGAAATCAGGAGGGGTAAAGGTACTTTTACTAAATTTTTTGCATAGGAGTATGATTGATGAATATGAGGGTGATTTTAGAGGGGAAAGTGGAAAAACTAAAAAAAATTTCAAAGAGCTATGGAGAAGAAGAAAAGGTAGATGAACACTATGTAAAAATTTTGAGGCAAACAAATAGAAACTAAAAAAGTTAAGCTAGAAGTAAAAAAAATAGAAAAATGAGATTTGTGGGAATTCAGAGTAGAATTGGGATATGGAACCTCAAGGAGAACATGTGGAGAATTGAATTATAGGTGTCCTAATAAATTTTAAGAAGTAATATGGATATAGATAGGAAAATATTTTAAAAAAAAAAATTGCAACTGATTTTTGGTTTTCTACTGCTCTATTGATAGTCTTCTAAAGGCTTTCTTCTACTCTACTAATAGTCTTCTAAAACTTATATGGTATTATAAATCATTATTATTTTTGATCTACCTGATGGAAATGGAACCTAGGATTGAATGGTTGCATAAATGTTTTTTATAATTCACTCTAGCTACTAATGCCATTTGAGTGAGTACTACTCTCCAAAAAAATTATGACCACGGATTTACCTCTTAGCAATAGCTCTTGGTTTTCCTCATGGGTGGGAACTAATTAATGAGGAAGGGGTAATTTCCCATTTCACTATCAAGTCCTCTCGATGAGCCATCTACTTTGGGGTTCCTGTGGTAATCCTCACAATGAATTTTAGGGGTTTCACTCAAGCAGTTCCCATAGTTAAGTGGATAGGTTTTACCTGGATCTACAATAGAAGATAAAATCTAGAGTAGAACATAAAAACAATGTAATTGAATATAAAATCATGATCTTTGGTATCATCTTGTTTTTGAAATGAAATTGTAGATCTAGACTATCACATTAAAGGTTTGGTAATGGATCTGTTACAACTTTTTGATCACAAGGTTTTGATTATGGTAAGGTGAAAGCATATAATGGGTAGTAAAAAAAAATTCTCCCTAGAAAGTGCTTTGATACTAGATGATATGATCCTTCCTAACCAAATTAGAATATAATTTCAAAAACACATAATAAAGTATGAAAAATTATGAATATATTAAATAAAATAAATAGAACTAAATTATAATAGCTGAATTGCAAAATCACTGGCCTCTTCGATGGGGAAACCTCCTTTGAGCAAGATGACTTCATTGGGCCTTAAAACTGACTTGAATACTAATTCTATTCTAAAAACTATTTCCTCTCATGCATGTCAGATAAATCAAATATGCTCTAGGGATGACTTACAAAGCATATGCGCCCAAATCTACTACTATGATAATAATGTAAATAAAAGAGTAAAACATGGGTTCCTAACACATGGATGCTATTACCAACCTATGAGAATGGTATTGAGATATGTCTTAGCATAATAAATGTATTAAGTATTAAGACAAGTATCATGATAGACCACAAATATAATATTCATGAAGACTCTATAAATAGTGGAAACCAAGGCAATGGTTTCTAGACTTGAGGGCAGAATAAATGAGAGAGAAGAAGATAGGGAAAAAGGAAAGAGGTAAAAGTTAGTGTGATAAGTGTATGGATTAAAGTACAAAACATATTAAAAATGAGCAATGAAGATTAGAGATATCCAAAAGAGGTTTTTTGGATGCATTGCTTGTATGAGAAAGTTTGAGGGTGTGTGATGAGTTGTTTGAGAAAGATAGAAGGGTGAATAAGAGTGCAAGTAAGAGAAGTCCATCATCATATGTAGAAGACATCAGATCAAAGGTGGACATCAGATCAAGTTAGTTAAGTGGGTTCTTGGTTACCTAGGTGGTTAGTTCCTCCTCATGGGATGGGTGTCTCACTAAATTAAAAGATGGGTGTTCCTTGATTATTTGGTGTTGGTATAAATTTGGATCATTTGATTATAAGATTATATTCCATTTTATAGTTTCTAGTGGGTTTTATTCCCCAAGAGGGTTACCCACATAAATAATGTGTTATGTGTGTGATCTTGCTTTTCTTTCTTGTTGATTCCTATAAATTATGTGTCTGATTTATGAATGCATGTGATCATTGATTACAAGTTTGAAAGGATTGAAATTAAAGTTTGAAATATATTGCATCATTGATTCCCCCCATCTCTTTCAGTTATTGTACCTCTATTAGAATATAGTGCTTAATGATTTTCTCTAGTATCCATCAGCTAACCTTAATTCATTCAACATTGTCCTTGCCATTTATTGAACTATCTTATTCTTTCTTTCAATTGCCACATTCTGATGAAACATCCTAGTTGCTAAGAATTGTCTCTTTGTTCCATTAACCTCATAGAAGTCATCAAAATCATTAGAACAAAATCATCATCCTCTTTCAGATCTTAGGCACTTGATCTTCCCATTATTTTCATTCTCAATTAGAGCCTTGAAAGCTTTGAACTTATTAAGAGCTTCTGACTTTTCTTTCAATAATGCAACCCAAGTCATTCTTGTGTATTCATCTATGAGTAACATGAAATAGCTATCTCCTGGAATGCTTTGGATTATTGTAGGTATAAATATATTAGTGTGTATTAAATCTAAATATCTTGTATTAGAATATTCCTTAGATGTGAACCTTCTTCTAGTTTGCTTTCCATGTTGACATGCCTTGCAAAGTGTGTTTGTAGGTTTGGTGATTTCAGGCTATTCTCCATAGATTTCTTGGAGCTTATCTTGACCATATTATCAAATTTTAGATGACCTAACCTTATGTACTATATCCAACATTTATCCATTTTATCATAAGGGATCTTTCCTTAATTTCATTTAAGACATATAAATTTTTCTTAGTCCTCTTAGCATTGGTAATTAGCCTTCTTAATTTGTCTCTCCTTATATCACACCCTCTATCATGAAAGGTTATTGTGTGTCCTTCATGACACATATGTCTTAAACTCATCGAGTTATGTTTCAAACATTCCAATTATAAGACATTGTCTATCTTGGTCTTCCTATTATCTAAACTCTAGATACTCTTGCCAACAATATTGGCAGTTGTGTTATCTCCAAACCTCACTATTCTTGCACCATTATTCTTCAATGTGATGAAATTTGTCTTGTCCCCTATCATGTGGCTTGTGAAAATACTATCCATATACCATTTTATTCCTTCATCTTGGATGTGAAAGGTAGTTTGAGATAGCATAGATTCTTATCCTTTAGTCTTATGCTCCTTCACCTTGTCTATAGGGTCAAACTTCTTGATCCACTTTTTAGTGTTATGAATATATAACCTCTTGTCTTGAATAGTCTTTTTCATATGCCTCATCTTGAAATCCATTGAAATATGTCCTTTTTGATCATAATTATAGCATAAAATTCTTCTTCTACTATTTAAATGAGCATTCATCCTATTCATTCATGAGAAATTGATTCTGACATGATGTCTACAATCTATAGATTTATTTCCACATTTATTGCATGAGAAATAATAACCATTGAAAGGATTCACATACCTTTTTTGTCTGATGTTGAATCATGCACATCTACCTTTGTTACCACTTGAAGGAGTCAAATTTTTTATGACTTGTTGATGAATAATTTGAGTCTTAGATTTGAGAGTTTTTGCATAGGTCTTTACTCTATCAGTACCATCACTTCTTGATATTCCATTTTCCTTTGAGGCTTGACACTCATTTTTTAAATTTCTTTGAACCCAAGAACTATCTTATCATTTTGAGACATTGAGTATTAAAAATATCACCAATGACTTTAGTGCTCTTTTCAATCTTTTGATATGTCTTCAAATTGATTGCTTCCTGATCTCATTCTACCTTCAAGGACTTCATTTATATTCAAAACTTGATTCATTCTTCCTCCTTGGTCTTAAGACTTGCAGTGATAATCTCCATCTAAGTTTCCAATTTTTTGATGATCTCCTCATGTTAATTGGTGTTGTTACTTAGTCTCTATTCAATGAGATTGATTTGTTCCTCATAAATCTTAACTAATGATCTAAATTTTTTATTCCTCCCTTTTTGGAACTTGAACTCTTCTAGAGTACTCACCAATTCTACCTCAAGGTTCACTTCAATCTCTTCTTCGTCTGATTCTTCATCTTTTACAAGAATTTTTCCTTTTGAGCAAACTTCATTATATATTTATATATCGATGAATAAGTTTCATTTATATCATGATAATTACTATAATCATCACTATCATATGTTCTTGTGTCACTTATATCCGATGAGCTAATATCTTCTTTGATAGAGAAAATTCTCTTGTTCTTGAATGACCCTTTTTTGCCTTCAGACTTACTAAAACTCTTTTTACTCTTCTCTGAATTAAATAACTTATTATCATCACCATGATGTTGATCATGCTCTCCATAATGCTCATTCTTATCCTTGTTAGGATATATAAATGTAAAATGACCAATCTTACCATAGTTAAAGAACCTTAATGGTAACTTTCCCTTATACTTAATTGATTCCTTACTTAGTTTTCTAAACAATATGGCTTCTATCTTGTCATCATCAATATTTGTATCAACTTCATCTTTGACATTTTTACCTTGTGACTTTTTCTCAGCTTTAAATGAAGCTTCCTTCTTTAAGGTCTTCCATCATTTTTTCTCATTTCATAGGCAGTCAAGATGCCATGAAGCTCATCCATCTATAGTATGTTAATATATTTGATCCCCTCCATATCAAGAAATTTTTAATCAAACTTAGATGTTAGAGATCTTAATACATTTTTTACTACTATTGATTCTTCTAATTTCTCTCCTAGACCTCTGATGACATTTACCACTTCATATACTCTTAACAGATAAGATGCAATGTTTTCATCCTCCTTCATTATGATACTTTCAAACTACCTTTGGTGGGTCAATAACTTTTCTAAATTGAATTTGGTGTCTCCTTTATAGATTGTTTACAAATTTTCCCAAATCCCTTTGGCATATCACAATGCATGACCTTTAGAAATTTTGTCTCTGGAAGACCACATAAGATGGCATTCATTTCCTTAGATTCGTTCTCACTTGTATTCTTACCTACTACATCAGTTGGTGGTGTAGAAGGTGGAGTGAATCCATAAATAATAGATTTTCATATGTCATACCCCAAGGGAATTAGATAGGTCTTCATTCTGATTCTCCAAAGCATATAATTAGTCTAACTAAAGAGAGGAACCTTATTGGTTGAGAAATATCCTTTTACTTGATGGCCAGACGTGCCTATGCTTTTAAGATCTCCTTTGAGTTATTAGGCTTGCTTGAAAGTACTAGGATCTATAACTAATTATCAGAAGCACAATCACTAAGAGGTGGGTGAATAAGTGTTTAAAAACTTTCATTCAATTATACTCAATAATTAATGAACTATGAAATCAACTTGGTGATGTAGTAAAATATTAATAACCATTCAGATGAGCATGAAATAAGATAACACATATATGAGTGGGAAACCCTCAAGAGGAATAGAAACCACTATGATCTCTAAAATTGGACTATAGTATTATTAAAAATAATATTAAACTATATTGAGAAGCAACTCAACTTGGAACACTAACCCCAATAAAGTCAACCACCTACTTGTAACACTCCATAAGTGACTAAGCACCAACTTAGACACCTTATGAATTTTGATCACCAAAAATTTTATCTTATTTTATATTCTCATTTAAAGTACTCCTTATGTTCAACCATTCAATATTTTATTTTCTTATATTTCATACAATCAAATATGCCTAAACTGTCTTGTATATATACTAGACACATGGTCACACACCATTTGGTTGGCCACACACCTTCAACCTATTAGGCCAGCCATACAATAGGTATTACAACATGTTATGAACATTATTAAAATGTAATTTTAACCACTTTTTTTTTCAATAACTCAATTAGGCTTCATTTCTTCTTTAGGTCTCATGGAGACCTTATTGTATTAAGTCTATCCTATTAGCACCAAAATTAGACCTTATTAGGCCCAAATGTATTTCTAAAATAACTAAAAACCATTAAAAATAGTACAAAAATAAATATTTTTACCTAATATATGCTTGGTTAGACCTTTACTCTTTGTTCATACCATGAAAGCTCTTTTTGGGACAAATTGCCTATTAGGCATGTGTACCTCAAAAGTCTATGTTGCAAAGATGAAGCTTAGAAAACCTTAAGCTACTAAAATATTAAAAACTAAACATGTAGATATGATCTTAATGACCTCAGGGTCATAACCAAATTATTTTAATACCTTCACTCAATATATAGAGTCTCAAGAATGTCTTTGCAACTTACTCAGAATTACCAATTCAACTCAAAAATCAATCATGATGGATTACACCTCCAATACCTATATAGACACTTGTCATGAATATTGATACATAAAAATTATTATATGATATATAAAAACCATATTAGTGTATAAAATTAATATGGTGAAATACAAAATATTGGTCTTGCACACCAATTTCTTGACCCTATGCTTCACAGTCCTATTTGAGCTAGACAAGACATTTTGTGAGCAAATTTTTCACCACATACACTGATATCCAATGCTTATAAAAGCATGAACATGAATTGAAATTCATAAATAAATTCTTAATATACTTTTTTTCATCAAAATATCATGAATAAACCTTCATATCCATCTCTTCATCTTTACCTGGGTTTTAAACTCTTCACACCATTTGATCTATCTACGAATGGATAACTTGGATAACCAAATTACAACACTAAAAGGATATAAAATATCCATAAATCATCATTGACATAAAAAATTAGTCTCTATCTTCTTATCAAATCCATTTTCTATTCTTGACCAACACAATTTTTGAGAGATACATAATGTATTGATAAATAAGCTTGTATCTGTGCATTTTCTCTCTCATCTGACTAACCACCACCACCTAGAGGTAGCTAGGAGAGCTGAATACATGATAAAATATTTTATATAGAAATTTGAATCTATCTTGACATTTTTTTATCAATATATTTCATATTGGTTCCTTATTAGGGTTTTAGGGAGGTTTAACATAGGTTTTATTGTTAACAATTGTTCATAAAGGAATGCCACTTGAATCCAAAACTAATTCCTAGATAATAAAATTGTTCATAAAGGAATAACACTTAAATCCAAAAATAAGTCCTATATATATAATCTAGTACCCTTACCCATATATCCTTAATATAATATATTCCCATGCACAAGTTACACATGGAAATGAACATTTGAAAGTGTTTATCGGGTTTGAGACCTCATTTTGTGAGATCAAGAAGGCCTAAAACAATGATTCATGAAATTTTATTTCAAATATTGACCTCAAAATTTTTGAATATCATGAAAGAACTTATCTCACCTCAATCCATGATCACATGTGAATACTTGTCTTGAAATTAATCTTCATACCTCATTAGGCCAGGTAGGGTCTAAGAGAGGTCTAGTTACAGACATAAAGTAAGGTTGCTACCCATATAGGTTCACTCTAAAACTATAATTAATGATCCAAAACAATAAATACATGCTCAAATAGTGATATACAACCTTCACATGCCTATTTTTATTCATTTTTCATGCACATACCTCTTCATATCGTGACTAGGCTAATGACTAGGCTTCCTATGCACTTTGACATCAATGACTTATACCTTCATGCAAAAAAAAGACATTAGTTTCATTCAAAGTCTCTCTTTATAATTATCACATGAAAAAACTCTCTGATGATAACATTATCCTATGCATTATTGTCACATAACACACTGCAAAATATCGTTAGTCACCTTTGACATCAACCTTCACAAGATGCACCTTTGACATAAATGAAAATTCTTAACACTTATTTCTTACCTCATTCAATTTCACACTAAAATATGTTATTTAATTTCCTTATTTACTCAACACAACATTGATTCCCACATGTGAAGCATCACAAACAACCTGAAACACATTAGTAAAATTTGGTAATGCTAAAATGGGTTTTTATGTAATTTTCTTATTCAAAAACTCAAAACTTTTTTTTTTTCCTCTTATCACCAAGGAACTTACTACATATATAATTGTCATTATAATATTCCACTCAAAAATTGCCTTTGCTTTTTCTTCATTCATTCTTACACCATCTGCTAAAACTATGAATCCAAAAAATGCCAAATTGTTCTACATAAACTTGCACTTCGTTAAGTTTTCATAGAGCTAATCGTCCCTTAAAAAATATAATACCATTCTTAAATGAATTAAAATTTATTCTTTAGTCTTACTAAATATCAAAATATCATCAAAATAAATCACCAAAAAATTACCAATGTAATCTCATAACATTGTGTTTATCACCTTAGTACATGTGCTAGGTGTATTAGATAATATGAATGAAATCAACATCCAATCATATAATCCATCCATTATATTGAATGATATTTTCCATTCATATTTTTCATGAATCTAAATCTAATAGTATCCACTCCTTACATCAATATTGGTAAAATATTTTCTCTTAGAATAACATCCATCATATCATCTAAAAGAGGTATAGTTAATCTATAATTAATGGTAATTTTATTTAGTATTATAATATCCATACACATTCTCCACCTTCCATATTTATATGGATTTATAAATGTTGGTGTTGCACATGGAATCATACTCTCCCTTACTACACCCCTTTTCACAAATTGAGTACCCTATTTATTTAATCTTACATGTTTTGTTATACTCATCTTATAAGTTTATTGATTGTGTTGATCTTAGGATCAAATCAATATGATTCAAAATATTTCTCTCTGATGGTAAACCATGTAGTAACTCATTATTATAACATCTACATATTATTTCAACACTTCAACTTATGTTGGTATTTGCACCACTTATGTGTCTTCTTTCTTCGCTACTAATGCATAATAAAAACATGTCATCTTTATGTCTTTGATAAATTCGATTGTGGATAACATACTTTCTGCCTATGAGTCTTCTTTAAGATATAATATAAATATATTTGTATCACCTTTCCATAAAGTATGTGTTCTTCACTCCATCATCAAGTGCCTTTTTGTCAAATTATCAAGGTCTTCCCAATAACACATAGCATGCATCCCTTGGTATAAAATCATACCATATTTCATATTTCTAATTTTTTATTTTAAAAACTTGATTAATAACCTTTTATATACTATAAATTCATTCCCTTTCTTAAACCATGAAATTTTGATAAGGATCATGATGTTTTTCACATTACAAATGTAGTTTCTCAATCATGTCGTTATAAACCATATTTTCACAACCACCACCATCTATAATTAATTTTCATATCTTACATCTTTAATTAAACTTTGTTAAAAGATCTTTATCAATAGCTATGCATCACCATCTTATTTATTTTACACCTATTCTTTCATTTGAGGAATCATTTTTCTCCTCATCATGATATTTTCTCCAATATCTATTGTTGCAACTTCAATATTTTGCTTTTCTATCTTAGCCACAACTAAATTCATTCTTGGGAAATACTCTTTCCTCTTTTCTTGATTTTGGTAGTGTGTATACTTAAACATTATATATATTTCTTTTTCATATATTTAATCAATGTAAAACCTACATTAATTTGGAAGTCATCCTGTAACACCACCATAGCTTTGTCCTCTCTAAAATCCTCTTCATCTTTGCTTGTATTTAAGTATTTCTATATCATATTTGTGTTTTTATACACCACATGATGATTATTATATAGTCGGATTAAACACACCTCTAGTGGTATTGAATCTACCTTCTCCCCTTATTTGAGGGTATTGTCTTCTTCTTGACCCAATCCTAGATGATATTATGAAGGTATGTCTATTTTGTTTTTCTTCTACCTTCAAAGTTAATTGATAAGCCTATTCTATGCAAAGTATTGTATGCATGTTAAATTCATTTTGAATATAAAACTTCAAACCATTTACATACCTTGTAGCCATATGTTCTTTTGTTTATTCATGTTCCACTCATATGGAAAGCTTGTAAAATTCATATGTATACTCTTATATATTGTGATCCTTTTACCTTAAATTTTACAATCTTGTATATAGGGTTTGTGAATAATCCACATGAAAAAATTTATCCCTAAGCTTCTCATCCATCATTTTTCATGATTTGATCTTCTCTTTACCTAATCATTACATGGACCTTCAATTTCATACATGCAAACTTTAATTTATTGTCTTCTCTCAGATGTTTCCATTCAAAAAACTTCTCCATGTTATTCATCTAGTCTATAAACTCCTTTGATTCTAAACTTCATCCATAATCTAGAATGTCAACCTTCATTATTTCATTGTTTACCTCTAAACCCATAACCATCCTCTCTTTCATTAATGGTGGTTGTTCATGTTGTTCCTCTTCTTGTATAGTTTCATCTTCATGATGTCTTTCTTCATCTACTTCATATTTCATTCTCTTTTGTTTTTGATTTGAGATAATTCAAATAAATTCTTAAATTTATATCTATGTCTCTTGCATAGTCCTGTTCATTTGACAAATTCATCCTCATACTCTCACCATCTCTTACACCTCTAAGAATTGAACTTGCTCTACTAATAAACAATGACCCTGAATACTCTCAATGCAAAAAACCAAATAAACATACTACAAAAAACTTATAAAATAATAATATGTACTGACTTGTATTTAATGGATAAAATAATTGCATACAAGAGAATAATTGAATCTCAAATCATAATTAGAGATCACATGCAAAATTAGAGAAAACAATCTAGACCTCCTATTTTTAACTGCGACAATTTTTAGTAATTTTTGCATGAAAGATCACATAGATCTAAAAATCTCTACATATATCCTAAAAAAAAAAATTAACCTAATAGATGAATTTAAACTAAATTTCATATTTGGTTAAAAAAATATGCTAATTCTAAAAACTAAAGAAAAATTGTTAAAAATATTAAAATTGATTTCAAACCCTTATATATATTGAGAATTATATTTAATTATATTTATAATATATTATGACATTTAATATTTTATGTTAAAGAAAAAGGATTAAAATATATTTACCTATATATTAATTTAAAACCTTTTTTAAGTAAATATATTTTACAATATAAAGGTAACAACTAGATTGACTAATAATATACAAATTTAAAGCACCTATTAATATACATAGTTTTAATATATAATAAAAAAAGAGTTTTATTATGAGTATAATAGTTAACACAACATGAAAAAAACCAAGTTTATATATTGTAATTAAGCCTAAACAAAAAATGGAAGACCAAAATATCAAAGTCACATTTATGTAACCATATATTTAACTTCCACTATAAAATCTTCTTTATTTGGGAGGACCTATTAAAAACTACTAGTAAAAAATACAACGATCAATAATATATAAATCCAAAATACTTATCAAAATAGATAGTTTTAAGATTAAAAAAAAATGAACCTTATTATCAATACACCGATTATACAACATGAAAGATACCAAGATTATATATTACAATTAAACCTTAAAAAAATTGAAAGACCAAAACCTCAAAATCATACTTCTCTAACCATATTTTTAACTTCCATAATAAAATTCTCTTTGTTTTAAAAGGACACATCAAAAAAATACCCCACACAACTATCCAACCATGTCAATCATCAGATATACAACTATCACATGCTTCATCCTTAGTCACTAATTATAAAGCAAATTAGTTATGGATTTTTTAAATGACCCTCCTCCCACTTCACATGGGCCAATTTTATTATCTATATAATGAAACCTCAATTTTAAAAGAAAAAAATCATCTTTCTCTACATGTCACTCCTTATTATAAACTTGTCGTAATCACATAATTGTCCCATATACAAATTATTTCCAAACTTTTAGCATTCATTCATAGCTTCATGATTTTCAATAGATAACTTTCAAATAATATTTGTTATTTAAATACAATACTTTTCAAAGTGACTTTATTTAACTAATTATTATATAAATACAAGCATTGTGGTATGGTTTTAGTACTCATTATTAGGAGTAATTTTTAGAAATATTTTAGAAAAAAAACCAATAAGATGACCATATATCCGATACTATAAAGGATTTATCCTAAGAATAATCATCAATGGCATAACTTGAAAGTGTGAAAAAATAAGAATTCACAATACTAAGTTACCTCACAAGTGAAAACCATAAATGAGACAAGAGTTTTAAAGTGGAAAACTAAACATATCAGAAAAAGTTCCATGTGATCATATTAGAAGGTTTGCAAATAAAATATCCACAAGTACAAGATTGAATCAATAGAATAAGATAAGAATAGAGAGAGCTATGAGATTATTAGTGAGGAAAAGAGGATATAAATTGATCTTTTATAGAGTTAGAGGAGGAAAATGAGAGTTACATAGAATCCCATTATGACCTTACAAATCTCCTAAGTGTGTGCCACTTGTGTCATACACCCTTAAAAACTAAATGGAGGTGTGTGCCATGTGGGGGAAGGAGTTACTCATGAAAGTAACTCCAAAATCCTTAAGGAACATAAATAGGTGAGTGACGCCTCATGAAATCTGAATTTATGTGAATTTACATAAATATAGATTCCTCACACATGAAAAATAAACTTAGGATAAAATAAATAATCCTAAATAAAGGGTAATTCTTTAAATATGTCTAGATTTAATGAAATGATGGTCCTTATGATGAAGAAGTGTTAACTATAGAGGCCTCTAAATCTAATTATGCACCATATGTTTTAATATAAACCTTTGAATCACTAGTCATATATTCATGTAAACTTGTATCCTCGTGTGTATAATATGAATATATAACAACATGTACCTATAACTATTTTTATTTTTATGAGATGGAGGCCTCTTTGTAAGTGATACTTAATGATTATCAATATGTAAGATGCTATTTAAATATAAATTATATAGGTTCATGTGAAACTATATCATTCTCACAAGTAGATGGAGAAACCAATTATTTAATATGCTCATGTTCATTATAAATTATAGTATGCTTTGGAAGATATAAAATCATGTTATTTAATAGTTATGTAAATTATTGAATTACCATGTTTCTCAATATTTATAATAGGTAATTGTTTCATAGAATAAGTAAACACCATTTTCTCTAAAGGATATTCATATTCGATTCCTTAAATTTTGATCATTTGATTACCATGAATGTATTTGAGACATTTATGTATTGTAGAAGGTAATCTTTTTACTTCTTATATATAATATCATCCAAATAACATATCAATGACCCATGTGTTTCATATAACTAGAAAAGGATTTGACACTATGAGGAGGAATAATTGTAAAGGGATCGATATATGGCAAAGATTATCTTGTGTGTGCCTATCAAATTATTTTATCATTATTTGCATAATATAGAAAAATCGTATGTAAGGCACATAGATGTTGTTCAAGATCACCTTTGACTTCATAAATATGAAGTTTAGGAGCCACAAATCTAACTAGTAATGGATAAGATGCAATTTTGGGTTCCAAGGTGTTATGTAATAAGGAACATGATTCCATAGAAGGGATAACATGAAAACTATATATCTCAATGTGGTCCAACTTAGCTTTTAATGAAAGGATTGTATAATCTAGAATAGTATTGGGATATGTAATAGATGGAGTGTAAGAAACATGAGTTGGCATAGGCATGGATATATTTTTCAAAGCACTTGATGTACATGAACCAAGATATGGTGCTATGAAAGTAGTAATTGTAATAGATACGATATTATGAGTTAAAATATTGGAAGTTATATCTTAGGTTACTTTATTATGTTAATCTCTATTCACATATAATAACAAATCAATCCTTTTAGGATGCTCATAAAGATATTATAGGAATTTTGTATCAGCATTCAAATCATCATCTTATTCTTGAATATTAGATTCTGAATTAGTAACCATGATGTGCCCCTCAATATAGTGTGAAGTAAGAAATGTAATATAATTTAATGTTTCACTTGTGATTTCATTTGTAATATATGCCTTCTTCTGTTCCCACCTCTTTTCAGATTCTATATTGGGAAAAAAAAATGATCTTAGAAGATGGTTTATATTGACTTAGTCCATAAGTGGAGGGCGTGACATTATATCTAATACTTGCATATCCTTTGTTGATATAAAAAGTGAGAGGATGACCAATTTATTGAAAATACTTTCCTAATACTTACCAATGCTACATTTATACTTTTGTAAATATGTAAATCCAAAGTCATATCTATCGAATTATATAGAAGATTTTATTTAATGTTGTATACAATGTAATATGGTGTTTGAAATAAGAAGATCAAGAGTTTGTATATTAGTATATTCTCACCATGTACATATGTGGTGAAAATTCAGAAGGTTTTTAGGATATTACCTACAAGTTGTATGAATGTCATAACAATGTGTATTAAAATGAAGCGGAGATTGTTCTAATGTAATCTTTAACATATTGTCAAACTTTAAGCATGTAGAAATGAATTACATAAAATATTGGTTTAAGTAAGATTAAATTTTAGAAGAAAATGCATCATCATATGTAACATTTGATAAATACTTTCATTTATTGAACCCATTATAATGAAATATGAATTAATCAATCTGACAATATAAGTTAAGCAATGCTAGTGACTTTAAATACAATTTAATGTAAAGAAAAAAAAATTAATATATTTAAATACAATACAATATAAATTCAATGTATAAGGGTGATCTCGGTAAGGTTTTGAATGATTTTTAGGTTATCAGATATACTTGTTAATTTTTCTATTAGTGTTAGTACAATGTTTCAGAGAACTAACTACAAAATTAGAAACATGTTATAGCTCAAAATCACTAGTTTTAAGTGTAAGCTTAGATTAATTTCCATATATGATATGCTCATGTTAGGTACACCTCCAATAAAATGGATAAAATAGGACTATTATTGGTATAAACAAGGAACCATATGCAGTTATGATATATGTGAGGTATGAGGAAACTAAAATCTTGGTTTATTTTTATATTATGGCTATGAGTATTGGGGAAAACACCTTATTCCATGATGCTTGTAAATAAAATACTATATATCCCTTAAAAATAGTCACTATGTAGTTTGAAAACTTCTGGAACACATTTTTTAAAACAAGCAAAATAAAATGAAAAATAAAGTGAAAATAAAGGTCATTTTTTTGAATTAAGAATTCAAGTAAATTTCAACTTAAGGTCAAAAGAAAGAGCTTATGTGTTGGAATGATCCATGGTGAGAAGGAAATCCCATCAATGTCAAATTTAATCCAAGGTTTAAGATATTAAATCATTTTGTGTTGGGTATTATCCAAGGTCGAGGGTTATTTTATTTCTATGTAAGGAATTTACATAAATTTGAAATA
Organism: Torreya grandis; assembly: GCA_037957365.1. Taxonomy (NCBI): domain Eukaryota; kingdom Viridiplantae; phylum Streptophyta; class Pinopsida; order Cupressales; family Taxaceae; genus Torreya; species Torreya grandis. The sequence goes on from JARHVA010005923.1 coordinate 490,604, forward strand.
AATATTATCTAAAAATAAAGGAAGAAAACAAACATTGATTTAAAAATAACATGTTAACTAGAATTTTAACCCTTTTAATATAATATGTATTAAACTAACTAAATTAAACTATGGAAATGAAAAATTTGACATGTATGGATCTAGTAAAAAAATACTATAAACTATAAAATTTGTTGAGTTTGGAAATTTACTAAAAATACTAAATTGAAATAGGGTTAAAGATTGTCCCTCAAAGTAGTAATAGTTATGACTATAAGAAATTCATGTAAGTGAAAACTTTTCTAAATTGTCCTACATTCAGGGTTAGACTAAAAATAGTTATTGGTAGTTTTCTAGGACAGACCCATAGGAAGCGGATAAGAGCACACTATGAGCTTGTTTGGCTATAAAAATTGGATCTGGATTGCTTATATTTTGGATTTTTATTTCTTTACCTATTAATCTGATTCTAAGGGGTGAATTAAAATTTCCATGTATCACTATACCATGCATAAGACTCGTAAATATCAAAACCTAGTCTTTTCATGTACTGGATAATAATTAAATAACATAATGCAGTAAAAATTGGTTAGTAAGGATAACTAAGATGACCTCATAAATCCCTTATAGCTAAGTGCTACCTACATATCCCAAATGGACCTCAAGCTGGTGTAGTTCTTCCTCCTATAGTGATTATGTCATCTGTAATGAAGCAATATAGTTATTTTGAGAGATGAATAATTGAAATTCTGGACAGAATATTCCCTTGGCCATAAAATATTGTTTAGACATGGCTATTGTCAGTTTGAATGTTGTAGAGATGATTTAGAATAAAATAGTACTATATTTATTAGTGTGCAATGATTTTAATAGAGTGGTTCAAGGGGTAGAATGAGTAGATGTGATGTGATTTTATAGGAGAATATTGAGAATAATTTTCCTAACCAACTTGATAAGACATGTAAGTTAGTCATTGTGTAATGTATCAATTCAAAAAAGTGATCGTTGGAGTGTGAGACACAAGGCCACACTAGGAGATAAGGACATAGTGTAGTCTTATTTGACTAGTGTAGACTTATCCCATATGACTAGAGACTATTGGGACTTGTTTTATACAAACCTATGGCATAAATAAGGATGAATTTAAGTGAAATAGGGATATCGGTATGATAATTTTCATTGTTTGTAAGATAGTGAAGGCCCTCTTATAGATTGTACGTTATAAAAATGGAAATTAAACTAAGTAATGGTAAGGATTTTAATAATTGACATTGTCAAGCACTTATCGATTAAGTTTATGTGTCTATAATTATGTGGGATAAAACATTATCTAATAGTTTTCTTCAAAAGGTAATGGATTAACTTGTATAACTTAATCCCATAGAGAGGATATTTTAGTTAGTTTATTTTTTTACATGAAAAATATCATATAAATGTTTATTATATAATTTATTTATAAACTAGACTGTGCCATAAAACTCCATAAATTTGTAGAATATTTTTTGCTGTCATGAAAATAATGATATTATTTTTCAAAGTTAATTTTTTTATTATATATACTGCCTAAATTTTGAGATACTTTATGACACATCTAACATGGAAAAAAATCACTAAAATATTTTAATAACTAACCCATTTTTTTTGTAAATGTTTCAGTTTTTTATTTGATAAATGTTATCCTTGTGGGAGGTTTGTTATGAATTTTATAAAACAAGTACCATGCATAATTAAAAATGTGATAAGACATCCAAATTTGAGGGTAGTGGACTTATTTGGAGGATAGGTCTAGTGGGTCTAGTGCCTAGTTCCCCTGAAGAACACCTTGGGAGTTAATTAAAAAGAAAAATTACACTAGAGGTATACTAATTGCCAATGTTAAACCTTATGAAACTAATAATTTACATTTAGAAGTTAATAT